>CACSLK010012206.1:2622196-2642609 GCA_902706635.1 Striga hermonthica | reverse complement strand
TTTTTTTTTTTTTTTTTTTTTTTTTCCTCTTCAGGAGTTTCATTTGCTTAATACTGTTTCAACTTACCTGTCTTATTAAAAACGGAGTTTGCAACAATTTTCTTTTAAATAAAGTTAAAGCTTTTTGCTGCAGATTCTCGAAGTCCCTCCTCTATTGTATAGTCAGATAAATCTATTATGGTTTAGCTCGTTCAACTGCTAATTGGGTATTAGTTGGTTCCAGTCTCTCTCTCTCTCTCTCAAGAATTCTGTTTACTTCAAAATTTTTGCAACTTCTTCAAATTATTTTTCTAGTAATGTAGCAGATATCTCACCCAAATTTTACAGTTCAATTTTTTGGGGTGGCTTATTCAATCTCTCTTAACTTCTTATGGGGTCCTTTTAGTTTTCAAAGTATTTTTCTCTCATATCTTGAAGGTGGTATCATTCTTCCATTGTAGAGTTCAGAATTTCGAGAATTTATCTAATAATCTTACTTTGTTTGTACTTGGCCTTTGATTTGCTAAATTAAACTGCCAGTGAAAGAGGCCTCCCGAGAACAATTATTACAACGGGTTCGTGATAGTTGACGGAACTTCAGCCATTATTGAGAATTCTCTCTCGTGGATGTCACATCAACATCTCTCCTCAGCAGCTATGTTTCGAGGTTAAATGATTCAATTGTTTGTTCTTAAATGTTGCATCTCCGGTTTTCTAATGAATTGTAGGTTTGAATATTTGTATTTCCGATGGCAACCTTTAATATTTAGGAGTCGCCCACCATTCAGGAATGAAAATATATATGGTTTGTGCTTTCTTGTTATTTGATGGACTTATCTATGAGTGCAAGTTACCATTTGATGGCTTATTCTGTGAATGAATTTTGACTTCTCAATGTAGACGGTCTCTAAAATTGGATCCTCCGCTTATAATTTCCTGGATGTGTTGGTGAGCAGACTTAGGTTCTCATTGAAATACGTTGGACAGGGAAATTGTCTCGTGTTTATCAGTTGTCAGACTATGCATTCTGGTTGGAAGCTGCTACTTTGCTGAATTTCTGGCTAGTGCACTTCCGTTTGAGTTACTTTCAAGCAATCTTTGGTGAAAATTTCTTTGTCACTTGGTGGTTTTATTTTGCAACACTCGAATTGGATTTTTCATGGTAATATATACCGATCTTGCTTACTGAAAGCTGTTTTTGGGACCGTGGGCTGTGGATGATATTATCAATAGAGCATTGCATGTACTTCTTTTCTTTTGATGGCTTGATCAGCTGGCATTTGAAGATTATTTGAAGAGGGTGTGCAGAAGATGGTCAATTGTTCTCTGTGGTAGTCACTTTTCGCCCAGTCCTTCCATGCTCGATTTTTCTAATATGAGCTTCTCATTTTACTAATGACTGCTGAGGTGCTTTTGTTAGGCGTGAGCTGCTGAAAATCAAACTTATGTTAATGTCTAGCTTTGACTACCATCATTATTTTCAGTAACAAGGCTTTAAACTCATGTGTCTGATCTTTGTTGGATATGTGGAGCTTCATGGAGCTTCATATTCATATCACTATGTCTTATGTTAAGTTGAATATGAAACTGAATTTGTATGAAATGAAATACCAGAGAAAATTCAAATGATGTTATCTTGAGGAGCAATATTCGATTACCTTTCACAGATTTTGACTGAGATCAAGGTAGGAGGCTATGAAAATCAAATAATAGTATTTTCTGGGATAAATTTCCTAATTATCTGACATTTGTGTTTTCGATTTTGTGTTGTCATCTGTATTTGTTTGTATATTCTGAAAGTCAGTGGTGTTGTGTTTTAGCGTGTCTAGGTAACTTGTGTAACTCCGCCTGTGCTGTGCAATAACTTAGCTTGGCATAGCCGGTCCCAAGCCCGGATAAAGGAGGAGGGTCAGGTGAGGTTATTGATTTGGTTTGTCACTGGTCTTTTTTAAGAAGTATTATATTTATTGGTTTACTACTCATATGAAGACACATCGAACTATACAAATATAAATAAATAAATAAAATTATGACGGAGTTATGACGGGTGGTGATTTGTTGGCCTGTCGTAGGCTGTGAAAAGGGCATTGTGAAGAGATGTTTATGAGGGAGGTGCCAATAGAATGAACAAGAAAAGCAGTGCTACATTACTTTGCTGAGAGTTCAATGACCTCATCCTGATTTAGAAGCTTTCTTGGTGATCGATTTATTGGGCCAAAGGAAGTTTTTGGGTGATTGTTAGTTGCTTTGGGAGAAAGATGTTTATGTCATCTTACTGATGCCAAAGAGCTAATAAATGAAGTCTTTTGAGAAAAGAACAGATATTTTTTTATAAATTACTGAAAAAAAAAGTAGTTTTCATGTCTTATTGCTTTCTTCCGACTTGTCTTGAACTGCATATCTGCATATCCCACCCAAGATAAGATTGCTGAAGGCATGCTTATATATATATATACACACATACATACATAGGGTTGGGTTATGGTGAGAATGACTTTTAACTAAAGAAATAAGAGTAAATTAGGTACACACGATCAATGAAATCGGACGGTCAGCACAGACCTGTTGGAACTTAATCACCCCATCAATTGGAGGGTAATAACGTAAATACAAAGATTTCGTGATTTAATTGAAGTCCTGCACCTGGAAACCCTCAACTGAACTCATACTTCATATTCCCCACCTAAGCTTATACCTCAAATGCCTGCCGCTGGGGAATTTCGTGAGCAATTAACATGAAATCAACGGCGTATATTTCACTCGCTTGAAATTTCACGATCGATATTCACTATTTCGAGCTCGATTTTCTCATATTCCAAGTGATATCCATACTGATTTTACATTCGCGAATCCGAAATCGATTGAACCGCCATAATACATACTCGACGGCCTCAGGTATATCTATCACCAGCTTTAAACTGAACCAATTGGTCAATTATTGTATGAAATCGTTTGTGGTTGGTTCATTTATCAACATGTTAAAATATGTATTATTCATATAGTAATTAGTGGATAATTGATTTGATATGCATTGTTTTTTCATGTTCTTTTATGGGTTTCATACGTGTTCTTGGTTGAGCCGCATTAACGATGGAATTAAATGACTCTCAACCAGGTATTGAGGACAATTTTATATACTGTGATAAAGTGCAATAGTCGATTATATTGCGTGCAATTGTTTGTTCACAGGTGCAATTGTTAGGTATAGACTAATTTTTTGTTTTTTTCCTGGCAACGACACTTGGGCATGCAACTACCGATTACACATCAACTTCTTTTAATCACATTGATGAACTTCTACAATACTTATGCTCTTACAACGTTATATGCTAAAAGACATGTGACAAGACGTAGTGTGTCCAACCGAATAGGTTGTACTGACAAGATCAGTAGGTCGATGAATGCAGGACATCGGTCATTCGTACTGAATTGTATAAAAGCCTATATAGAGCCAATCAAGTCATATTGATTGTACAAGGAGATGGTAGGAGGGTATTCGAACATCGGAGCCACTAGCATGGATTTCAAGAACTTTAAGTGGGAACTCTTTGTGTACATCTTAGGAGCTGATGCACAATTGATTGTCGAGAAATTACAGGAGCGTCAGGAAACAAGCACAACCTTCTACTTCCAATATGAGCTTGACGAGAGCGACTATTTTAAACAGTTTTTTTGGGTTGAACCGATGTCGAGGAGGAATTACGGTTCTTTGGCGATGTTGTATCGTTTGGCGCGACGTACCACACCAGCAAGTTCGCACAAATTTCACATATATTTGCCAATTTATCTTGTCAGGTCAATAATAATTGCACAATATATACATTATCACCAATAATAATTGCACAGTAGGCGACAAGCGATTGATTGGACTTCATCCAGGAGGGAACGCTACGATTGGACATTTAGTTTAATGTTATATTTATTTATATTATTATTTTTTTATTATTTTTTATTTGGGAAAAGTAGAGATATTTGATTGTTCGTTTGACGAATATTGCTCTATGTAGCACTCTATCGTTGTCGTGAATTTTACGACAATCATGTTAATGTTACTCTCTTGCTTCTCTTTTTTTTTTATGGTATTGATCGACAATTACTATGAGTGTCAGTGCGTCAATTATATGGTCCTTGGGTGTGAACATCGTCCACGAATACCAGATGTATATTGCACTTCTTTTAATACTACATTGCACTTTCCTGGGCATTACATTGCACTATTCATCAGATATAATTGAATATCGTGAATAATAGTTCGGAAAAGGATCTGAGATACAATAAGAAAGATGTAGTCGACGCGTGAAATTTGTTCATTGGCAATTCAAACAGGTGTTGATACCATACGGTTCTTAAAGACTAATATAGTGTGCGACCCCATATATGTACGCAATTACAATATTATTCACTATAACGACCGAATACAAACACATCTTTGCTTATGAAAGCACACTAAACTTGAACAATATTATAACAAATCAATATCGAAACAATCACATATGACAACCTAAGCATTTTCACTATATATGATACAATAATGCACTTTATATCATCTCATTGCACAATATGAAACATCTCGTTGAACTAAACACACTAAACTTTAATGTTATTGCAACACATCGGTATCACACTAATGCACTTTATATATCATCTCGTTGCACTAAATACACTAAAATTGAATGTTATTGCAACAAATCGATATCACAATAATCACACATCTAGCAACCTAAGAATTTCCACTGTATATGCTACAATAATGCACTTTATATATCATCACATTGCACAATATAAAACACATCGTTGCATTTTATAAAATATAATTTATTGACACAATCCACAATTAACATTGATAGCTCCCGCCAAAAACCCACAAACCTAAACTGGAAACTTGTTCTACAAAATATTTTATTACTGCATGTATCACATCGTTCGTCCACCAAAAAAAAAGAAAAATTCTCGTGCTAATATACCAAAACCCACAAAAACAAATCATAACAAACTACTAGAATAGTCATCCAGCCCATAGTGCTAGAAAAAGACAGCTAGTGACAAGCATACCAACGTTAGGTCCTCAGCAAAACACGACAACAATACGACTAACGTGTCCAGGCAACGAACGACACATGCAACATATCACACGACATCACCCTTTTTGAACTCCGCAAATGTGGGTTGTAACCTCTTTGATTCAGTGAGGTTAATGTCTTTCAACTTGTGTGGCACACACGCTATGACATAGAAATAACGCTTACTCATGAGGTCGATCTGTCCCTTGTCATCACTCGTCGCAGATGGATTCCAATTTTGCTTACCACATCCTTTGAATGTCTCCATGTGACGCAATGTTATGAAGCCGACATCCACGCCATCAACACCTTCAGTCTACGACAGATCAATAAAGTGTGAAATCCAAAGTGCAACTACTTTTGGAGATTTCAACATATTCATGTGTTCCATGTACTTTGCAAGTGATTGTTTCTCCAATGAATATACGCACTAACATGCTAAAAAAAATTAATAAATAAAATAAAAAAACCAAACACATCATGTGATAAAAAATAAGTCAAATTTCTACAAGTGGAGATAATTGTTACCAGAATCCTGGCATGTGACGAGACAGATTTCTTGATGGAGGCATCTTCACGAAAGGCGACACTATCTAAGATAGATCATCATAATAGCATCAGACACCTATCGATAACATATAAAAATTATCGCAACACACTTACAAAAGTAACATCTTGACCTTTATCGCCTGATTTTCCAACAGTCGGATCATTTGAGTTATTGTTAATGCCTGCATGACACACATATTAGTATAAATAACTACACAATAAGTGATATACAATCTGTCAAGTAAATTGTGACATTTAAGCTCGGAACAGACAAGTATAAACATGGAAGTATTAATATATTAATGATAAAGTCGCGCCAAATTGATTTCTGAAATGAGGATGCAGGTTAGACAACTAAGAATTGGATAATATATACATTTTAATAACTGTCGTCTTGGGTGCAGAATTTCTGGACACATATTCATTATTTACCTCAATCAACTCCGAAAAAATTGACAAGATTCGAGCATTTAAAGATTTATTGATTCAGGCAACACAAACATAAAACAGATGCTTTTTGTAAGCTGACAGAGTGATTAGTTTTCTCTGTTCACCTTTTTTTGTTCCAGATAATGCTGAACTGAAGGAACAAGACTGGAAAGAGAAAGAAAATGTAATGATTAGGAATTACTATAAAACTAAATCTGTTGTTTAACCCAAATTAGAGAAAAACTTCGATTTTCTTCCAAAATTAGACCGTGATGTTATAATTGTCCCTCTGTTATATGTGCAGTTTGTATAAGACAAAAAAATATTATGGGGCTATTTGTTACTAGACAAAACCTCATGTTGTGGGCATCTGTGCTTGTGATACTTATTGAATTTTGTTTCTTGTGCACCATTTGGAAAGAAGAAACAAATAAATCTTATTTTCTAAATTGATTTTTTTGTTATTTATTTGGCCCATGAACCAGTTCAAGAAAGTTCATCTAAAAACTAATTTTTTCGCTTCTAAATGCAATCGGTATGCCATGCTTGATACTCTTTATGCATCAAGTAAAAGGAAGCTGCATGCAACCATAGAATCTGTAAGCCAAACATAGTGCAAAACAATTTCACAAAAAATAAAAAATTAAAAAATAAAGAAAGAAATTTGACAAATCATCGTTTTCCAAATTGAAGCATATAAAAAGCCCTAACTTTAAGTAAACAACCAACAAATCTAAAATATATAGATATATATAAATATTGTAAAATAATTCTCAATCTAACCTGTCATATTCGACTACAAGCCCGTGTTCTTCAAGCTCGTCCACTATTAGCAAAGCTTTAAGATCTAGTGAAAAATGTTAAAAAAAAATCGTTGTGAACCAAATGACAATAAAAATGTATCAAACTCATTAGATCTAGAAACATCCCACCTGAACGTTGCTCGAGGATGAAAATCAGAGTGAAAATCAGCTCAAAAACATCACATTAATGGTGAAGTCGACGCCATTGTCGCCATCGTTTTCATTGTCCGAAGAGTGCTCTCAAAAAGATAGTAAAAAGGTAGAGTTAATTCTGCAATTAATGAGTCTGAAAAACAAGCTTTACCCCCTTTGTTGTGTAAAATAACGGTAGTGCCCTCTTGTACATTCATATAACCATGTAGTTGGGCAATATTTACGCTTGTGCCACCGCGTCCCACCTGTGTTAAATGTGTCCAATATTAATCTCAGCCATTGTGTAAACTAATCCGACGGTGTATATTCGTTCTTATTTCTTTCACCGACCCTTATTCTCATATGATCCTTTACCTATATTTATATATATATTTTAATTTTAAAAAAATTAGTTAGATTAGTCTTTGTGTGGGATTTTGAGTTTGTATTAAAATAATATATAAAATCAAACGTTTAAATTTGATTTGATGTAAAAGTCGGAGAGAGGTGATTGAAAATAATATATAGATAAATTTATGTGAGTGATAAATATAAAGTGTAAAGATTATTGATTGATATTATTTATTTTATATTAATAATATTGAGGATATGTCGTTACGCGTTGATTGATTTTTAAGGGATAAACTTATAAACAAGCACGCACAAAGGGGGCAATTGGATATTAGTTATTCTGGTTTTGATTTAAGTTTGTATGAAATTTTGAGTTTATATTAAATAGTATATTGTATATCATATTTAAAGTTGATTTAATGTAAAAGTAAGAGAGACGTGATTTGAAATGATAAATAGTTAAAATTATTGAGTGGATTAATAGTTGATTAATGTTTATATGCGTGAGGATGTTAGATTGATATTATTTTATATTGTGATAATATTGAAGAGGGTTGCGTTAAGTTAAACTAATACGAATCTCGTACGGTTCACGAATAAGAGATATTTATTAATATTTATAAATGAAAAATACTCATAAAAAATATTTATGAATTGAAAATACAAAATTAATATGTAATACCATTTACCTACGGATAAATGATACTTTAATATTCATAAATGAAAAATTCTCATTATATAATATTTATAAATTTAAAATATAGAATAAATATGTAATATAGTTTATCTATATTAATTTATTGAAAATTTTATATGAAGTTTAAGTTGTTCAAAATTAAGTAAAAACATGTCTATTTAAAAGTAGTACAATCGTATTGTGCAGTAAATGATAATAAATTAGATTATATTTCAAATAAGTGTCATTTTAAAACTTTTATTCTGAAATTCAATTGGACTACAACGTGATATTATAAATCAAATATTGTGATAAAACTTTATCATTCAAAATCTATGTGAGTATAATAAGTATAATTATAAACTTTTTTTTTCTTTGATGCAGCAATCCCAAATCTCATATTCCGGAAATAGAGAAAGAAAGAAATTCCACGATCGAACTACCAAAATAGAATAGGCCAGAAATCCCAGTTCTAACTGATTTTTTTTTATTCAAAAGCCAGAACTTTGTGATTCTTATAGATTTAATTTATTGAAATTCCATATTTTTTCTTTGAACTATTTGAAAAGTTATCTAACTTGAGTTATGAGTACGAATGGTTTCTTTTTCCTTGTCACCTGGCCTGGTCGTCCAATACATGGGTTTCAAATCCAGAAAGCGGAGCTATAAAACCCGGAGGAAGCAGACAGACTCTGCTACATCGCGATCCTCTTCAACCGGATCAAGAAAGGCGGGATCAGCTCACTTCCCCACCGAAATAATAAAAAGGGGGTCTCAACGAGCCTAAACTTCGGATTGGATAAGCTCACACTAACCCGTTAATTTGGGTTCCAATTCAATAGGATTCCGGCTAAAAGCATACAAGTACTATAATGCGCCTCTCGGGGGGTATCAGGTAACCATGTACGTAGGGGTATGATTGAAAATTTGACAGCAAAAGAAATAAAAAATCCAAAATAAAATATTTTTTCTTACTTATCCTACAGGGTCTGGCTGTTTTGTCTAAAGCATCCGAAATGGATCCAACGAACGAAGCGAAGCGAAGTGAAGTCACTCACTTCCAAAAGATTTAACAGAAAATTGAATCACCTGGGACACATCGGTCTGACCTTTGGGAGCTTGTCCCTTCCCAGGCCCCACAATTAAATTGACCTTTACTTTCCATTCCATTCAAGAAAGATAAAAAAAGAATCGGGGGTGGGTCATCAAATTGCGGGGAATGTTGGGGCGAATCAGAAAAGTTTGGGTAGAGCCGGATCCAAGCGTTGGCTAGGTAAGCGTCCTGTAGTAAGAGGAGTAGTTATGAACCCCGTAGACCATCCCCATGGGAGTGGACCATCGATGAACTGATCGAATTAACCAACCAAAATTAGGATAAATTAATGGTTCATCATTAAAATAAATTTATTTTTGTATAAAGTATCCAAATAAAAAAAGTAGTTGAGTAATTCATTAAATTATAAACAATTGACTATTTCATTTATGTCCAAGTTAATATAGACTATAATTTATTTGACTTTTAAATTTGGTATTCAAAGTTGGTCTACACTATAAATTTCGTTATGTAGTTCGTATTTATATATAACATATTTATCTCGCAATTTTTTAAATTTGTTGTTGGTTACCTTATCGTTCAAATATATAACTAATTCTCTAAATACAAATTTTAAAATTTTTTGATCGAAATTTTAGTTAGTATTTCAAGTAAATATAAACTTCAGAGAGAGAGAGAGAGAGAGAGAGAGAGAGAGAGAGAGATTTGTTAGTGGATTTTTATGGATGAGCCACATATTCTTGTGTTTTTAATTTATTTTAGTTAGTGGACGCATATCGCACCTTAACCAATCACGCCGCGCCTAATCCAATTTTGGCCCAAAACATCTTTGCTTGAATATTTTTGATGGGTCTATTCTCGGATCTGGGGTGAACTGATGGAAAATCGCCCGGATCTGGAATGAACCGATGAGAACGAGCTCAGATCTGTCCTGATGGTCTCCAAATTGCTATCGAACCACAAGAACACCTGCAAGAACTCAACGCCGGAGGGGTTTCCGGCGTAGAGCCTCCGACGCTCAAGTCAGTATGTGAAAGAGATGAAGAGAGCTGCTCTGAGAGAGCAACAGCAGTAATGGGAAAGAATGTGGAATGAATGGGAGTTAGGGTTTTGGAGTTACCTCAGCTCCTTTATATAGAAGCAAAAAATTTACCTGAAGTCCCCAAAATGCCCTGGCCGACTTACTGGAAATGTCCAAAATACCCTGGTCGGTTCGCATTCTGTCCACTTCCTAGTCAGCATCTAGATTCTTCCTTATCTTTGGTAGCTTCCTTCTTATCCTTAACAACTGTCTTTCGATATGTTGAAGTGTACTGGAGTCGTCGAGATCTTATGAGCTTCAAGGCTTCCTCAGTCGACTCGAGGTATCAACTTGAGTCGACTGGGCCATATTCAATTGTTAGTAGATCCTCACGCGTTTGACCGTCTTCCAAGAGGAAATCCACTTATGCTAGTCGACATGCGGAAGTCGACTGGGAGAGATGACTGGATCCTTGACTGGAGATACCATAAAGAGTTTGTGGACAGAGTCGACTTCGCGTAAGTCGACTCGGTAATCTCTGAACCGCGATGGTATTGAACCGTTACACGACAATATGGCTATATCATCTAGTCCCCCCCAAAAATTACTCGAAGCGACTCTGAGCTTACGAGTAAATTTTGTCGACTGAGTGTCCCACTCGAATCTTTTTATATACCGTGTCGCCTGTCCCTGTTCTACGCCACGTCTACTCATTATTTCGACTCGTAAAGCGACTTGTTTATCCAATCAGATTTCGAATTGGTTGGACAAGTATGAATCTTTTCAAATTTCAAAATTCGAAAATGGGGTTTTGAGCTTTGATAAGACACTTTCTCTTTCCACCGCTTCGTATTCCGTGCACCATCTCAACCGTTGAATATGACTTTAATCTGAGGGTTAGGGTTTCTCTGCCTTCCCTATAAATACTCCTCTCCTTTTCTCGTCTTCACTTTTCGCACTCATCTTCTCTGAGCTTTCTGTTTTCTCCGGCAAACACAACATCTCAAGCTTTCCGGCACTCCTTTCATTTTCCGACGTTCTCAGATCTTTCAGGACTCCTTTGCCGATCATCATGAGTATGAGTAAGTTTCATTTGCTTTTCAATTTATCGATGTGTTTAAAATAAGAAACTCTTTTCTCTTCTTTCTTTTTTTTTTTTTTTTTTTTTTTTTTTTTTTTTTCTGGGTAATATGCTTTGGGGCCTGTATGTTCATCGGATTTTCTGGGAATTCTTGGAGAATTCTAGCGGTTTTCCCTTGTTAGATCTTTAGCTGCAGATCTCTTATTTCTCTTAAGTGTTTTCGTCTGCCAGTCGTCTTGTTCCGAGGGATTAATCCTTTTCTTCTTCTGACTTGGCCTTTATTTGCCAAGTCGAGTCGATACGGGAAACATTTCTCTTGCTTCTTCTTCCTCTCTTCCTGTTGTCGAGTCGCTTCTCGTACCATCCCGGTCATTTTGTCGACCCTTATCTCTTTGAATTGGATCACGGTCACGTTTTCTAATAATTTTTTCGTGATTGCCGTTCTTTCCTTTTTCTTTTTAGATTCCAATCTCGACCCTGTTTCTGATCCTGTCTCCGGTTCTCTTGCCCGTGAAATCGATGACTATTTGGGTTCGGACTCTGTTCACCCCAACGATGTCGGACCATGTTCCCATCGAAACGTCGAGCCAGAGGGCTCTGTCAATTCCAATGCCTCACTTTTCGGAATCGATTGGGCTGTGTACAATCAGGCGTTGCTCTCGGGCACACTTTGTGAGGATCATGAAGTTCTCCAAGTTCTTGAGTCTTCTTACCCCGACTTAGTTCCTCGAGGTATTTTCCGCTAGGTTCTTCTAGACATCCTCATATATGCGGCTAGCCTTGTTCCTTTACTGATAATAACTCCTTTAATCGAGTCCATAACTGCAGCGTGTTCTGCGGCAAAGTTCTTAATATCGTTTTCTTATGCTCCTGCAGCCGAAATCGAGGGCTTCAGAGAGTACAGTGGCCTTCCCTCTGATTGGGCTTTGGTCGCCCCGAAACCTGAAGACGACTTCCGTCACCCTCCTAAGGGCTGTTTTACTTTTTTCGTGGATCAAATAATGTCGGGCTTGCGTTTCCCGATTCAACCTGAGTCACTGTCAATAAGTAATCTTTTCGATGTACCCATAAATCAATTCACCCCCAATTCCATTCGAATAATGGTAGCTTTCATAGTTGTTACCCGTGTAGTTTTAGGTGATTTTCTACCCGAGTTTTTTCTTTACTGCTACGGGTATAGGTTTAGCAAAGGCGCCCATTGTCTGGGCCGCTGAGTAGGTGTTACCTTCCTTGACGACCTTTCTTCTTCCAATATTACCGAATGGAAGAAGAAATATTTCTTCATTCGACCTGCCCCTGGCCAATATCCTTTCTCGAATGAGTGGATTACCAGCAAGCCCAAGCAACGTAAACGCCCCGACTCCTCGCTATTCGCGGATATGTTAGAAGAATTAAATAAACATGTGTGGAGCGCTCGTCAGTTGACTAAAGATAGTTCCTTACTTAATCATGTTGGTATTTGTGTCGACAAGAGTGTACCTCGGCTTAACGATCCCTGTAAGCTCCCTTGTTTGTCTTTTTTTTTTTTTTTCGATTTGCTTACTGAGTGTTAGGCCTCGTGCTTTTATGTTATTGTCTTGGCCTACATGTATGGCTCGCGTGCTCGTTTGTATTGATCATGTTCTCTTTTCCAGTAAAAGCTTTGGCTCGTTTCGAGAAGAAAAAGGCTGAGCCGTCCAGCAAACCAGCCACCCACCTTATTTCTCAAGGGTCTGGGGGAGGTTCTGATTCTGCCACTCCTACTGCGACAGTCGAGACGACTGCTGCTAAGAAGTCTAAAGTGGTGCTCCCTTCGGCTTCCAAGCCGAGTCAAGTGACGGGCTCTCATTCTCATAAGAGACTCCGGAATCGAGAGGACACGACTTTGGTGTCCGATACCTCGAAGCGTTCGAAAGGGAAGAAGCCGGTGGTCGAGAAAGACGCGGGGCAGCCGTCCCCTGTTAGGGTGCAGCCTGTCACCCTACAACAGCCTTCGCGACTTTATGACAACCCCGATTCCCTTCAAATCCTCAACTACCTCCACTCGACCATTCCTGAAGATGATCAGGTTCGGACCGATAGCGACCCCTATCTTCGGGCCCGCTATGCAGCTCGGCTTATTCCTCGAGTAAGTTCAACTTCTCTTTCTTTCTTTTTTTTTTTAGTGTTATGTCGGCTTCTCATCATTTCCTTTATTCGTTCTTTTCAGCTTCTCGCCTGCATTCTTCCCACTATGATCGAGGAAGCGTCTTCCTTGGGAACAACGTCAAGGCCCTGGGGGAGAAATATGCATCTAAATGCCAGGAGCTCGAGGCCAAGGGGGAGGAGCTCGAGGCTGCGAACGCCATCATAGCCAATCTCCATTCTGAGAAGGAGGCGGCTATCCGAAAGGCTGAGCTGTTGAGAGTCGACCTGGCTAAGGCCATTGACGAGGCCTTGGTCGAGCGGGAAAATGGAATACAGGAGGGTCGACGGACCTTCTTGAAGTCCACCGCATGAGCGGTTTTTCTTGATCACTTTCGTAAGGCTGTGGTCGAGGGATTCTGCGCCTCCTCGGAGTTTCTCGACGAACTCGTTCCCGCGGCTGTCCAGTACTTCGACTATGCCGGCGACACGTGGGAGCAGGCCGTGACCAAGCCCGACTTCTCGGGAAAAATCGACCGCGACGCCGTGAAGCTAACTCTCCCCGACCCCGAGGGCTACTGGGAGGCAGTTCTTCCCCCTGGCCATGCATGGTGGAGTGGTCTGGCCGCCAAGGCCATCCATTCTGCTGAGCTATCTTCTCAGCTTGAGGTCCCACCACTTCCTTTGGTCGGCCCAGTTGAATTGGTCGAGCCGAGTGGTGCGAATTTCGAAGAAGAGCCGTTCGACGAGGAGATTGAAGTCGAGCGGCCTAATACGGAGCCGATTGTGTAGGAGGGGGCGAACGGACCGAGCCGATTGGTGACGGAGCTGCTGATGAGAAGTCGACAGCCGACTCCCAGAAGGCCTAGATTTTAGACTTTTCCCCTTTTCTTCTCTTTTTTTCTTTTTTTTTTTATTTATGTTTCTGCTTGTATTCTTCTCTCTTTGTTTTTACTATCTCACCCTATTTCCCTATGTAAAGGGTGAGATGGTGTCAGATGTAATGAATTTTCCTTTAATTATAATGCTTATTACGCTATTTTACATCGTCGTCTTCTCGCAGCTGTAGCTTTTTATTTTATTGTTTGGTTTTCTTACTTCACCTTACTGTCCTCTCCCAACCCATTTTGCGAGCTGGTCGAAGTCGAGCAATAGTTTCGACAGCTTCGTAGCTGTTGAACTTAAGTTTTTCGAGTCGTCTTCTCCCAACCCATTTTGCGAGCTGGTCGAAGTCCAGCAACAGTTTCAACAGCTTCATAGCTGTTGAACTTAAGTTTTTCGAGTCGTCTTCTCCCAACCCATTTTGCGAGCTGGTCGAAGTCGAGCTGGATTGGACCGGCTATATAGCCGTTTCAAAAAATTCGATATTCTGGCGATTGTGTCAAAATCGATGCAAAAAGGGGGCGATTGTTACTTCTTCTCGACTTTTAAGATACCCGACTTCCTCGGTTACTTATCATGTCATGCTTATCTGGGTCGAATGTTTTCATCAATGATTATTCTTCCAGATGAGCCTGACATTGACAATTCTCTTTTGAATTTCGAATTTCAAAAAATCCCTACTAGTGACGCGCGTCCCATCAATTGCTGACTCTTGGTATTCTGTGCCTCATCAGGATCGTTGGTTTTCTTGTTGATCTAACGGTCAACACCCATCCTCATCTCCTATAAATGCAATTGAACTTCTTCCTTAAACACTTTTCACTTCTTCCAAATTTTCTTTGCAACTTCCGGCGATCCAGCGATCCGAGCTTTTTTCTCCGGCGATTTTGTTCACAGTTCCGGCATCCTTTCAGATCGTCATGAGTAATATGTGTAAGTGCTCTACTTTCTCTACTATATTCTTTCTTTTATTTTCTGGTTTTCGGGTTTTTTTGGGCCCCTGTGTTCTTCGTGTTCTTCAACTTTTTCCTTGAAGGTTCTATGTTAGATCTTCGTATGCATACTCTCCTTTTAGGTTAACTGTTAACGTGTGGCTGGGTTGCCGCGTGTAACCTTTTGCCGACTTTTATTATGTCAATTCTTATCGACACCCGTTTTCTTTCTTTTTACACTTTCCTTGGGTGGGCTTTATGTCGATTCACCACCCTGTTTCCATCGAATCACACCATATTATTCTTCTTCTTTCATATTTTCGTCGACTTAGATGAGTCGACTGTGCTTTGTTTAATTTTGTCTCGTCATGCCTGATCTTTGCTTTTGTTTCTTTTCCTTCTAGCTCCCCACTCCGGCTCATCTTCTGATACGCTCGACCGACTGATTGATAGGGGCCTCGACCAATCTGACTCGGGTTCAGTTGAAATAACTGGTTGTAGGATGGTCCATGTCTCTCCTCATTCCTCCTCATCGCGTGCTTCTTCCCCCGAAGTCGACTGGGCTGAATATGATCAGGCCTTATTGGATGGTGGTCTTGTAGAAATAATGAGGAGTCCTCGGGAAGGCTCTCATCGCCTCGACTTAATTCCTCGAGGTATTCTTATTAGTTTGTTAGATATTCCCGTGTATAGTACCAGTCCTGTACCTGTATCTTTAGTTACTCCCCTCGACCCTCGGAAGATTGTTTCAGTAGTCTGTACTTTGGCCAAATTGGCCACTTTGAACCCTTTTTCCTATGCCTCTGCGGGTCAAGTCTAGAGCTTCCGGCAGTTTAGCGGGCTTCCCTCCGATTGGGAGTTGATTACTCCGGGTCCTGCCAGCGACTTCACCTGTTCTCCCGAGGGTTGCCATACTTTCTTTGTCGACCAAGTCATTTTTGGCCTACGCTTCCCTATCCAAGCCGAGCTTTTGGAGATAAGCGACTTGTATAAAATCCCAATAAATCAGTTTTCTCCAAATGCTCTTTGTATCATGATAGCTTTTATCGTCGTTTCTCGCATAGTTCTTCATTTTTTCTCGGCCGAATTTTTTCATTACTGTTATAGTTATCGACTTCAAAAGGGGGCCCATTGCTTGATCCACAGTCCCGGCGTTACCTTTCTTGATGACCTTTCTTCAAATATTCCGGAGTGGAAGTCGAAATTTGTCTTTGACCTCCCGTCGGTGCTTACCCTTATACAAATAATTGGATAAGTACTAAGGTCAAACAGAATAAACGGTGTCGATCTGAGGACCTCGAAAAACTCTTAGAGGAGTTGAATAGGTATACTTTTAGCGCTCGACGTATAATAAAGGACCGTGAGCTGGTCAATCACGCCCGAATCGTTCTGTATGATGATATCTCTCGCCTCGATGATCCCCGTAAGCTGCTTAGCATTCCTTATGATGTCGAGTCTTATTTCTTATCTTTTAACCTTCGTCCCTTTTTTTTTGTTTCAGTTAAAGCTCTCAAGCGTTTCGAGGTGAAGAAACAACCCACTGCTCCTCTTCCACCCGGCAGATCCGGTACACAGTCGGCTGCCACGGCTCGGAAATGCAAGTCCTCGGGTCCTAGTGCCCGCAAGAGGCCTCAGGATGATCGCGCCCCTCCCCTGCTCCTTGGCGACCCTAAGCGTCGTAAGGTTGACAAGGGTAAGGAGAAAGTGGTCGAGGAGAACGCTACATCCAGGCGAACGGAATCGTCCGTTACTTACAAGGACGTGTTGGTCAAGATGTCGTCTCGTCTTTGGAATCATCCAGAGCCGCATAGGGTGGCGGAATACTTCCACTCTGTGCTCCCCGAGGCCGATAAGGCTCGTGTCGAGGGGAACGAGTACGAGCGTTCTTGTTACGCTACCCAATGTCTTACTCGGGTATGTGTTTTGTTCTTAGTTAAGCGTTTATGTTTTGCGTATTTCTGCATTTCCTCATTATTTGTTTCTCTGTGTAGTTCTTGGCGGCCGCTCTCCCTGGCCTCAAAGCGGGTACTAAAGCCCCCTCATCCTCTACTAAGGCCCTCGAGGACAAATGCGAGGCGGAACTTAGAGAGATTGCCCAGTTGAAGAAAGAGTTGGAGGGGTCCAAAGCCTTGGTCGACAAGTTGAAGTCGATAAAGCCGTTGCCCTGCACGACAACGAGAAGCTCCAGTCCGACCTTGAGAAGGCTCAGGAGGCGAACATGTATGAGGTGGACGTCGGCATCGTTCAGGGCCGAAAGTCGTTCTTAAGGACTGGTTTAGGCTCCGCTTTTGTCAAGGCTTACCGCAAGGAAGTCGTCAAGGCTTTCTGCAATTCTCCTGAGTTTCTCGACAAACTTTGCCCTGCCGCCGTGCAATATTTCGACCATGCTTTCGACGCGTGGGAGGCTGTGGTGGCGGGATCTGAGTTTGCTATGAAACTCGACCGCGAGGCCATGAAGCGTGCGCTTCCCGACCCCGATGGTTACGAAGGCGATCCATCCCTTCCGGACGACTACCCATGATGGTCCGGTCTCGAGGCCAAGGCTATCCGAGATGCCAAGCTCTCTTATCAACTGGAGGCTCCCTTGACTTCTCTCATGTCTGTTGGTCCAAAATTCATCACCGGACCGTTTTTCTCGACCTGTTGCACTTCAATTTTTCCATGGTGTCCTCGAGCATATGCTTTTCTGGCCCGATTTGAATCTCCATGAGTCGGCCCTCCGAATATCATGTGAATTACTCCTCTTTTCTGAGGGAGCTCCTTCTTGTCGGGTGTCCTCGCTCTCTTGTGAGGGCTTTTGCTTCTCTCCCTGCGCCGACTGGTCCGCTCTCGATCCTTATAAATGAATTCCTTCAGATGGTCTGCTTTGATTAGTCTCTCAATCTCATTTTTTAGGTGCCGACATTCATCGGTATTATGGCCGTAGTCTTTGTGAAATCGACAATACAGATCGCTTTTAGGCTTTGTCGGCCCATCTTTTCTCGTCCGTGGCCACCTGACAACATTGTCACGGATCTCTTTCTCCATAACCTCCAGTATCCTTGCATTCGAAGCTAACAGGGGAGTATATTGGGCTGTCCTCCATCCCCTTGATCGTCTTCTCTTTCAGACCTCGGGGATCCCTTCTTTTCAGTCGTCGCGACCGGCTTTTTATCCTTCTTCTCGTCCCGAGGCTCAGTTTTTGACTTAGGTGCTTGCAGAAAGTCCGCTTCAGCTTCTTCAACATTCATGTATTTGGCGCATCTTCCTAACACCTCGTCGAACGTCCTCCCGGGTCGCTTTGCTAGGGAGTTTCTGCATAGCCCTGGGAGCAGCCCTCGAGTGAGCCCTCCTGACTTGATTTCCTCGGTGGCCGAGGGGACGTCGACGTATGCCCGTGTGTACCTTGCCACATAATCCCTCAATGATTCCCCTTCTTTCTGTTGCATACCTATCAGAGTAAGGTAAGACTTTTCTTGGGCTTTTACACTTGCGAATTGGTTTAGGAAGCTCGAGCTAAATCCGTCAAAGTCCCTGATGGCTCCTGGGGGCAATTGGTGAAACCAATCCTGCGCTGGTCCTCGCAGGGTCGTCAAGAACGCTCGACACTGAACGGGGTCGTTATAACGGTGCAGTACTGCCATGTTTTCGAAACCCCTTAGATGTCGAGAGGGATCAGTCGACCCGTCATACCAGATGTTGAGCTCCCTGAACCCCTGAGGCAAGTCGGCGTCTAGAATATGTTGTGAAAAAGGGTGTCCCCTCGAGCTTCCCGTTTTTCTTCCTTCCACTCGAGCCTGCAAGTCTCGGACCTGCGCTAACAGCTGCTCCAGGGTGTCGTTTCTGGCTTGTGGATTAACAATTCTGACAGAGGACTCTTCTTCATCTACCCTCATGTTCTACCTCTCATGTGATTGCGCATGTTGCTCGCGCTCAAGGGGTTGCTGCTCATTTTGAGGCTGCTCGACCCTTGCTTGTTCGATCATGGGCCGCTCGACCCTTGGTTGCTCGACTGGCGTCTGTTTGAGTTGGGCCGCTACTGCCTCCGCGATCATTCTCTGCATCTCGCTTCTCGTCATGGTCAGCATTTGTTCCTCGACTTGGAGCGGTGGCCTTGTCTCCTGATCAGGTTGCCCAGGCTGCCTCCCCAACCTTACAGATATTTCGGTCGATGCGTGACCATCCACTTCTCCGCTCATGTCCTTCACGTGACTGGCCTCCCCTTGGGTGAGAACCGGGATCTTGACTTCGGGTGGGGTAATAGGCGTCTCCTCTCCCATACGCCCTCCTGACGGTGCGTGCGCCCCAAAAGGTGGGAATCCCAACACCTGGAGTGGTGGTCTAAGGCTGGGAATCAGCGGAGGTCGCTTGTCAGTCCATGTTGCCCTGAAATCTTCATTCAAGTTTTTCTGCACTCCTTCCTTCTCAGCCATCGGAAACAGATCAAAGCTAGGTGTAAAGCTCTTAATTCCTTCAAGAACTTCCCACAGACGGCGCCAAATGATGGGTCTATTCTCGGATCTGGGGTGAACCGATGAAAAATCGCCCGGATCTGGAATGAACCGATGAGAACGAGCTCAGATCTGTCCTGATGGTCTCCAAATTGCTATCGAACCACAAGAACACCTGCAAGAACTCAACGCCGGAGGGGTTTCCGGCGTAGAGCCTCCGACGCTCAAGTCAGTATGTGAAAGAGATGAAGAGAGCTGCTCTGAGAGAGCAGCAGCAGTAATGGGAAAGAATGTGGAATGAATGAGAGTTAGGGTTTTGGAGTTACCTCAGCTCCTTTATATAGAAGCAAAACATTTACCTGAAGTCCCCAAAATGCCCTGGTCGACTTACTGGAAATGTCCAAAATACCCTGGTCGGTTCGCATTCTGTCCACTTCCTAGTCAGCATCTAGATTCTTCCTTATCTTTGGTAGCTTCCTTCTTATCCTTAACAACTGTCTTTTGATATGTTGAAGTGTACTGGAGTCGTCGAGATCTTATGAGCTTCATGACTTCCTCAGTCGACTCGGGGTATCAACTCGAGTCGACTGGGCCATATTCAATTGTTAGTAGATCCTCACGCGTTTGACCGTCTTCCAAGAGAAAATCCACTTATGCTAGTCGACATGCGGAAGTCGACTGGGAGAGATTCCTGGATCCTTGACCGGAGATACCATAAAGAGTCTGTGGACAGAGTCGACTTCGCGTAAGTCGACTCGGTAATCTCTGAACCACGATGATATTAAACCGTTACACGAGAGTATGGCTATATCAATTTTGATTATCAATAGTTATATAGCTACTTTTGTATCAAATTATTAATTTCAAACAATATGTTTTCATTTAATATCCATTCAAAATTTTCAAAATCATCACTGCTTTTATGAAAAAA
>CACSLK010012206.1:2602689-2621107 GCA_902706635.1 Striga hermonthica | reverse complement strand
TTTTTTTTTTTTTTTTTTTTTACTAGCTAAAATTTGTATGATTTTTGCTAATCATTGCCATATTTTAAATTTGAAGTATTTAAATTTGTAACGTGTTGTATTCCATATGATTGTGCATATAAAGAATCGGATCATGCCTATACTGTATATTTTATTAATGGTTTAGTTTTAGATATTTTTTTTTTCCAATTACAACGTATAAAAAATCTTAAAATAAATAAATAAATGAGAGAGAGAGAGAGAGAGAGAGAGAGAGAGAGAGAGAGAGAGAGAGAGAGAGAGAGAGAGAGAGAGAGAGAGAGAGAGAGAGAGAGAGAGAGATGTGGCGAATGATATCAAATCGACTCCAACCAATTACATCTTTTAAAGTAAAATTGTAAGTTGATATTAACTTTAAATATGATTTTTCAGTCTAAGCTAATGATCTCAAGTCGATTCCCCGGAATAATATCTTTGGTAGGATATATTACACAAGGTAAAAGAAAATATTTTACTTAAACAACGTACAACATCTAATTATTATTTTTCTATTAATTAGAAAAAAAAAAGTTATATCACACTAGCATGTAATTACTTGAACAAGTTACAGCATGTAATATCTTTGTCGTATTTTGTAAACGATAATTCATACTTCGTACAATACTCGTGTACACGGGTACTTGAAAATTAGATTTAAAATTAAATAATAATAACAACAAATATTGTTTTAGTTTTAAAATATATATTTTTTTTAAAATATAGTATTATATATTATTTAAAATGACATTGTCATTTACACCACTTAGAATCTTTTTTTTTTTTTTCAAATGATAGACTTTTCATAGAAAAAACACATAATTACACACTACAAAGCAGCTAGACAACAGAACAAGTCAGTCATTTAGCCGAAACTAGTTGGGAGGACTAACCTTAAAGGCAGCATGCCGAGGTAGCCTAGAACTAACCTAAACACAACACAGTAAAAACACCACAATAACAAGAAGAGAGAACTCCCAACGGGAGAAAACCTACTCCCACACCTACAAACACGAAAAAAGAACTACACCCAACAAGGAGAAAAAAAAACCAATACAAAAACAAAAAAACAAACCTACAAACACAAACCAAACAAAGCACACCTAGCAAATAAACTAAAGTCATCCGCACCAGCCGAAAGAAGAGCCTGAACACCAACTCGAGACCGACAACCGGCAACGAACCTAAGAAAGCAGACCAAAGCCCGAGAAAAAAACGTCGAAACTCCTTTCTCCAAATCGGAGCTGGCTATCGACAC
This sequence comes from Striga hermonthica, assembly GCA_902706635.1. NCBI lineage: Eukaryota > Viridiplantae > Streptophyta > Magnoliopsida > Lamiales > Orobanchaceae > Striga > Striga hermonthica. Next base: position 2,619,834 of record CACSLK010012206.1, on the reverse strand, counting down.
TTGCAGAACCCCGTGCCCGAACCCACTCCCCAACGGCTCCCTACTGGAGAAGGCCACGGAGGCCCGCACCTCCACCTTCCCCCAACTAGCAGCCCTCTCGCCGGAGCATCTTAAAGAGCCCCAACGAGCAACTCTCCCAGCGACCCCCAACCCCAGGGAACACCAGCTGTCAAGATATCACATGTTACCCAAAGATCAAAAAGGAAAGCATTAAACTCGAGATTCATGTTTGCAGCAATTTTGTGTTTTCAATATCAATGAAAAGTAATGATGGCGGCTGCCATGTTCCCAACATTATATACATGTGACTCGACATCATTAAACAAAGGAAAGAAAAAAGCTACTATTGGCTGCAATGAGGAACCAATGAGGGAGCTGCACGTGTTGTACTGCAGCTGATCTTTGTCTTCTTTCTCAACGTTCAAAAAGTTGATCTCACGGCTCACATTCATGCCAGCTTGATGATGATCCAATGGTTGTTGTTGCATGTTGATATTAGGCATAGAAACCGCATCATAGTGACTTCTAACATCCCCCCTCAATTCGATCCCAGGTTTTGGAAAAATGTGAAGTTTGTTCGTTAACCTAGAGAAGAATAGTAAGCTAAGCGGTTTTGTAAAAATGTCAGCTACCTGATCAAGGGAAGTTACATGCAGAACATACAAATTTTTGGACAAAATTTGTTGTCTCACAAAGTGAAGGTCAATCTCTATGTGTTTAGTCCTGGCATGCTGAACTGGGTTGGAGGCAATAGCAATAGTACTGATGTTATCCACTCATATACATGCAGTCTTGTGAAGAGGAATACACAACTCCTTGAGTAGGGACTGTAACCACATGATTTCAGCTGTAGCAAGAGCCAAACTCCTATACTCTGACTCTGTGTTTGACCTTGAAACACTAACCTGCTTCTTTGATTTCCATGAGATTAAGTTGTCTCATAAAAAAACACAGAAACTAGTAGTGGATTTTCTATCATCCACATCACTAGCCCAGTCTGAGTCTGAAAATGCCACAATACTAGGCTGCTTTGACTTGACAATTTGAAGACCATGATGAAGTGTTCCACTTAAGTATCTCAGTATCCTTTTCACTTCCTTCCAATGTGTGTCAAGGAGATTGGACATGAACTGACTTACTTTGTTCACACTGAAGGATATCTCTGGTCTTGTTATTCTTACATATTGAAGGCCTCCAACTATGCTTCTGTAGTGTGTGCTGTCTGTAATAGGAGAACCTTGATTCTTGGACAAATGCACAAAGGTGATCATGGGTGTAGGAGTTACTTTGGCTTCTGACATGTTGGCCTTTTGAAGAAGTTCTCTTATATAACTGGCCTGATTCAAATGTAGACCATAAGAAGTTTTGGAAACTTCTATTCCAAGAAAGTGATGGACTGTGCCCAAGTCTTTTAAAGAAAAGGTTCTGGATAGTTCAGTCACCACATTGTCAATATTCTCCTTTGAATTTCCTGAAATGAGAATGTCATCCACATACACCAAAAGATGAATATAGCAATCAGAGGTTATCTTAACAAATAGTGAAGTGTCTGATTTGGTGTCTTTGAACCCCATTGTAAGAAGAGTCTCTCTCATTGTATAAAACCAAGCTCTTGATGCTTGTTTGGGGCCATAGAGAGCTTTAGAAAGTTTGCAAACAAGACTTTGTTTTTTGTCTCATTCCTCAAAACCAATTGGTTGTTTCATGTAAATGTTTCTTGCAAATTGCCATGTAGAAAGGCATTGTTAATGTCAAGATGCCTTACATCCCATCCATTGGTCACAACCAAAGAGAGAATTACCCTTATTGTTACTGGCTTTATCACAGGACTGAAGGTTTCTAGATAGTCAAGGCCAGCTGATTGAGAGTAGCCTTGAGCAACTAACCTTGCTTTGTGCCTTGATATTTTTCCATCTGCATCTCTATTGATCTTAAACCTGTAACATCCCAGTCAACCCGTAGTAGGATATTGTCCGCTTTGGGTATACACCGAATCATTCCCTCAAGGTTTTGCCTTTGGGAGCTAGCTCACCAAAACGCGTCCTACTAGTGAAGGTATCCACAGCCACTTATAAGGCATGCTTCGTTTCCCTTCACAACCGATGTGGGATATCTGATCCACCCCCCTTGGAGGGCCAGTGTCCTCGCTGGCACATCGATCCGGGTACTGGCTCTGATACCACTGTAACAGCCCAGTCAACCCGTAGTAGGATATTGTCCGCTTTGGGTATACATCAGATCATTCCCTCACGGTTTTGCCTTTGGGAGCTAGCTCACCAAAATGCATCATACTAGTGAAGGTATCCACAACCACTTATAAGGCATGCTTCGTTTCTCTTCACAACCGATGTGGGATATCTGATTATCCATCTGCACCAACTAAATTTTTGCCTGGAGGTAAAGAAGTTAAGGTCCAAGTATTGTTGTGTAAAAGAGCCTTATACTCTTCCAGCATAGCAGCTTTCTAGACTGGTGAGGACAATGCTTCATGCACATTTGCTGGCTCAATCTCATCAGTGGCAGATAATGAGAAAATTTTTAGCTTTCTGATTCCAACTCTCAGTCTTGTGATCATAGGATGTTGTGGTGGTTGAGCCTGTTCAGGTGTAATATGGGACTGTGGTGTAGATGGTGCAGAGCCCATGTTTGGTAACTAAACATGTATAGGGACAATGGAGTGACTGTGGGTTGCACTGTGATGAGAGGAGTGTGTTGTAGGAGAATGAGGAGATTGAGATGGCTGAGGTGAGTTATGAGGAGATGGTGAGTTATGAGGAGATAGATGTGTATTTGTGTGAGGTGGAGTTGCGTTAGTGGATTTAACAGGAACCAAAGGTGGCGGTGAAGTACAAAAATGACTTGAATTCATAGGCTGAGATTGAAGAACATGGGTGTTTTGATAAGGGAACTTTGATTCATAAAAAATAACACCTCTGGAAAGTATGGCCTTTCCATTTGGAAGTAAAACTGTGAAACCTTTGTATTGATTACTATAACCAATAAAGGTTCCTGCCATGGATCTGAAATGAAGCTTATGTTTACTATAGGGTTTTAAAACAGGAAAAGCTAAACAACCAAATACTTTAAGCTTTTTGTAATCAGGTTTTTGTTTGAAAGGACCTCAGCATGACTCTTATAACTCAAGGACTTAGTAGAAAGTCTGTTTATCACATAGACTGAAGTGACAAAGGCATCATCCCAAAAGGAGGGTGGTACATTGGAGTGAGCAAGGAGGGATAAACCAGTTCCACAAGTGCTTGTGTTTCCTCTCAGCTACTCAATTCTGCTGAGGGTATATGGGCAGGAAATTCTATGATTGATGCCATGTTCATGAAGGATTTCAGTTAGTGACCTATATTCACCCCCTCAGACAGTTTGAATGGCTTTAAGGTTTGTGTTTAGTTGGTTTTCTGCAAGCCTTTTGAAGTGAAGAAAAACTTGTTTAACTTCTGATTTAGCTTTAAGAAGATATATCCATGTAAACTTGGTGCAGTGGTCAACGAAAGTGACATAGTAGGAATAGCCATTTCTAGATTTCACAGGTGATGGCCCCCAGAGGTCTGAGTGAACAAGATCAAGAGGATTGGCATATTTGGTTTCAGAATCAGAATAAGAAAATTTATGAACTTTAGACAAAGCACATGGAGAATAAACAGTAACATCTTTTTCATTGCAAATGGGATATTACAGGCTTTTAAAGCTTTCATTACAACTTCATAACTAGAATGTCCTAATTTATGATGCCAAAGATCTAGGCTGGGACTATTCTTTAGGGAAATAGATAAAACAGCAACATTGCAACTAGGTTGATCAAGCTTCTTAGAGATTTGGACTTGAGGGCTCTTATTCTTGATAGGTTGAAGCTTGAATTGGTAAAGTCCTTCCCTAAGAACTCCCTTGAGTAAAGTGTCCTGTGTGACTTGGTCCTTAACAAGGCAAAACAAAGGATGGAATTCCAAGTATACATTATTATCAAATTGTGAAACACTGATAAGATTCTTTGTGACAGAGGGAATATGAAGCAAATTTTTCAGGACAAAGGCTTCTGAGTGTGGTGTTTTAAGCAATGTGTTACCATAATGAGCAATGCACTCACCTGCACCATTGGCCTTTTGCACCTTGCTATTTTCAAAGTACTTATTTGGGTTGGTGATGTTGAGATCACTTGAGACATGGTTTGAAGCTCTTGGATCTGGGTACCAATATCAGAGGTTGAGTCTTGAACAAATGAACATGTGCTTGCTGCCTGCATAGCATTTACCACTGGATTTCTCATAAATGAGCTTTGAGTGTTGCTGCTTTGACCATTGTTGGACTGTATGCTAAAATTTTGATCAAAACGGTGCCAACACCTGTCTGCTGTGATGGCCAGCCACTTGGCATACTTGACAAACTTGCCTGTTTAGGCCATATCTACCACCTCTTCCTCTATATCCTCCTCTATTGTTTCTTCCTCCTCTTCCTCTAGGAGTTGTGTTATAGTTCTGTTGTTGTTGTGAAACTTTCTTTGAGGTGTTTGAGTGAGAGCATTCAAAATGGGTTGAGTTCCTTCATTGTTGAAACTCAATGATTGTGTGGTTTCCAGTCTTGACTCAAAGCTAAGAAGAAGAGCTTCAACATCAGTCTTAGTGAATGCCTCTGGTCTAGATGTGACATTGACCATAACAAGGTTATAGTCATGTTTATTGTGTTTTTGTGCGTATTTTTATGTGCTTTTGTGTGCTTTCGAGTCGATTCTAGGTTTATTTTAGTGTCTACCGGTCCATTTTGTTGTTTATCGTGTGTTTTCATGCTTTTCTTTTTATTTTATATTTTGGCGTACTTTTCCGTGTTTTTTGGGTATAAATTTCAAGTTTATTTCGAGGTGAGAGAGTCGAGCCATATTACGAGAGAGTCGAGCCACATTCCGAGCGATGAGCATTTCTCAGAGAAGTCGAGTTTCCGAGAAGTTTTGAGCCATTTAGCACGAGATGTTTTCACCTCCGAGAGTTCCGAGCCTTAGTCGATTCCATGCCGGAAGTTGCCTTGCCATGCCGCAGCACATCACGTACTCGCGAGTTCGCGTGTACATCCGCGAGATCGAGAGCCCGCCTGCCGTCGCCCAGCACACTCGCGAGCTCGCCGAGAGAGCCGCGAGGTCGAGAGCCTTATGCCTGCCATCGCCGCCAAACTCGCGAGCTCGTCCCAGCTTCCGCGACGTCGAGAGCCCCGTTCCACCATGTCGCGCGCTCGCCGAGAGATTCGCGACACCGAGAGTAGCCCGAATTCAGCGCCTGTCGCACGCCGCGACTCGTGGACTCCACCGTGAGGTCGAGAGCCTCACTTCCCGTGCGTGCCCATGCGTGCCTTCAATTGCGTGCTCGCGAAATTTATGGCGTGATCGAGAGTGCTTCATTTAATCTGTGTTTTTGAGTGTGTGTTTTATGATTAAGTATAAATACTTTTTAGCCTTTGCATATTTGGGGGTTACCTAGCTCTATGAAATGTTTCCTTTTTTGGTTCTTAGCTTTAGTATTTATTTCTCTCTAGAGTAAGGTGGATGTTATTTACTTTTTCCGGCGACTTTTTCCGATGACTTTTCGTTTATGCAAAGTTTTAATCTTTTTCTTCTGATTTCGATCAAGCATGCGTTAGGGATGTGAGTACTTACTTTTAAGCCTTGTGATCTCGATTTTCGTACTTACTTGCTATCTCGTGCGTAGAAGTATTAGGGATTACTCGGTTATTGGATTTTTAGTAGCTGTTTTAGTTGTTTTTGTTTTCTTTACTTTTGTGAGCTCGTTTATGATCCTTGGGGTTGATTGATTGTTGATTGCTACTTGAAAAATTGTGAATTTATATTTAGCTCGGTTATTTCGTGGTAGGATTTCGGTTTTGGCTCTTAAGCATGCTAAATGGAGTTCGTTTCTCTTACTTTCGCTTTTGTTGCTTTTGACTTTGTTCACCGGTTTAGTTGCTAGGATTCCATAGTTCGTTCACTTGCTTATAGTTATGCATAGAAGGGAGAAAGATGCTTTCTACTTATGTTGCTCGTTTACTCGCTTTCTTAGTCGTTGCTAGTTCAAAACCATCTCAACCCAAATTGATTAGAATATTTAAGCTTTATTTTCCCCTTTTTGTGATTTGAGCAATCGAATAGTAAGTAAAGCTCCGAATAGCCTTCCCTCGAGATCGACCCGATTCGGGTACCTCGGTTATCCTTTACTCACACCAAAAATTTACGAAACAAATGGCGTCGTTGCCGGGAAAGGCAAGTAGGATGCCTAATTTGCTATTTGGTTGTTCGTTTTTATCGTGTTCCTCTTGTTTCGTGTGATTTTTGCTTAATTTTCGTATTTCTCTTCATTTCTCTTGCATTTGCTAGATAGTTTGTGTTTTCAATTTCGATTTTCCCATTGCTTTCCATTGGTGCGTTCATGGGTATAGTTTGTGGTTTTGCTTATGCGAGGTAAACGAAGGCGTAGACCCCGAGAGGAGACACCGCCGTTCGACCTTTTCATTGAGCTTAACATCGAAGAGCCACAACCTCAACCCAATCCCGAACCAATGGCGGGCCAAGGAGAACAACTTCCACAACCTCCCCCGAACATGAGGTACTTTGCACGACCTGTCATTAGAGACAACACCTCGTGCCTCGTGCTCGGGGAGGCGGCCCGAAACTACGACCTTAAGATCATCCATCTAAACCAACTCCCGTCATTCTATGGCCTCGCCCAAGAGGATGCTCTCAACTTCATCCGAGACTTCTATGCAACCGTCAACACATTTCCCCTCCAAGGACTAACCGAGAATCAACTCCGGATGAGGTGCTTCCCTTACACATTAAATGATCGAGCAAAAACTTGGTTCATGAACTTGCTTCCAAACTCGCTCAACACGTGGGAAGCCGTATATGAGAAGTTCATGGGCAAGTACTACTCGAACCAAAAGACCATCGACCTCTGGACCCAAATTGCTAGTTTTAGCCAAAACGTGGGAGAAACCTTTCACGAGGCGTGAGAGCGGTTCAAAGGATACCAACTTCAATGCCCCCATCATCACTTTCGCCTCGGGGTACTAAATCAATTCTTCTACGATGGTTTCCACCAAATCCTTCAATACATGGTCGACCATGCGGCCGGAGGAGACATCGGGAGCCACACGGCTGAGGAGATCTACGAGCTTTACGAGATGTTGAGTGAGAATTCCCTACGGAAGAGCGTTCGTAAGAGGACCCCCGTAAATGAAGCTACACCATCAACCGGGTCTTCAAACGACGCCGTGCTTGCCAAGCTAGCCTCGTTGGAGGAGGAACTTAAACAACTAAGGTTGAGAGATGTGAAGTCCACTCAAGTTGTTATGGCCGAGGTGTGTGGTTGTTATGAAGAGGCCGGCCATGGAGGCCACGAGTGTCCACATTATATGGGGCCGGCCTACGATCCACATCTCGAAGGAGTCCCATACGACATCAATGCTATCCAAGGGTACGCTCCCCGGGTCCAAAACGATCCTTACTCGAACACTTACAATCCTGGGTGGCGAAACCGCCCTAACTTCTCATGGACGGATCCGAAAGCAACCTATCCACCCCAACCAGCACCACAACAATCCTATACCCAACCTCAACAATATGCTCCACCAAACAACCGACCACCATTTCAACCGAGGCCCGAATTCCAAGGGTATCAACCAGGGCGTGGAGGATTTGTCCCGAGACAACCAATGCCACCTCTGCCGGAGCCCGAGAAAGAAGCTAAGGCACCTCCCTCGGACCCTCGAATCGACAATATGGAGAAGTACCTTCAAAGCCTCGCCTCAACCGTGTCCACCCTGCATGAAACGGTCAAGGGCGTACCTTCAATCCAAGCTTCTCTCAAGTGCCTTGAGACACAAATGGGGCAACTCGGGACGTCTATCGGTGAAATGCAAAGAAACAACAAAAAGGATCATCTCCCGAGCCAACCCGAGCAAGCCCAAGTCGTGATGGTCTTACGAAGTGGGAGAGTGGTGGATAATCGAGTTGATATGCCTAGTGATGTGATGGTTGAGGATGTTGATGATAAGGATGATGAGGAGGAGTTGAATATGATGACGGAATCTGGGAAAAACAAGAAGGTGATGACCGAGGAGGAACCAAAGGAGAAACCCAAACTCGATAGCCTTGATACCTTGCACAAGTCGGCTACACCATACCGCCCACCGGTACCTTACCCGAGTAGACTCCAAGACACCAAGAGGAACCACCAATTCAAAGACCTATTCGACATGCTTTCCAAGGTAAATGTGAACCTTCCTCTACTTGATGTGATAAAAAATGTGTCGGCTTACGTTCAATTCTTTAAGGATTTGGCGTCGAAGAAAAGGAGGTTTGAGGATAATGAAAAGGCGATGATCTCCGAAGTTGCTTCCACCACGATTCCGAGGAAAGAATGTGACCTCGGGGGTAATGGCGTCTCGTCTCTTGAGATACAACTATGTGGATGTCTCGTTTATTGTAGCAACCTAGCTATTGGAGTTCCGAAGAACTTGAATAGAGTCAAGAATAGAACATAAATTTATGTATGCATGAGGTTCCGTAGAAGTATGAAATGCTTATGAAATGTTCAGTACCATGCTGCAACTTTAGACATGTCATTAATAGGGGTGAGTATGGGTCGGTACGGTTCGGATATTGACAAATCTCCAGAACCGTGCCGAAGTTTGGAGACTACTAAAATTCAATTTCCGGAACTGTACCAAAAAAGGGTTCGGTTCAGTTCGGATATTTCATTTTTCGATTCGATTCGGTTTAATTCTCGGGTGTATCGGAAAGGTTCGGTTCGGATATTTCTAATTATTTTTTAATTTTTTTGAATGACCGCCTAGTTGTATGTTAATTTTTATATATATATTTTTTTAAAATCCAACATTCATCAATATTTACTAAAGATTTTATGTCTAAATCAACTGGAGAAATAACTATATTTTAGTTAAGACTAAATTTGTGCAACTTACATTGAAAATTCAACAAAATATAATATAGTTTTTTATTAAAGTAATATTTAGTTTACCTTTCATACCATGTTAGTTAAGATAGAATAAGACTAATATCGACAAATTTAAGTAATGTTTAATTTTTTTTAGAAAACATATTTTTATAACCTTCCATACCATTTTAAATATATTTTTCTTTAACCAGAAAAATTCAATTGTAGATTTCAAGTATTTCAAATCGTGAAATTTAAATGAAACTTAATTGTTATAACTATATTTTATTTCTATTTTAAAATATAGGATCAAAGTTGACATAAAATATATTAATATCACGCATCTATTTTTATAATTTGGTTCTTAATTTTAGTTCTTCGGTTCGGTACGGTACGAGACGGTTCGGTTTAGTTCTCGGTACGGATATTTGTGAAATCTCCAGAACCGTACCAATTATTTTTCGATACGGTTCGGTTCGGAGAAAGTTAAACGGTTAACGGTTATTTTTTTGTTTGGAGTGATATCGATTCGTTTTTCGGAGCAGTTCGAAATTCTCCGAGTCCCATGCTCAGCCCTAGTCGGTAATAATCAACAACTAAAAGCATTGTATTAGAAAAACATTCATCTGGCTTATTATGATGTTTCAGGTGTTAAGATACATGTTGGCCCATTATAAGCTCCTACAAATTAAAATGGTCAGGAGAAGTTGGGAAGTCCATGTTCAGTTAGGAAGTCCGGGTTCATTATACCTAGTAAGAGATCTCATTATTTCGGGGAAAGATCCTTCTGCTATTGTTGCCTTCAAAGAATATATACTTGGGTCACTGTTCCCATATGAAGGATTTGGGGATGTTGAAGTATTTCTACGAGTGTTGACGTCGCTCGGTATTCCTCTGGCATATTTCTTTGTCGGCGGAAATATGCTCTTGATATTATTGCAGAGACGGGATTACTTGGCGGCAAACCAACTAACTTTCCTATGGAGTAGAATCATCAGCTTCCCTTAGCCGAAGGACCTTTGTGCTGTGATCCTGAAAAGTATCGGCGACTGGTAGGACGCTTAATTTATTTGGCTGTCAAAATATTTTTTTAGGATGTCTAGAGTCTATTTAGGCTAGGATTGTTCGAGAAAATTATGCAACACACGCATAGTTACAGGGCACAAAATACAATTTTGTCGATTTTTAAATGAAGGATTACATCACGAAATTACAAATTTCACACAAAACCCGAAAGGAAAGAAATCGAGAAAGAATCTAGAAAGTTGTGAGAACAAATAAGCAAAAATCAGGCCACAATTTTTCCTTTTCATTCAAGGATAGAAAGGGATCTATCTATCTATCTATCTATCTTGATTCCCACATTCATTCATATTCATATTATATGGATCCCATGTGAAAGAAAACCAAATGCCAACTTGAGCACTTTAATAAGTTTTGTATCCACACAAGAATTATCCTTCTATCGTGTGTGTAACTTTAGCTTTTTAATTCATCACAACAACAACAACAAAGGGATAGTATTGGATGATGATGATGATGATGTGGTGAGAAGAATTTGCACTTTTGATGATTGGCTTTGCTTGTGGGCTACACATTCAAAAACCCCTTATGAATCTTTGTGGGTTTATACCATTACTTTAAGCACAAGAACCATCATTCAACTCTTTAACTTATAACATATGCTTTCTAGTCTAATTTTTTTGTTTTTCTATTTATTTAGCTTCCTACGACAAATTTTATAAAATGCACAAGTTAGCTAATATAATATATTTTTTTAAATACACTATTTGGACTTAATTCAAACATTAGAAAATTGAAAAGAGAGATTTAAATTTGAAATACTTAAATTAAGTTGTATATGTGTCCATTTTTGTTTTTTTGAAATCAAAGTTCCCTCGATCATTTATCTTTTTAATATTAAAATATGTTCTTCACTTTCTATTTAATATTGTGTTAGTGTTCATATGTCTGTTGCGACTTTTTTCTTTTCACTATCGATTTATCAAGAGATTGACTTTTGTTTCTTTTTAATGTTAGGATATCACTTGTGAGTTGTCCCACATTGATTTTATAGGGAAAATGAGCCTAATTTATAAGTCTATTGTTCTACTCCCCTATCACCAATTGAGTTTTGGGATGGAACCTCACTATGGTGCACCTAGCCTCACCCTTTTATGATGCGTTTCATCTGGTGGAACCGCACCCTCTTTCTTCGATTCTAATATGAAATGGGAAATTGCGATCTCTATAGGGTAATTTTATGGATGATTACGCAAATAAATAATTCTCTTTTAATGCTATTAATTTTAATTTAAAGTATACGAGATAGATAGATTTGGCACAAGTTATGATGCTGGAGAATCTATCTTTACGGGTGGCGGTTGGAACCTCCACGTTTGTTGGCTGATTTTAGCTTTGCTTTTGTCCTCTTCCTAAATTAACTAAGTTCTCACCAAAGGTACAAACCCACGTTGTTAAAGGTACTATTAGGCCATTGTTCGGCCCCAACTCTTATTAAGTCATTAACCACATATATATCATGAATATGATGAATGAGAAAAACAAAAAGAGCTGTCAAAATTTAGCACCTTATTTAATGAAGTACTTCCCATCTCATGCTATTAATCCCTTATCATCTCTCACACCTCTCAACATTAACTTCACATCACTTTTGGTGCCCAACCGTTACCTCTTATTAGTGTAGATTGGTTCTTTTTATGAGTCCGGGTGCCTGCTGTGAGTATTTTACACAGCACCTGCTGTGATTTATTCCCCACCATTGGATCATGTTAACTTAACATGATCCAATGGTAGGGAATAAATCACAGCAGACACCCCTCATACTCTTTTTATGATGGTTGCAAATTGCATTTCTTAAAATAATGAATGAAAACCATTGCTAGTTGGTCTACTTATTAATACAATGCTTTGGGTCTACTTTTGCTCACGTAGCATATAATTTAACTTAATACTTAGAACATCAATAATGTTTTGGGTTCAATAAGAAAAAATTATATGCTACCTAGATAATAGACCCAGTCTAAATAAATATATTTTCCAATGAAAGTGCAAGTAGACTGGGTTCTGCTAGTGTGACAACAAGAAAAAGAGGTTCAGTCTACACTTAAGTCTGTTTTAGATCCAAGTAAAAACTTAGTCTCTTTCATTGGAGTGAATTTTGTTAACTTTTATATTGTTTTATACATGTCATTCAAGACTTGGGTTTATTTACATGACACATAATCAAAACTATGCTCAAAACATTGCAGATACTTTTCGATGACATGGACAAACATATATAAAAGTAACAAAATTAACTTTAATGCAAAGAGATGGGATCTCTACTTTGGTCCAGAATAAATTTAAGGGTAGACCGAGTCTCTTTTTTTGTTTTCTCATCAGCAGAACCAGTCGACTTGCACTTGTATTGGAGTATATATATTTATCTAGACTTGATGTATAAATGTGATCCATTTGCTTAATTTATTTAATTGATCCGCCAATCGGACGTGAATTTATGATAAACCTAAACAATGTAAATTTAATTTATTGTCACACGTGGCAGCTTAATAGTGCTACAAAATGTGATGCATGTAGTCGGCCACGTCCCACGTATATATGCCGGCTTAACTACTTTCAAAATAACGAGCTTTGCTTGATTGTTAGGCTTAATTATGTTTATTGTGTGGTTCTTAGTTCTTACATTAATAGATTGATAAAGTATTACTTATATAACTAACTAATTAGGTATAATTATTTGCGTGCCAAATAAGTTATAAGGCGACGGTTCATTATCTACATGTATAATGAGCCTTTATAGGAGCCCCACTTTCTCTAGGTGTTAGATAGTTGACAACAAAATGTGTTCCATCTTATTTTATTTTGTTATTTAAGAAATTGCAAAAAGACAAGAGATTATTCATTTGGACGGTCCTATCACTAGGCAAATGATTCTTACACCGGGCCAAATGATGGTTTCGGGCCGGTTTCAGGTCGAAACCGCAGGTTCTAGGCAGCGATCTTGGAAGCCATGAATCGGCCTGATCATATATGCGGGCCAATCCAATTAATCGATGGTTCTGGGTGTCTCGAGTTTATTAAAAATGAAGAATAAAAAACAAGAAAAACTGTCAGTTCAAAAATTGTAAATGATTGAACCGATGACTGAATCGAAATAGATCCGGGTAAAACCACGGGCCAGTTCAAGACCCGTGGTCATAGGGCCAGTTCCAGGTCGGTTCGGTCCGTCGTCTAAATAACTCTTTACAGAAATAAAGTTTCGTGTTTCATCCTTAGTAATATATAAGACTGTTTTTCTATTTGTTTATGGATTATAAAAATTGTATATGAAATGTTTCCGAAACAAAATGAAGTGACGATTTCATATATACTAGCGTCGAAGTGTTATTATATGTTTCGAACACTGTCAAGCAACTATATACCCATTTACCCTTAATGAATAATTTAGTAAATTATTCATTAAGGATAAATGGGTACATGTACCCCTTGGATGTAAACCAAGTGGTACACCAAGGAGTACAAGTAGCATTATTCCTATATATATTATTCAACTTCATAACCAATTAATTCGAACAAACTATAATATGATTTTCCAAATTCAAAACCATTAATTTGAACAATTTAATATAAGATGTATATATAATTTTAAGATTATTATGATTTGATAGAGAATTTTAATAAACTTAATTATGACTTCTTTTGTTTGTTGAATGAAATGTTATAATAGAAGCCAGGACACTAGTCAATATAAAGTATAAACACAAAATGAAATATTCAATTCCAATGTATATTTTTTTTCAATGCGTGGATTGTTTACAATAGTTTGCTCATGTCTTTGACAGCATCATAACATGAAGAAACAGTAATTATTGTATTTTTGTTCAACTAATGTCAATAGAAAGATTATAGCAAATTAATTTGTTCAACTAATGTCAATAGAACCATTACTCTATAGAAAATTTTTGTTCAACTAATGTCAATTGATTGAAATGGACTTTTAGCGCGTAAATTTTATTTGTACATGCTGGTCAAACACTTGCTCAATAAAAAAGTTATGAGGAGAATAAATGGCGTTCTCCTAAAAGTTCAGTATTTTAGTTTTCGGCAATTTTCATGAAAATCCATTATTTTTAATTTATGTACAATAAGATAAGTTGGAGAATGCACGGAGTAGAAAATTTTTAAAAAAATGGAAGGTGACATATTTATAAAAAAAATGGAAGGTGACATATTTATAGGAACTTAAAAAAAGCCCTAACTAATTGAAGGATTACTATCATTGGTTCAAAAGTAATAAGTGTCAAATCAACGATAAATATTAGGCATTGGGAAGCCAAACGTTGCCTCGATATACAAAAAAGCGCTGACAATCGGAATCTGAAAAGACAAAATACATCCCAAGAGCCATGTATTTAATGGCATACTAATGACGCTTAGATATATTTATATACGACGACACGAGTCAAGGCTTGCACCCTCATAAATAAGGGGAGTAGTTTATATGGGACGTGGACCCTACCCTATCGATCCAAGTGCCAGTCCTATTAAGTCGACCTATCGAATGGCATAACTCTTACCAGGTCGACCTAGGCCAATAATCCAATTTAAGCATCATGTGGAGTTATTCTGTCCACACTTGAGGTCGACCTACGAGACCGGTCAGTAGGTCGAACTTATGCTATACCCCACAAAAAACAGTATTCCTACTATCTGGATTAAATTATTTATACGTCCAATCACCTACCCTATTGACCCAAGTGCCAATCCTACCGAGTCGACCTGTCCAGTGGCGTAAATCTTACCCGGTCGACATAAGCCAATAAGTTAATTTAAGCGGCGTGGAGTCATCATGTCCACAATTGAGGTCAACTTGGGAGACCGATCAATAGGTCGACCTTGTTCTATACCCGACAGAAAATAGAATTCCTACGACTTTAGATTAAATTATTCAGACGTCCAATCACCACTTATCTATATTAGGAAGGAAATATTAATGGGGAAGGTAGTAAAAATATTCAAGAGAAAGAGTGTACTACTACATCAATCCCCCTAATTTCTAGGTTCTAACTTCATCGTCGGAGTATTTTCCCTGAAGAATATCCGAGCGTCTTGACAGGTACCCCAACTACTTCATCAGGTCGACCTAGGACAGAAGAAAAGAGGACTGAACGGTCTAGGAGTGAGGAGCACTGAATCAAATATCAAAGAAAATTCATTTGGATTGTCCTATCACTAAGAAAATGACTCTAGGCGTGGCCAAATGATGGTTTCGGGCTAATTCCTAGACGAGACAATCGGTTATGGACCGCAGTTTTGGAGGCTCTAAACCGGCATGATCGTACATACAGGCCGGTTCAGTGAACCGTTGGTTTCGGGTTGGCCTGGTTTAATAAAATAATAAAAACTAATTAAAAATAAGAAAACCCGTTGATTTTAAAAAAAAAATGATTGAATCGGAACTGGCCTGGATAAAATCACGGGTCAATTCAAAATATGTGGTCAACGGGCCAATTCTGGGCTGGCTCAAGACCGATTCGGCTCGTGGTCATTTCTAAATGACTCTTTACCAGAGTACAGTTTAGGGTCTCATCCATAGTAATATATAAGATTGTTTTTTTCATTTGTTTATGTATTATAAAAATTGTATATAAAGTGTTTTCAAAAAAAAAAAAAAAAAACAAAGTGACGTTTTAATATATACTAGCGTACAAGTGTTACTATATGTTTCAAACATAATCAATCTAGCTATATATTATTATTATTCAACTGCATAACCAATTAATTTGAACAAATTAAAATATAGTTTTCCAAATTCAGAACAATTTATTTGAACAATTGAAAAATAAGATGTATATAATTTCAAGACTTATGATTTGAAAGAGAATTTTCATAAACCTTGAATATGACTTTGTTTGTTTGTTGAATGAAATGTTATAATAGAAGCCTCTCACACTAGTCAACAAAAATTAAACACCAAATGAAATATTACATTCCAATATATATATTTTTCAATGCTTATATTTTTTACAATAATTTGTTCATGTCTTTGATAGCATCATCACATGAAGACACGGTAACTATTGTATTTTTGTTCAACTAATGTCAATATAAAGATTATTCTACAGCTTATTTTTGTTCAACTAATGTCAATATAAAGATTAATTACTCTACAACTTATTTTTGTTTAAATAATGTCAATAGTAGTTAGAAAAGTTGTTTAGTTTAGGCTATGTTTGATAAAATTAGCTGATAAATTATTAGTTGATAGCGGATAAGTTAGCTTATAACTTATCAGTGATTTTCGAGTTTATATTTTACAACTTATAGCTAAAAAACTAGCTTATATGATAAAAGTGTTTGGTAAAATTAGCTGATAAGTTAGATGAAATAAAAAATTCAACGATCTTATTTGATAAGCTTCTAAAGCTACCCAAAGAAGCTTATCAAATAAGCTCGATTTTTTTTTTTTAAAAAAAAAAAACTCGTGCTACCAAACAGAACTTATTTAAATTCGGGAACTTATCAGCTAAATTTACCCAACATAGCCTTAGTGATATGCAAAGTCGATTAGTTAAAATAGAGTTTAAAGTGTAAATCTTATTTGTGTACGTTGATCAAACACTTAACGAGTTTTGAGAGAACATGAGAGACGTTGTCCTAAAAATTTATCATATTCATGAAATTCCATTATTTTTAAAGCAAATTGTATTTACATTCAACTAATATCAACAGAAATTAACACCGAATACATAATATATTTCTTAATTTAGTACATATAATTTGGCAAAGCTGGAACACGAGAAATTAATTCATTGATTTGTATCTCCTAAATCAAGACTTATATATATATTCTTTATTATTACAAAATTCAACAATAAAAAGCCTCAAATTAGGATCCCATATAGACCAAGCCTGATTATGCCTCGAAATTTGTAGGGCCGACTATGACTTCATCTCTACAAAATCTTTGAACATATAATTCTTAGAAACGCTTGTATAATCTGGATTGCTATTTACCGCCCCCTATTACTAGTCACCGCCCCCCTCAATTACCAAAATACCCTTTACTTTATTTTTTAACTCTCTCTCTCTAAACTCTCTATCTCTCTAAAACCGTAACTTCAACGATTCATACGCACGTCAAAAAAATCCCGAAAAAATGTCGAAAAAATCCTAC
>CACSLK010012206.1:2588468-2602589 GCA_902706635.1 Striga hermonthica | reverse complement strand
AAATGTAGAAGTTGGGTAGGAACGTCCCTACCCTCAAAACTTTCCTTACGCAACCAATCTCTATAGTTATATACATGTCGCCGATTAGCATGGTCGTGTGGATTTTTTTTCTGGACGGCGGCCAAAATATTTGCTGGTGTCACATGCGCAGCAGTCATTTCACGAATAATGTTTTTGGATGACACGCTTATGCCGCTCGACTGTCGATGGCCCTCAGGATACACGGCAAATGAATGATTATGGTATCCCTTCGTTTCGTCTTGACTCGTTTGGATCATCCAGTATGTCGATCTGGCAACACGCTTTACTTGTATCTCAAAAGGGCACTGGCACGCTTTCGTTTTTGAACGTCTCGAAACAGCTTTATTCATATCTACGTTCTTCCCTCTATAACGTTCGCCTCGATCGCACTTCAAGATCTTCAGTCTTCCGGGTTTTTTGTGTTTCGAAATAGTCAAAAAGAAACCATTCAGAATTGCCGTATTTTTTGCATCCTTAATAGCCTCCTCATCACTAATAAACAACGTAGTTGTATCGAAAGCGGAACATTAATCAATACCGTCTCCTCCAAAATCTTCTAAAGACACCTGCAATGTAACACATATTTAATAATGTTAAAGCATTTAAAAATAATAAAAAAATAAAAAAAAAATAAAAAAAAAAATAAAAAAATGCTGTCTGGCCGGTCGGACCGGCCGAACCGGGTCTAACCGGTCGTCGCGGCCGGACAACATGTGGTCCGTACGACCGGTCGATTAGTACAACGACCGGTTCGTACGGCCACAATTTTCGCACGCGACCGGGGCTGTCCGGTCGAACCGGCCGGACGCCTTTGTGACTGTCCGGTCCGGTCGGCCGGACACCGCCGGTCCCGTGCGGAAAAAAGGGCCGGACAAATTTTTTTTTTACCTCTGAGCTTGTGGACATGTTGCGGAGACAAAAAATGAAAAGGGCAAAATCGTCCAAGGGGGGCGGTGACTAGTAATAAGGGGGGCGGTAAATAGTAGTGCCCTTGTATAATTCAAGTCCACAAACTCAACATTCTCTTTTGCCGGGTAATAGTGAGTTTTTTTTTTTTTTTTCCAAAACGATTAATAAATTAAAAAACTCAAACCAAAGTCTTACAATCGATTGATCAAATGATCAATAAGGCCTAATAAAAGCCCTAGAGGGAAGTAAGAAATACCACCCTATCCTCAAAACAACAAGCTAAAGTACAGAAACAGAAGAAGTCACAACTAAACTAAATATACTAATCTCTAAGAACTTAATTTAGCCTGGATCAATAGAAAGAGATCCTGCGTCCATCTCTACTAAAGAAGAACCTTCAATACAGCCTTCCAAAGACCCTAAGGCACTGGCATTTGGACTCTCTTGCCCTACCTTCTTGGAAAATTGGTCTCTAAAATGTTGTTTTGAAGACAACTTGATCTTCACCGTCTGATTTGTTCCTTCTTTAATGTTTAATAGTTTCTGCCAATCAGACAAAGTCTTCTCCACAATTTCTTTTGCCTCTCTGAGGTTTCTGTTCCAAACCCATTCATTCCTGTTGTTCCAGATGTTCCAGATTAGAATTGCCGAGATGCTCATTCTTTCTGTTCTGAGGTGCTCCTCCTTGATCTTGCAAAGTTCCAACCACCATCTTTGAAAAGTTACATCCTCATGTTGAAAAATATTCCACTGCAACCCTGAAAGTTTCCAGCAGATTACTGCCCTGGGACAGTAAAATAAGATGTGCGCTACCGTTTCTCTAGCTTCTCCACACACTTCACATGTCATGTCAGTTACAATCCCTCGATGAGCCAGGTTATCCTTCGAGCCAAGATAGTTATGCCAGCATCTCCAAATAAAATTTTTAACTCTGCCTTTAATGGGAAGATGCCAGGAGATTTTCCACATACTCTGCAATGCCTTTGGGTATCCACTTGTTGAAGCTCCTGATTGATTGGAATTTAGATAGTTGAGGACTACTTTGTACACTTCTTTTACAGAGAAGCTCCCATTTTTACTCCAGTGCCATATTAAATGATCCCTTCCACCTTGAGGGTGTAAGGGAATGCTTAAAATAAACTGTGCATCCACCGGGTTAAAAATTTTGAGAATAAGCTCCCTATCCCAAGACATGGTGTTATGACAGATTAGATCTTTTACTCTACCCACCCTCTCTCTAACAGTGATTAATGGAACTCCAGGCTTAAAGGTAGAATTATTGGGAATCCATGGAGAATCCCATATTGAGACATCATGACCATTACCTATTCTATACCGAATCCCTAGTTCTAAGTATTTTCTAGCCCCCAACCAGCTCCTCCAGAGCCATGAATCACTCCCCTTAACCCTGACTTCACTCAGCTTTTGATTCTTAAAGTACCTGCCCTTCATCACCCTGCTCATTAACAGATTGGGCTTTGTGATTAGCCTCCAGAGTTGTTTGACTAAAAGGGCTTCATTAAATGCCTGTAGATCTTTAAAACCCATCCCTCCCCTGTCCTTATCCTGTACTAATGTCTCCCACCTAGCCCAGTGAATTCTATTTGCCCCATTTCCCTGCACTCCCCACCAAAAGTTAGAAATGTCTTTGCTCATGATTTTTAAAATCCCAACAGGCACTCTGAAACAAGAAAACACATATGTTGGTAATGCAGACAAGACTGACTTAATGAGGATTTCTTTTCCTGATTCACTCAGATAATTATTTTTCCAACTGTTTAATCTGTTTTTGATACTCTCACTCACAAAAGAAAACACTTCTTTTTTCTTTCTACCAATACCCAGGGGTAAACCTAGGTATTTAGTAGCTGTCACTCTAGAGATACCTGCAAACACTTGACAGATGCCAGCCATGGTTTCCTCAGATGTGTTCTTGGAGAAGAATATGGATGATTTAGCAATATTGACTTGTTGACCCGAGTCATTACCATAATCAGAGAGGATTTTAAGGATGAGATTAGCATGATGGATATTGGCTTTACAAAACAAAATGGTGTCATCAGCAAAAAATAAATGAGTAATGGAAGGAGCATATTTACTAATTTTGATACCATGGAAATTAGAGTGAGATTTGGCTTGAGACACTAAGTTAGAGAAGGCTTCAGACACAATAATAAAAAGATATGGAGACAGGGGATCACCCTGTCTCAAACCTCTAGAAGGTTTAAGATAGCCAAGACATTTACCATGAATATTGAAAGAGAAGGCTGAAGAGCATATACAAGCTAAGATCCAAGATATAAACTTGTCACAAAATCCCATATGATGCAAAATTCTAGCTACAAAATCCCACTCTACCCTATCAAAAGCTTTAGCCATGTCCAATTTAATAGCCATGAAACATTCTTTACCTTTTCTTTTACAGTTGAGGTAATGAATGCATTCATTTGCTATTATAACATTGTCAAGGATTTGACGACCAGGGACAAAGGCAGATTGAGATGGAGAAATGCAAACAGGCAAAACAGATTTTAATCTGGTAGCAATAATTTTAGAGATAAGTTTATAGATGACATTACAAAGACTAATAGGTCTAAATTCTGAAACAGAAGTTGGATTGAGTTTTTTAGGAATAAGAGAAATGATGGAGTGATTTAAGCCTTTTGGCATTCTACCAGAAGAGAAGAAGTTTTTTACCCCTTGTATGATGTGGATTTTTAAAGTGGGCCAAGAGGATTGAAAAAAAGCTGCAGTGAAACCATCCAGTCCTGGTGCACTATTAGGGTCCATGGCCATTAGAGCATCTTTGATTTCCTCCTCACTCACTTCTCTGGTCAAAGCTTCATTCATTTCTGCTGTAATTGATCTGGGGATTCCATCTAAACTGCACTTTTGCACTTGAGGGGCAGATGTTTTGAAGAGATTATCAAAATATGCTGTGATCTCCTCCAAAGTCTCTTGAGTGGATTCACATGTACTCCCATCAGCTTTAAGAAGACTGTCCAGTGAGTTGATTTTTCTTCTATTTTGCACACTTGCATGGAAGAAAGCAGAATTCATGTCTCCCTCTTTCAACCAGCTGATTCTTGCCTTTTGTGACCAGTATAGCTCCTCATTTTTATATGCCTGGTTGAGTTCTGATGTCAGTTTATGCCAAGCAGCCCAGTCTCTGTCTCCTCCTTTCATAGCAAGCTGACTTAGGCTCTCTTTGCATCTTTCAATTTCCTTCAGGGAGTTAGTTTTCTGAGAAGCTTTCCAACCAATCAATGTTTTTCTGACATTCTTTATTCTTTCTTTTAGACTGAACAGATCTTGCCTTGTCACTGAATCTTTCCATACATTTTCAAGTATCTCAGCAAAACCAGGCATATTAAACCATCTTTTATCATATGTGAACCTTTTCTGGCTGATTTCAAAGGTACCAAGAGTATTCAAGATAAGCATATTGTGGTCAGAAGATGATGCATGTATGTGCTTAACAAGGCCATTTGGATATTTTAAGTACCATGCAGGGGAGAGGAGAAACCTATCTAGCCTTTCTTCTATAAAATTCTTCCCTTGCTTTCTTCTATAAGGATGCCCCACAAATTTACTATCTATAACTCCTAGACCATTAACAAAGTTTCTGAAGTTAGAAAAGCTACTATCATCTCTTAGGGCCCCCCCTTGCTTTTCCTCATTAGAGAGGATGTCATTAAAATCACCACAGATGCACCAGATTTCACCCCAAGACAGACTATGCCTCAGAAGAACTTCCCATTGTAAGTTCCTATCTGAAGCATTAGAGCTAGCATAGACAAAGACAACCCAATGTTTAGCCCCATCTTCTTGAAAACAGAATTGGACTTGGACACAAAAATCAAAACTAATAATTTGCAAAATGATGATCCTAGAAGACCAAGATATCAAAATGCCCCCTCTGGAATTAACAGGATTAACATAAATCCATCTATTATCCAATTTAAGCTTTTTACAAACAGTAGAAACAAATTTAAACTTTTTTTTGGTTTCCAAAAGACAAGCAAAATCTGGGAGGTGAGCTCTTAGAGCCTCTTTGAATTGGGAAATTGTAGAGGGTCCCCCCAAACCTCTACAATTCCACACAAAAATTTTCATTTGTGTTGTTGGGACCATTTAAGGCTGGTTTCCTCCACCTGTTCCAAACAGAGATTAGTAGAAAGTTTTTGTTTTTTGTTATCAGATTGAGAAGATTGAAAATGAGAAGTATCTTCCATAAAGTCTACACCCCTTTTTTTCAATGAATTAAAAGGATCCACATTCATAGAGTTAGAAGTCATAGAATCTATGGCCATGACCACTGGTTCCAGACTCTTCCTCTGAATTGGTCTTTTACCCAGAAATTTTTTGTTTCTATGAGCAGGTAGAATATTTACCTCCACAAGGTTTGATTCTAGAGCTTGAGAAACCTCCATAGCTTTTGCATCTGTAGAGGTTTCATCAACTTGATTATTATGATCAGATCCTAAGACTCCATTATCCTCCCCCTCTATAATCCCAGGTTGCCCATTATCAGAACCGTTTTTATCCTTTTGAGAGGCGTTGCTCAAATTATCCTCACCATTAGCACTTTTGTTTTTACTCACTAAATCATTTCTACCCCTTTCAGACTCATTTCCAAAACTATCAGAGTCATAACTAGAAGAATTTTTAGGGTTATAAGGGGTAAAGTTAGTAGAAGCTCTAATCCAATCCCCATATTGGCCCATATTAAGCACATTCTTATGCATATCTTCTTGTTTTAAACAGCAGTTCTTATCTGAATGTCCAATTTTACCACAATAATAGCAAAAATCTTGAATATTCTCATACCTGAAATCAATCCAGTGGTTTTCTGCTCCCATTTTGATGAATGTGCCTCTTAGAATTGGTTCTGCTAACTTCAGTTCCACCAATACTTTGAGTATCTGACCATGAGTACTCCCTGAGCTTGGAAGTAGAACGTTAATCACTGATCCTATTTTCTTCCCGATTTTCCAACCCGTTTCCGCTGAGATCCAGTGTAGAGGTAGATTTAAAAATTGCACCCAGATCTTGACTTTTTCCTCTTCTTCTTTAAACTCCAAGTTCGACGGGTCCCAGTTTTTCAGGAGTAGATATTGCCCATCGAAGGCCCACGATTTGCCCCTCAAGATTTTTTCTTTGTCTTCTTCTGTTTGGAAGATGAATTGAAATTTATTGGCTCCAAGATTGCGGATGGAGAATGGCTTCTTTGTAATCCATATTCCAGTGAGAGTTGTTTTCAGACCATTGTAGTTCACCCTTTTTTCTCCATAACTTTTTCCGATGAGACTCAGCTTGCACTCTTGAGTTCCTTTGGCTATATCTACATCTAATAACTCAACTCCATCCACTTCCCTTTCTGATAACTTAATTTTGAGCAGTCGATCTGAGATTTCTTGTTCCATTAGATCAAATAAGGAGTAGACCCTAACGTGCACCTAGAGACGACAGAATGATTTGCCAAGTCTGAAAGAAGAGAAGGTATTGAAGGGAGGAGAAATTAGAAGCGATCAAGATTACAAGAAAACTAAGGGAGGTGAAACTAGATGCGAACAAGATTTCAAGAAGATGATTGAAGATGAGCGAGAGATTGAAGAGGAAACCCTAACTGGCGATCCAACCAAGTGGAACTGTAGCTCTAGAGAGAGAAAAAAATCTCATGAGAGAGAACTCAAAAGGATGGGGGTAATCCCCCTATATATTAATCCAGAACGCGCTGAGCCTACGTGGATGCTTCTGGTGCTTCGGAATCCTATGTGGCAAAATTACATGCTTTCGTTATTAGGCTTGGGTAAATTTTAATTTAATTCCAAACCAAAAATAATTAGGTTCGGATTACCATAAATATGTTGATTATTTATGGTCATGTTACATGTATTAATTGCATTTTAATATCATTCCTTATTATAACTATTGAATTGTATATATATTTTTAAAAGTTAATAACTTTTGTATTTTTTATCAGTTTTACATATGTAATATATCAAATTAATCTTCTTTTGATGAGCTTCGATTTAACATCCATATTGTATGTATAAAAAAAAATAATTTATATTTATCTTTATAACAATAATAAAATTATTTTTAATATTAATTAGAAAAATAAAATTATTTATCAATTAATATTTATATTTCAAGTAGTTATATGATATAAGTTATAAAAACTAATATAATATAACACATGTAAGTCATAAGTAACACATATCATTCTAAAGTATATAGTAATATATTTTTTTTTTGTAAAAAAGTAGTCTAAATTTAATATAGTTTTCTCATAAATTTAAAATTTAAGAAAATTTTTTTAACAAGAACCCGTGTAATACACGGGTGTTGTACTAGTAGTGAGTTAAAAAACAATGCACTGTGCACGGACCAGTCCGGTCAAACCCGGCTCAAATTTCAAGTGGGCTCGGTCCAGGGTCTTGTTTTTGTCGACACTCGCCCGACGGCCCGGGTTCGGGCCAGGTCCGACATGCGCAGTGGCAAAACCAGGATCCCGTTTCGGGAAGGGCCTAATTTGTCTTTAAAAAAAATTTTCACGACAAAACCAAACACAAACACAAAATAAATGCAAACTATTTATATTATCGTTCAAATAACATTATACAAAATAAAAATACAATCTAGCCCCTCCGGCCATCCCGCGGCGCACCACCCCCACTCCGGCATCGGAAGGGCGCTCAAAGGGCGCCCTTCCAGTTCCAGCAAAACCCCCCACCCCTAGTTCCATATTTTTTTTTTTGGAAGGGCTGGCGCCTCTCCGACGTTATATGTGGTTTCGCCCCTAGACATGCGAAAACACATTGTTTTTATATTGTCTTTTGCTTTTTGTATATTTGGTCTGGCTCAGACATGGGCGGGCCCGCCAGGCCATGGACCCGGAACGACCTAGGTCCATATCGGTTCAGTGTCCATGAAACCCAATCCGTCAGCTTGTCAAGGCCGGGTTGGATCCGTGTTTTGGCCATGTCTAAATGCACATTATCCATATATATATATATAAATGGTTTAGTTTAGCTTCTCATATCCACCAAGAGGCCATTTTATTTGTCCATACCAATAAATCCAACACCAAATCACAGAAGAAATAACATGTGAATAGAATCATAGATATATATCCACTGCCAATATTTTCTTCACAAAATTCGAAAGGAAGGCATGTGAAAAATAAACCTAAAAAACGCGTCACCGAAAATTTTCCAACTACTTTTGTGATATACATAATATTTAATTTAATTTTGTCCCCAACTCATCATGTGCTGGTTAATTACAAGTCCCAAACTCAAACAAATACATGTAACATGTTTTTAGTATTTAAATATAATATAAGTAAGAACCCTATAAATTTCTATTTTCACACTTTGACTTTCATTAAACCCATAACTATATTATGATTAATTTTTTTTTATAATTCAATTTAATTGATTTATGGTAGTTTAGGCATAATAACTAATATTGTTGCTCATGCAAATTCACGAAATATACTAAAATAAAATTGATGTCAAGCAATAAAGTATAAATCAAAACATAAAAAAAAAAATATTTTAAGTTATTTAATACTTCTTTATACTCATGGTTCTATTTGTTTGTAAAAAAATATTTATTGATCGAGCTTATAGTCACATATTAATATTTTTAATTTTATCATGTTCACAACCATAAAAAGCAAGATCAACACATTAATAAAGCCTAGCGAAAATGAAATATGAACAGTCCTATTACTTTAAATAATCTAAAAAAAAAAAACTTGTGTCATATATCGCTAATAAAAAACCAAACATATTTTATTGTTATTTTTCAATTTTAAAATTTAATGTCCATGTTTATAGTTTGAGACCATTTTAATTATTTATTGCTTATATGGTTATATATTTATTGACAATAAAAGTGAATTGAACGAATAGCTTACGTAATGCGCTACGGAATATAAGGACCAAAACGTGATGCATTGCGCGACGCGTGTTTTAAAATACTGCCATTTAGGCTCAGCGCATTCGAAAATTTTGTATCATATTTTAGTCATAAGAAGTATTATCGTTATCCGAATTTTCCCAACAAAAATTGATAAGGGAACTAACTTTAATATTAATGTGTAAGACTAATAAGATGAACGCAATATAATTGTGAGTTATACATCAATTTTTCCTCATCAAAACTTATTTACCGTATCAAAATTTACATAGAAACTGAAATTTGAAAATGCACATTAAAGAAGGTCACACGAATATCATATTTTCAATTTTGAAATGTTTTACAATGTGTTCTTTATTAGTAATGGAATTTAATTCATTTTGAAATAAAATATATGTTGATTGAATGATTAAAGAAAGTTAATATTAAATGTTAAATCTATATAGATGTAATTGCTAGCGAAATTCAGTAATTTTATTCAGCTAGCAATTAGTAATAATACGAGTTCATTTAATAAAAATAGGTGCTCATTTAATAAAAATATGTTCATCATTAATAAAAACATGTATCTTTCAGTTACACAATTTATTTTGACAGGTACCATTATGAATGGTACTCATTTCTGTAAAGCTTGTTTATATCCTGAAATATAAAATATTTTTGTTTTTATTTTGATACTATATAATTTTTGGTATTATATATATAAAGACATATTTCACAATAATTAAGAATGACCACAAATATCTTTATTTCCCACTGCAGTCATACAATAATATAAAAAAAGTATTTTTTTCGGATAATTGCAAAGATACAAATATATTGAAAAATCAAATCTCAGAGTCACGAGCCGAAGGGATTTAATAAAGAAGTGTTTAATAATTTTCGGATTCACTTTCTTAGATTAGTTTTTTTTTTCATTTATTAAGTTATGTTTTTTATTTTATTACATATTTTAATTACTTTATTTAATATTACATAGTTTTTTTCGTACAAACGCACGGGGTAAAACTAGTTGATAATTAATTTATACTGAGTATTCCTTATTGCAAAATATTGTTTTAAATTAATTATAGTCAAAATATGTTGTATCACACATATATTTATCGGAGATGATATAGTCTCGTTACGAAACAATTCCGTAGGGGTTCGTAAACGTTAGATCATTATGTAACCGTAGGAGATAATTGATTTAACGGTTATAAACTCCGACGGAATGATTTCGTACCGCAACATTTTCTTATATTTTGCAAATTATTCTTAAAATGTTTGTTGCCCAAAGAAATGTCGGCATAAGTAGTGCAAATTGAGTATGTGATAGAGAAGAGAAGTAGACGTTTTAATACCTTTTAAATTGTATTTTTTGGTCAACCCACCCAAAAACCTTTGACAATTTTTGGTTTTTTATTATTATAGAATAGAAAAATAATAGACCCCTTTGTTTGTTTAGATTAGACGGTTGATGTGGTGATTACGTAGCGATTAGCGATGATAGCGGCAGAGTCAAGAGGCACGTGCTCACGTGTCCCTCATGTGAACACCTTAATTCATACTCAAGCAAACGACGCCGCCCAGCGTAGGCCCTACACGCTTCTCACCCACTCTCATACCGCCACGTGTCTCCCTTCCCCTATTCCTATCAAACTTTTGGGAGATGTTACCGTCCCGTTGCAGGACCATTCCGTCGGAATTATAATCGTTAAATCAACTATCTCCGACGGTTACTGAATGATCTAATTGTTACAGACCTGACGAAATGGTTACGTAACGGGACCGTAGCATTTTCCCAAACTTTGTAGGAGAAAATACCACCGCATTTTGATTTTTTGCAATAAAAGAAATTGATTTATAATTGACCAAAAAAAAGAAAAAAAAAAAGAAATTGATATATATATATATATATATATTTATAAATACGGCCGTCAGCACTGTATAAAAAAGCCGTATACCAATCCGATAGAGTAGAGATTCTCTGCATACGGAGCACCCAAACAAACACCCACCAATCGTATATCACAGCTAATAATATTAATTCTTTTTTCACTTTTTTTTTCCTTTTTTTTTCTGCTTATAAATATTCGCCGGCTCACATTTTTTTCCAAGAGTTCGAAAACCAAGAAAAACTTTTCACCCAAAAACTTTCAAATTCCCTCACATTTCTCTCTCCTCCAAAATGACGTGGACAAGGGGTCCCACAATCGGCCGGGGCTCCTCCGCCGTTGTGTCCCTAGCCACCGGCGCCGACGGCGACATCTTCGCCGTTAAGTCTGCCGATCTTTCATCTTCCGCCTTTCTGAGGAGGGAAGAAACTCTGATTTCCCACCTCTGCTCCCCTCACGTCGTCAAGTGCTTGGGCTCAGACACAACCCGCGAAAACGACAGACACATTTTCAATCTGTTCCTGGAGTATGTTCCCGGCGGCACGCTCTCCGATCAGATCAGAAAACGCGGCGGCGCGCTCGATGAAACCGCGATTCGCTCCTACGGCCGCCAAATCCTGCTGGGGCTGAGCTACCTCCACCAGCAGGGGATGGCCCACTGCGACATCAAGGGCCAGAACATCCTGGTCGGGGACGCCGGCCTGAAGATCGCCGACTTCGGGTGCGCGAGGTGGGCGGCCCACGGCGGTCCCGGCGCCTTCTCCGGCACGCCCGCGTACATGGCGCCGGAGGTCGCCCGTGGCGAGGAGCAGGGCCTCGCGGCGGACGTGTGGGCCTTCGGCTGCACGGTCGTCGAGATGGCCACCGGATCCGGGCCCTGGCCGGAGATGAAGGATCCGGCGGCGGCGCTATACAGGATCGCGTTCTCCGGAGACCTGCCGGAGACACCGGACGGATTGTCCGACGCGGCCGGCGACATGCTCGCTAGGTGTTTGACGAGGGACCCGAGAGAGAGGTGGACGGCGGCTCAGCTCCTGCAGCACCCGTTCTTTGATTCCGTTGAGGAGGAGGAGATTGAGTGTCGGGAAATTCAGGAGCTAATAAGAAAGTCTCCGACTAGTGTGATGGATCAAGGGATTTGGGACTCTCTGGAGGACTCCCAATTCTCTGAAACTCCGGCTGAAATCGAATTAAATTTGATTTCCCCGGCCGACCGGGTCCGGGCTTTGGTCGGAGGTCATTTTCCGGCAAGCTTGGCGTTTTCGGGCTGGGCAGATGGGGAAGATTGGATCACGGTCAGAGGCAACGAAGTTCAAAATTCTGAAGATTTATTCCAAAATTCTTCCGAAAATTCAATTCAAAACTCTGAAGATTTAGCAGTGGAAGAAGGTATTCAAATTCAGAGCTCTGTTTGGCTGGAAAATTTTACGACGGATTATTATTATTTTGAAGGAAATATTGCATTGTTTCCGGTTACACACACTGAGAGTGTGAATGAATGTTTTGCATCCAACGGAATTGTAATGTATGGAGATTATGATATCAATGGAATTGTTTCATCATCAATATTACACCTTTCTCTGTGTCTCTGTTTTACCATTTTTCTTTCATTTCTTATTTTTCTGCTCAATATTTTACTTATTTGTTTATTTATCAATTTGACCACGGCCGGGCCGGCCCGTGGTCCCGGTCCTGGCCGGCCCCGGCCGCACGCAACCAGCCCGTAGCTTGTCGGTTCCGAGAACCGTCACCGTGGCGTTACGGGTTGTTTCCGGAGCCAGTTTTTCTATTTTTGGTCTCGGCGGGCCGGGACATGGCCGGTTCTCGTGCCTGGCCCTTGGTTTTTGGCGGGCCGGTTAAGGGTAACCCAGGGGAAGCCCGACGGCCCATGGCCCGGCCCGTTGACTGGCCATCTCGACCCGGTATTTCTCGAACTTTGACTTTCTGACCAAAGTCGTGACGGTGGTCGAACAAACTGATTTGGTAAAGATATTCAAGTCACTATTCATTTGACCCTTCATAGTTCATTCATTCATTCATTACTGGACAGCACAATTTAGAGTGTAAACACATGAAACTGCATACAGCCTGTCGACTGCATTTAGTAATTTTAAAGACTTTACAGGGCATCTATGTAAATATGAGGCTTAAATTGTGCCATTAATTAATTAATTAATTACATGTTAGTTAATTATTAATTGCACTTTAACAATAATGCTATGGAGCCAATGGTTGGCTCCTTTATGGAGCCAACCACCAATCAAACATCTCCACATGGGGATGTCCCACATTAATTTAATGTGGGACATCCTCATGTGGAGATGTTTGATTGGTGATTGGCTCCATAAGGGAGCTAACCATTGGCTCCATAGCACTACTGTGCACTTTAAACCCAATGTTTTGAGGTTGTTACAAATTTAAAAAAACAAACGATGTAAAAGGTACCATAATTAAATAAAGTTCCTTGGTAATTAAGAATGTGTGATGAATAATATACATGCGTCAAATTCATGCTCAAAAGTTAAATAAATAAAGGGGAGATTCTACGGTCCCAGAATTTTGTCGGAAGTTTTCAACTGTTAGATTAACTATATTCGACGGTTAAATGATGAATACAAATTCAACCGAATAGTTCTGTAACGTTTCTCTAAATAAATATATAACCAATTAGGTGTACCTTTTTCACTGTACCAAACTTAAAAGGAAAATAAAAATAATTTAAATTAAGAAAAATTTGTTGCAAAATGAGGGTACGTAGGTAAATTTAAATGAGTAGGTTTCTTCTAGAAGGGGTTGCGTTAGGAACAAAGGCGCAGTTTGGGCATATAATCCTATTGGCTGATGAGTTCGGAGTTAGCTAAAATCAGAATAAAAAAAAAAAAAGTCAACTATTCTGAGTTGAGTTTTCTAATCAGTGTGAACGTACATGACCTTGAGCACGAAGGAGGGCTGAAAATTTGTTGGGGTCAACCCATTTATTCAAGAAATTAAATGGTAAAAAGAAGTTAGGTCAACGGTCCAAATTCCAATTGTTTCAATGGTTATCTGCTTGGGAAATGCTACGATGTCGTCAAGAAACCATTCCGTCGAGAATTTTAACCGTTAGATTATCACGTAATTGTCGAGAATAATTGATCTAACGTTTACAAATTCAAACAGAATGATTCCGTAACGGGACCGTAGTATATTTTTATGGGGCATTTGGAGTTTAGTAACCTTGGTTTGGCGCCACTAGGTTAAGCAAGCAAAAAGCCATAAGAGGACAAAATGTAGGCACATTCTGGTAATATGCTCATGCTCATTTTATATGGACATCAAAGTTTGGTCCTACCTGAAATACAATTCCTAATAAATAACTAAATAATCAAATGAGAAAAAAAAA
>CACSLK010012206.1:2542066-2567955 GCA_902706635.1 Striga hermonthica | reverse complement strand
AAAAAAAAAAAAAAAAAAAATGCTCCCAATAGCAAAACTAAAATCAACCATTATGAAACATGCTCCCATTACACAATACCTGGAAAGTAAAACATAGCAAAACAAAAGCAATGAACATAGCAAAAAAAAAAAGAAGGATAACCACACCATATCCAATCACAAGTCACAACAAAACACATTACACACCACACCATATCCAAATCATATTACAAGTTCACCATGCTATTTCCATCAAACAAATTAATCAATCACAATCCCAACACAAATATGATTATGGGGTGATAAAGAATAGAAAGAAATTTTCATACCAATCACAATTCACAACTCACAGTCACAAGTCACAATATATCCAATTCATCACCAATAAAATTATAAAATAGCTCAAAATCAAAGCATTCGTCCACCGCTCGTCTACTCCTACATAAGAAAAAAATAATAATGCATTAAGATAATAAAAATAATATTATCAAAGTTTAAAAGAAAGAACACTAATTATAATAAAAATAAAGAACAAGAACCTCATCTATTAATTTTCTCGATGATGTAGCACCACCGCCACGTCCACCACGGTTTGACCGAACTCTTCCCCCTCGAGATGGATGTGACGGTAATTTTCTAACTCCGGACTCGGGTAAATTTGCGCTTTTAGATGGAGGTGGTGGCATTTCATTTGTATTGAGAAAATCTATAAAAATATTACAATGAAGTCAATAAGCAAAAAAATATTTCATGCACAATATGAATTTCAAAATATTAATAAAATTGTTACTTACTTTGTTCCAATTGTTCGAGTTCCATATAGAACTCAAGCTCTTCTTCCGTAGGCTCCTTGTGAAATTGAAATTCATCTCCTTTAAGCCAATTATTTGTGCAAACTAAGGCCTCGACCATCCTAGATGTCAAATAAGCTCTAAACGGATCCACAATCCTTCCTCCAAGGCTAAAGGCATTTTCACTAGCAACGGTTGAAGTAGGAAAAGCAAGTACATCCTTAGCAACTTTGGAAAGAATAGAGTAGTTTGATATTTTACTTTTCCACCACCCCAATAAGTCGAAATCATCATTCTTTGTACTTTCATATGCATCATTATAGTACTTTCAATTTCATTAGCTATCTCTTTGAGTTTTGCTTCATTTCTTTGCTTATTAAGTCTTCGCTCTATCCGAACTTCCACATCATCATCATCATCACCATCATCATCACCAAGATCAACACCATCATCCACATCCTCATGCACATCCACATATGATTTTTCTGTTCCCTTGTAAATTTCATACATAAGATACAAGTGTCTTTTCACCCGACTCTTGAGGTGCTCAACATCATTTGGAGTGTAGCCAAGCTCCCCTAGTTGCAACTCCATCAATTGAAACATATATCTTGGATCAAGGGTTTGGGCTACAAACATTAAAATGTTCATATCTTCCAAAGAGCCCCAATATTTATCAAACTTCTTCTTCATGGATGTAGCCACATTTTGCAACACAATATTTTTCTGATTTCTAATTCTAGCCTCAATCTCAATCTTAAAGTTTATCAAGATTTTTAGAACAAGATGCGAGGTCGGAGTCTTGGTGGCACTAAGCTTGATGGTGGCATCATAGAACTTCTGGAGAAAATGTGCAAATCCCATAGCCTTTTCCCAATCTTCATCCGTCTGAGGCCACACTCTTCCATCTTCAAAGTATGTCTTAAATGGCGTAAATTCTTCCACCATCCTTGCAAAGACACCTTTAAACTTGTAAGCACCATGAAGCATGATGTATGTGGCATTCCACCGAGTCACAACATCCATCGGGATAGTGGACATTTTGTCCTTCTTCTCTAAAACCGCGTACTCCCGAAACTTATCCAACCTCGGACTTGAAGAGTGAATATACTTCACACAATTTCGGATGACTTCAATGGAATCTACTAACTCTTTCATTTCATCCTTCATAATCATGTTAATTATGTGACAAGCACACCTCATATGCAAGTTTTCATCAAGCATAAGACTATCACTATCATGCTTCCGGAGTTGCTTCTTCAAATACTCCACGGCCACATCATTGGAACTCGCATTGTCTACAGTAACGGTAAACACCTTACTTATGCCCCATTCGACCAACTTCTCTTCGAGACACCTTCCTATGTCTTCACCCTTATGAGAAGTAATCTTACAAAAGTTGAGCACCCTCTTGTGTAAATGGAAATCTGAGTCGATAAAATGGACCGTCACCACCATGTAATTGATATTTTGGATAGAGGTCCAAGTATCGGTTGTGATACTCACACGGAGATCACCAATGATGCTTTTGATCTTTGCTTTCTCCTCGCAAAATAAACTCCACATGTCATTCGCAATCTTCCTCCAATTAGGAATCTTATAACGAGGTTGAAGATCATGAATAAATTCTTTGAAGTCCGGTTACTCTACGGTTCGAAATGGCATCTCCGCTTTGATAATCCACTTCACACACATGTTGTCGAGTCTTTTTTGGTTGAAGTCGGAAATTTTTACTTCACCTCCCATCATCGACTGAGTTAATGTGGGTTGGCTCTTGTCCATCACCATGCGAAGAGGAGAACTCTCACACCTATAATACAAATGATTAAGAATGCCTCTAGTTCCATTCCTTTTCGAATCGGCCGACATTTGTAATTCACAATGTTTGCAAATAGCAAACATCTCCTCATTTCCTTCGTCATCGTGAATAATTTTCCTAACACAATGATCCCAAGCAATGCTCCTCTCCTTTCTCTTTTTGGTATTGTTTTTTTATGAAACATTCGTGTTTCTTGAGATTTCTTGAGTTTGATTATCTCCGTCTTTCATTTCATTTGTGCTTAGAGCCGGATTACTTGAACTCACACTTTGACTCTCCATTCCTAATACAAAATCAAGTATATATATCAAATTAAACCGAGAACATCGATAATAAATAAACACATACATGAAGAGAGGGAGAGGGAGACGAATCATGCCGGATTGCTAAGCTGGATGGACTTATGCAACAGTTCAAAGGCAGCAGCTCAAGGTATTTATTAAGGAAAACGAGTAAATTAAAAATGTGATTTATACATGGATTAAAATATGTTAAGGCTTTGATTAAAATATCATTATTTCATTATTGATACTTAATTGATGCAGCATTGGAGCCCGAAAGGTTAAAAACTTAAAACTGAGTCCACACAGTTCAAAGAACACTGCAGATGTTTATATGCTATAATCTTTAATCATAACTATCAATTTGCTATAATGTTTATATACTTAATTGTTTCATTATTTCATTATTGATACTTAATTTGTCTTAATCCTGCTATATTTATATGCTATAATGTTTAATCATAACTATCAATTTACACCAAGATTCACTAATTTTTTTAATATATAATATTTAATATTTAATTCTTCCCCTTTGTGTTGATGCAAGAAAACTTTCCAACAAATTAAGAAGGAATATGCTGATCTGAAAAAGAAACTGGAAACTTATTTTCAGGTCCCCTTTTAAGCTTTCATCTCTTTTATCACAATATTCTCTCACAGCGGATAAGAATAAAATACCTGGTGCTTGGTGAGGCGGAGGTAGTGGCGGATGGCACGGGTCTGCAGCGGTGGATGGTGGATGGCATGGGTGACGAGTCTACGGCGCTGCCCTAATTTGTTCAAAGAAGTCTTGTACGAAGAAGAAAAATAAGTTGAATAACATAGGTTTTCTGAATTTTCTCCTGTTACTTTCATATATATATATAAATTAAGTTTTTTTTTTTAGCTTATTGGTTCGGTTCGGTTTTACCGAACCTTATTGGGTTCGGAACCGATACCGAACCGATAACTTATCGGTTACCGACATTCGGTTACCAATAAAAATGAGTCGGTTCAGTTCGGTTTTTTAGCACATCGGTTCGGTTCGGTTCGATTCGGTTTGGTTTTCGGTTTTCGGTCAAAACATACCAGCCCTAAGGCTAGCTAGGTAGTCGGCGGGTCGGTTTCCCTCGCTGAAAATCTGCGAGATCAAGTAGCGAACCAACTGAAGTGTGGATTTGATCGCACGAGGGGTGCTGAATCTGCCACTAGCTCTGGTGGCCCAAGGTCAAGAGGGTGGCGACAATGGCAACATCCAGCTTAATCCAAATGTGAGTATAGGTAGAGGCTGCAATCTGAAGACTTATCTAAAGCACCTGAATCTCTGCGTCGTACCTCGAGGAGGCCAGAAGAGGGACGTGGAAAACGTGTTAGTGTACATTATATCTTATGTATTTACTATTTTAGCCTTAGTTTCTTAGAGAGAAAAACCCTAATCTTTTGTATGTATATATATATACATATATATATATATATATATATATACACGGCTAGAACCTCTCTCTCGACATCAGATCAGATGACAGATTGTTAGTGTTATATACTGAAATCTTGGCATTGAATGATATTACACATTTAGCCTTTATGAATGAGAATCATGTTAGATTAAACAAGTTCTATGTTCTGATGTTTTGCACTTAGATATGATGGGTCGTCATCGGGCGAACCGAAGATCATTTTGTCAGTTACTTGCGAAACAAGAATAATGGTTCACAACCTAGATGGACATGAACACTCCATCGTAAACAGCTGTAATGTCAACGGTACAGTTTGTTTTGACTGATTAGCTGCACTAGTACTGTTTGTCCCATTTTTGTTGCATTTTTCGTTGTTGTTTTGTCATTCTTTTCCCCCATTTTAGGTGTTTTTGTTGGTTTGTAGTTCATTTTGTTGATTATGGTGTGTTTTCCTTTATTTTGGTTTCCTTTGTGTTTTTCGTGTATTTTTCCCGTTTTCTTCTTATTTTTAATTGTGCAGGTCGGAGGCCCCGTGAGGAATAGATTTAGTCTGGAAAACCATGGTTGTGTAGATGGGTTCGTTGTCTACACATAGGAAAAACCGGAACTCGATTTCGAGTTCGTATGAGTCCAGGCGGGCCCAAACGCGAAGTCGCGTGAAGTCGCACGCGAATCACGCCTTTAGTGTGATGGTCAAGAGATTTGTGAGAATTGTATTTCAAGAATAATTTGGCCATTCAAGCTTCATTTAATAAAGGGGTTCATTAGTGACGCGTAGGAAAAAACGGAGCTCAATTCCGAGTTCGGACGAGCCCAAACGAGCCAAAAACGCAAAGTCGCGCTGCCCAGACACCTTAGCGGCGCTAAGGCTCACTTATCTAGCGGCGCTAGACCATGTTAGGGACCCCAGAGACTCGCAGCTTTCATCCCTTAGCGCCGCTAACCCCCCTTAGCGGCGCTAAGGTCCCCTGCAGGTCCCAAAATAGTATAAAAACCCCAAAAACTCGTTTTCTTCTCCATTCTTTCACTGCCAGCTTGAAGGGGGAGGAACCCTAGGTCCGAAAATCACCTTCCCCCTTCACTTTCCCTTCTTATTCTTCTCTTCTCCTCTTCTCCATCTTTCTTCTTCTTTTTATCTTTATTTTACATTTTTTTTTCTCTTTCGTCTTCGGATTAAGCTTGTATTACGAATTCGACTTTGGACCTTGGATTGATTGTAAGCTTTTCTCTCTTGTTCAATTCATGAATAATGATTAAATTTGGAGAATTGATTTATTTTGTTGAATTCAATATGCGTAGCTAATTCGTATCGCTGGGGATAGGGGAATGATTATTCTTGTTTAACGTGTATCTCTCGGGCTTGAAATTGTTCATTCTTGTGTGAGTTGTTTTGATTAGGGATTGATATAATCTTGCTTGATTGATTGATATAATCGAAGACTGACACTTCGATCTTGCAATTGGTAACAATTGAATGTTGATTAGTCGAGTTAGGGTTTTGTTGATTCTATGTGATTAGTTGATTAAGCACCTTCTAGTTAATTAGCGACTTGTAGAACCGAAAGGGGAGAAGTCGTTGACCTAGGCTCACATGAGGTAGACGATGTCGTAATTGACTAATCTACGTGTTTTAGATTGAAATACGCACTTGTCGATGACCCATCTCTTGTTACGAAAAGTTATTGGGATTGGGATAATTGGCCTGTGTTGTATGCTCGAACTTGTTCGTCTATGTTCAATCCCTTGTTACGAAGAGTTATTGGGAGCGAACCGCTGGATGTCTAAGCGAGAGTGTCAATCTCGAACCGAACAATGAATTGCCCGATTTTGCTAGAACTTGAATTAATTGTCCCCGATTCCCTAGCTTCTTCATCTTTATTTCGTTTATCTTCTTAGGTAGGTTATTGCTTTTTATTATTTCTTAGCTGATAATTATTCAAACCCCCTTATCTTATTAGTATGTTTAGGATTTTATTTGCTTTTATGTGTTATCAATATCAAAGCTAAATTCCGAACAGCCTTCCTCGTGAGATCGACCCGGGGAACGAATCTTTAGATTCGGTACTCGGTAAATATAACAATTTGTGCTTCAATAGTAAGCATGTCGGTTCAAATGGCCCCAAAGAAAATGTTAGGCTGGTCACCCAGCCGAACTTCCCCCCAAGCCAAGGTTGTAAAGAAAGCACCCGAAGATTTAAGTCTCCACCTCATACCGTCCGACTCGCCCTCCGAGATGGAAATCTGCTAGATTTTCTCTAATAATTGGTTACTAAAACCCTATCTAGTACATAACTACCTCTCCAACTTATCCTTATCCCACGTCTCAATGGCCCACATGTCCTTCACTCGTAGGGAAAGAGAGTGAGTGACCTGTTTAGATCTCGAAAATGGCCCATCACCAAACCACCACTCGTCTCAGAAGCTAACATTCCCTTCACCCAATGTCCATAACATGTGATCATGGACATACCTACCTACCCTGGTAAGTCACCTCCACTGTCTATTATCATTATTGGTGGTTGTCACCCTAGGGATGACATGCACCTCTAGGGTAGCGCTTCCGAGCCCAATGCAACTTTCCCTCCTGAAGTGTCACCACATCGTATAAGAGAAGGTGGTGACTACGTAAGATAAACGGCGAATCCCAAGACCACCCTCGGTATAAGGTCGACAAACAGAGTCCACTTCACCTAGTGGTGTTGTCCCCCCCACCGAGAGTCGTCCCCGTGTCCCCATAAATAACGAGCCACGATTTGACGAGCTCATGGAGAGTGGTGTTGGGATCTATGAGGATCTCATTATGTACAAGTCACGAATTCAATAGCAAACGTGAATCTATGCGCAGTGGATCTAAAGGTTTGACATAGAAAACTTACGGCATAAAATTTTTTGAATCTGGCGGATTCGAGTTGACCTGGATGAGCATACGAGTGCTTCGGGATCACGAACGGGTCGATCGTGTCGGGCTGGTCGTGAGGGTCAGGTCGTAGGGTGGCGCATCGCGGTCGTCCGGGCTGGTCACGCGTCTCGGCGTCGTCCGAGTGGTACATCGCGGTAGTCTGGCTGGGGTCGGCTCGCAGCGGTTCTGGCTCATCAGGTTGGCGGTCCGACAGGTCGGGCTCGTCGCTTGTTCGACTCTAGTTGATCACGGGGTTGGTGAATATATGTATCTCAATAACCTCTAGATCTTCTAATGTATATCTCAAACACCTCTTCATCTCGTATCGATGGAGCAACAAGAAGAAGATAAAGCTCGAACAGAAAACTGAGAGAGAATAGAGAGAGAGAGAGAGAGAGAGAGAGAGAGAGAGAAAGAGATAGAGAGAGAGAGAGTGAGAGAGAGAGAGAGAGAGACGTCGGACGTGTTTGTTGTATTCACCTAGGATAATTCTAATCTCTTCTTTTCTTTTCCATGAGCCTAATGGTGTACATATAGAGCTACAGTATGGACCCTTAGGAAATTAGGGATAGAGCTTCTTAAGTAATTAGACCAACTGTGGGCCAAACCCACTCATCTAATTAATTAAATAATATTATAGGCTACTAAAATAATATTATTGCACTTCATTTTCCTAGCCTAACTTAGAACTGAGACTCCAATAATTACCGAATTACCTCTTATGTTTAAGATATAATGTCCATTAATTAATTGGATTACTAACAATCAAGAATTAATTAATATATTATTATTTCACTGAAGCTAGTGCTCGTTATCACATTATTACTATGCCGGAATTTAATCCACCTGCAGGGTTTAACATTAAAATCCTTCATGAACTCACTCTGTGGACGTCATCAAACTAAACGTACATGGTGACCGTAAATATTCTAACAACACATCATATATACAACAATATTACCCATGACAGTAGGAATATTAATCCAGTGTATTGAACCTCACCCATGTGAATCAAAATAATATATACTGCATATATATATGTATGTTTAATATATTATATGTTAAGAGAACGCAGTAATTAACCGAGGCCTAGTTCATTTACGATGATCAGTATAAAACGAACTTTTCCTATGTGGGATCCTGTTCAATACATAAATGTACTAGTGCAACTAATCAGTCAAGACAAACTGTACCGTTGACACTACAATCGTTCAGATGGGGTGTTCATTTCCATCTAGGTTGTAACCACTATTCTTGTTTCGCAAGTAACTGATAGAATGATCTTCGGTTCGCCCGATGACGACCCACACTATTTAATTGCAAAACAATGGAACGTAGAACTTGTTTAATCTAACATGGATCTCTTTCATAAAGGGAAAAATATAATATCATCCAAAGACAAAATTTCAGTATATAACACTAACAAGTGGATCTAGAGGGATCGAGGACCATAAGAAGATGAATTAGAAGGGTGCTAAGGGTACTCTTAATCAGTGCGAGCCGACCCCCAAAAGAGAAATGTCTATGCGACTAACCAGAGATCCGGTCGATCATCTTATGCCTGATGCTAGCAAAGAACGCTCTTGTGATATGGCCCTTGTACATATGGGTGCCGAGGTAGGTGATGGGGAGGTCGCTGCGCGAAACCAGTACGCCAGTAGACCTGTTGCACCCACCGGTCCACAACATGAAGAGAGAGAATGAAGGTGTACTTCTGCACACTGATGAGCTGACCGATGACTGATCCATAGTGCTCCAGAAGGTGCATAAGCTCGACTAAACCTTCATCATCTGCACGAGTGAAGATAATGATATCATCCGCATAAGAGAGGTGCGAGATGAGAGGACCAAACCACGAGTGTTGTAGGTCATCCTCGTGTTATCACGGATGAAGACGTCAAGTCAACGAAAATGGTAGTCTGCCGCCATAACATAAAACTAGAGGGAAAGGGGTCCCTCTGTCGGAGACCCGAGAAGAAGAGAAGAAATCAATGGGACTGCCATTAACCAGAACCGAGAACGTGTAGTACTCCACAGACGCCTCCATAAAACTGACCCACCGCTCCAAAAAACCTATCCGAACCAATACCTCCCTAAAAAATGACCACTCGACCCTATCATACGCCTTAGCCATGTCTAGCTTCAGTGCAAGGTTCGGGATTCACAATCGATCCGCATGGAAAATGTCGTAAATCATCTCATGAGCCAGAAGGATGTTACCACTATTGACATCTTATATTATGAAAGTACAAATAGGTCCCCGGACAATATCTTATATAAATGAACATTATTTACTATATTTCCACCACATGATATAATATTTCTTATTATTTATACTAGTATGAGTCCTGTGAAGTGCACGGGTAAAAGATATTTACTAATATTTATAAATTAAAGATTCTTATTAAGTAATATTTATAAATTAAAAATATGGAATCAATATGTAATACAATTACCTATTCTAATTTATTGAAAATGTTATGTAAAGTTTAAATTGTACAAAATCACATAAAAGTGTTTGTTTAAAATTAGTACACAACCCGTGTGGTGCACATAATTGATAATAAATCACATTATATTCGTTTCAAAATAAGTATCATTTCACAAATTTTATTCAAAAATTTAATTTGACTATAATGTGATTCTATAAAATAGTTATTTAACAACCTATGTGAATAATAAGTATAAATATAAAATTTATATTTTTTCATTACTTAACATAATCTATTTTTATATCAGTTATTCAATTAAAAAAAGTTAAGTAGTTGAGTAATATATTAAACTATAAATAATTGACTATTTCGCTTACGTCCAAGTTAATATTGACCCGTAAGTTATTGAGTAACTTCTTAAACTATAAATAGTTGACTATTTCGTTTACGTCCAAGTGAATATTGACCCGCAAATTATGAATTATTATTATTTTTTTTTTTTTTTTGTAATTTTTATTATTTATTTTAACATATTATATACCAAATTTAAATCATGCAACTATAAAGGTAGTAGCTGCAAATTTTGTCAACATATTACATTTTAAATTTAAATCGTGCAACTAATAAAGGTAATATCCGCAATATTTGACCAAAATGATCCTGTATATTAATTACATTAATTTAGGCGAGATTTTCAAATTTTAGCAAAAAATATTACTCATAGTAAATACTTTAGATGGAAAATCAAATGTTTTTTTTGCTGATTTTTAGTTCCTGTTTCAAGTAAATATCATTGTCTCTTTATATATTAATAGATTACATCACATTATAATATTAAATTCATTAGCTAAGATCTAACTCAACTTTAACTCAACTCCATAATCTTCAATATTATCAATATCATATATATATAATTGTTGGCTAATGAGCATTTAATAGAACCTATTAAATTATACCTATGTGGCAATATAATTTTTTTCATCCAAATACCGTTACTTTTTATATATTTAACCTCTCATTTAATTATTAAATAATCAACACACTAAGACCAACTCCAATGGAGCTGCAAAACGCATAATGGGATGAAATTTTTGCTCCAACTAAACTTCAATCTCAATCGCAAAATGCGTATCTAACCATTTTCTCTCTCTAAAAACGTATAATTGTGTTCTTATTGTTCCTTATTGTAAAATATTTTTGGAATTTCATTTTAGTCCTTGTTTATTCATATTTTAATATATTGGTATATAAAATTTATTTATTTCATTTATTACATATATTTGACATGTTTTGATGACTAATATATTATTTATTTATTTTTTTCCAAAACGATAGATGATCTATTAAAAGCACAAAGACAAAAATACAGACTACAAGACCCCAAAAGGGTAATGAAAGGCCCCAACAGAGTAATAGTACAGGGGCCAACGGCCCAAACAAAAAACACACCTAAACACAAGAAAACATAAACTGAGAGGACGCGCAAGCGGCCTAGATAATTCAACAAACGAAAACAAAGACAAATGATAAACATAACCACTGCACACTGCCTAGCCTGAAATCATTCCCAGACCAAAACCACACAAAAACAAGAAGCACAAACAACAAAAGAGAAGCTATATCTGATCCTCAACCGGCCCCTAGCCAAGACCCGCCCCCGAAACTGCACGAGGCCTATACAAAAGGCAGGCCCCCGCCCCCGAACCTGGTCAAAGATCCAGACACAACAACACCGACTAAACAGACACAAACACAGATAACAGACACAAAACTAAATACAAAGTCCCTTCCACAGCAGCACAGTCGGCCCAAACCAGCGGAGAACTGCCAAAATCGAGAAAGATCCAAGTTCAGGGGACGACTTCCGAAACTGCAATAAAGCCTATACGAGAAGACGAGCCCGAACATAAATCAGTCACCGAAACGACCCACCTCAACCGCGGGGCACCGAAACAACACCCACT
The DNA here is from genome assembly GCA_902706635.1 of Striga hermonthica. NCBI lineage: Eukaryota > Viridiplantae > Streptophyta > Magnoliopsida > Lamiales > Orobanchaceae > Striga > Striga hermonthica. The sequence continues at coordinate 2,556,354 of CACSLK010012206.1, read as the reverse complement.
CTAGCACCGCCCGAGCACTTTTAACACCACTAGCCGAGCAACGGAGCGCCAGAACCCCGCCGTCTAACACCACTAGTCGGAACAGGGGGGTAGCGGTTCAGGCCCTCGACACCGACACACCGTCAGTGCCCCGCCCCGCCTCACAACCCGCAAACCATCCAATGTATTCGCAGGCCTTCAACACCAGACAAGGAAACCCCAAAATCTTCGCAGACCACCGGCTCCAGAGTGAAAAGAACCCCAGACGGGGTTACGCCGGAAAAAAGGGGCAGCCCGAAGGCCCACCGCTTGCACCAAAATATACAGAGACAGGAACATGTGCCAAAAATGGAGGGAGACTCACCTACAATCGAGACCGACGGGCAAAAGACGCACCAAATGCAGGCCAATCGACCACCAAAGGGCTCGCCGCCTCCAATTGCAACCTCCACGACGAACAAGGCCTGGGCAGTCCGACTAGCATCAGCACACCACGGCAACATCAGATGTCCGAGAAACAGAGGAGGGGCGGCGGTCGAACGCGACCACCGGCCGGCGCCGCACCGCCGCCGAGGAAGGCGACGAGAAACGATGAGGGAGGCACTAGGGTTTGGCTTTTTCTTTTTTCGGACGAAAGGGACTGAGAATTCTTTTTTTGGTTATTTAAAACATGTTATAATAATATTTATCTTGAATTTTTTTATTTTATTATTTTCTGAATTTAGAATAATAAAACATATTGACAAGTATAATAACTAAGAATATGACATAAAAATTGAAAAAAAAAATGTTATATATATATATATACATACACATATATAATATATATATTAACACACTAAAGGAGCATACAAAAAATAGCTACGTAACTAAAAAATATTTGATTTATTATGTATACAAAAACTTCATTTATTATGTATAAAAATTTCAATCTAATAGTCATGAAAATAATTACTATAAAATATTTTTAAAATTATTCGGGCAATCATTTTGAAATAATTTATATTGAATGTTACAAAAAGATGGTAATTTCAAAAAACTTGTCAATAAATTCAATTCAATAACCATGAAAATATTTTCATAAAATATTTAATCATTTTTACAAATATTTTTAAGTAATTTATCTACAAAAAAGTTAGACTTTGATGTTAATAATTAATTTCGTTACATACGAAATAATTTTGTATACATTCAAGTAATTTTTAAATGGTTAATTATTTTGATGTAACGGATTTTTTATATAATAAAGTTCAACAAATTTGAGATGTATAATGGTTTGTAGTAACAAATATGATTCTATCAAATATTTATATGTAAAATCTATAAATCCTGAAACCATAGTTTTTAAATCCGGCCCGGTAATCGACCCGGGCAGGTCTTCGGTCACCGGGTCACCGGTTCAACCGCCGGGTCACCGGGTCAATTGCTGAACCGGATAATTAATTTTAAAATTTATAAAATTATATATAGAGTATTTTGTGATATATAAATATACATAAAAATAACAAATTTAAATATTTTGTATGTAAAATTTGTAGATTAAAGTGGTAATAATATGTATATATTTATTATATAAATATATATACATAATTTTATTTTTTAAAAAGAAAAAGAAAATTTAAAAACAAAAATAAAAAATAAAAAAATACATATAGACCGGGTCAACCGGGTTGACCCAGCCGGGTCATTGTCCCGGGTCGACCGGGTCAAGGCCGGGTCGACGGGGTTTTGACCGGGTTTGGCCGGGTCCGTTGTTGCCCGGTCTAATTAACCCACCCGGACCGGTTCCGGCTCCGGGTCGACCGGGTCCCGGGTCGACCCGCCGGGCCGGTCCGGGTCACAAAACACTGCCTGAAACTAGTGCTAAAAAATTAAAATTATAACACCGTTTTTAAGGTAAAATTTATTTTTACCCGATTTTATTATGTATATGAATTATAATTTATAATTAATTTTACAACATAAATTCCAAATCAAATTAAAAATAATAGTGTGTTTAAATTTGTAAATTTATAAAATATGTAGGTAGTATTGAAAATTTGTAAAAGTTGATGTAAAAGAGAGAATATTCTTTTGGGTTTGAGAATGAATTTTTCGGTTGGAGATGAATTACTGTTTAATGTGACAGTTACTGCAAAATGAGTTTGAGAATAGGTTTTTCGGTTGGAGATGGTCTAATCACTTCAAAATTACAAATATCATTTTAAATTTTTCATTTACTTACAACTGATCATATAATGTATTGACTCTTTAATGTGATTAGATGTTATTATTGTGGTTACATTTAAATTAACTTCTTTTGGAAAATAGAAAACGTATTTGAAATTCTTAAATAAATAATAAATAATTTCACAAAAAAAAGATACAAATCAAAATATACATTGCATCCAATATGATAAACACAATTTTAAAAAATAAATATTTCAGCTCATTTAATTGTAAATTTGGCAAAAATCATTGATCATTATATAAATACAAATAACTCACAATACTTTATTTATATATCTGTGAAAATGCACATGTCGAATACTAGTTAAATAATAACAACCAATCATTCTTACATCACATCAACTTTTATTTACTATTCATCAACTCACATAATTTTAATTAACTATAATTTTATTTCATATTTCTCCTCTTTTTACGTCAAATCAATTTTAATTATTTATTTTAAATATTATTTTAATTATAAAATCAAAATACATTAACAATGAACCATATAATTTTTTCAAAATTAAGTCTAATTAATTGAGGATATATTTGTATACAAACACAACTCTTAATAAAAACATATTCAAGTGCTACTTTTCCTACATGAAATAAGAAATAAAGAGAGATGGTACGGTCCCGTTACAGAATCATTTCATCAGGATTTATAATTGTTAGATCATCATGTAACCGTTCAGTTGATCCAACAGTTAGAAACTCTTCGGACATTTAGCAATAATGAGTCTTGTAAAAACATAAGATCGCGAGGAATAGGGATGTTTTGCTTCCACACCCACAAAATAATGACGTTATTAAAAGCATCCCCACATTTGATACAGCTTGTGGACGACGGCCATCGCTCAACTTTTTGAACATCACCATACATACATACATACATACATACATCAGTAAATGCCATCGGCACAGATAATCAGACACTACTTTGACTAAATCAAACGTTGTGGTCCCCCACACACAGTGAAAAAGAAGCAGAGCAACATGGCGACGCGCGCTCACCCGCCGCTCAACAAACACGCGCCGCTAATTGAACGACGTTGTTTAATGTGTAGCCACACTCACACTCACCGACTCAGGCCTTTTGCTTCTACATTATGCGCACTGCATCTGAGCCACAACTCACCGAACAATAATGGAGTAAAGGAGGAGAGAGAAAAGACAGCAGAAAAAAAGAATTATTTTTGAAAGATTGCTGCTTTTACCCTTTTTTTTCTCAGACAGAGAAAATTGCAGAGGGAGAAAGACCCTAGCTAGGGGTGAAGTGAAGATTCTCCACGAAAGGGGGATTATGATGGAGCAGATCGTGAAGAGGAAGAAGAAAGGAAGGCCGCCGAAAGCAGATCGAGGCACTCGAGATCCGCCTCCGCCGCCTCCGCCGCCGCCGCAGCAGAAGCAGCAGCCGGAGAACGACCTCCGGCGCAGCCTTCGCCGCCGGAATGTGAAGTACGTCTTCGACCTCGACGATTACTTCGACGACGACGACCTATTCACCGACGACGAGAACCGGAGCCGGAGGGAGAAGAAGCTGGAGCAACTGCTCAAGCTCCAGGCCGGGAGCGAGTCCGAATCTACCGCTCCGCAGAGGAGCCGCTTCCGGCGCGTGTACCACGCGCCCGCCGCGTCAGTATCCTCCTCGGAGGACGACGACGGCGACAAACCCTCCAAAAAACGGAGAATTAACGGATACCTGGACCGGGATTCAGATGATGATGATAACGATTACCCTAATGAGGAAGATAATTACAATGAGGAAGAGGAAGAAGAAGAAGAGGTGAAGGTATATTTCCGATTTTTTCGCCGCTTGAATTGGCAGAGTTTAAATATTGGAATGAACTGCATAAATTTATGCTTCGTTTTTGTTGAATTCGTGATGTTTCAATTAAGCTGTAGTTTGAATGAAAATTTTTAATACTGATTGGTCCAGGCAAAGAAGAGTGTATATTGTGTGTGAGAGTAATAAGTTTGTTGGTGTCTACGTATATGCAGCAGTCGGGGGCAACTCTTAACTAACCCCAGAGAATCTCAGCTCACTTCCATCTTTGTCCCTTTCTCTCTCAACAACCACGATGCAACAAACGATGTTCATTGTTGAATACTTGAATTGCACGCACACTCACGTTACCCGCTCACATCACACATGTCGTCTGTTGCTTCCTGCGCCGACTTTTTAGTTGTCCTTAATAAGCTGGATAGGGAGTTTCGAGTAGCATTTATTAGTTCAACACTTTTTGGGGGGGTTTTTATCATTTTCTTTTAATGGGTGGATTTGGAGTCTTAATGCTTTTGCTGATTATGACAGATTAGAGCAAGAAAGCCGGATTTCCAAGCAGAGGAGTCACCTCCAGGTAGAATCTTTTATTAATTTATTTATTTATTTTTCGAAACATTTTCTTTTTTTCATGCCTTTGGATAAGTGTTGGTACTGGAAGTCTGGAACTCTGATTTTTTTTTAATTTATTTTTTTTCCGTTTTATAAAATTTTGGCTGAGTTTGTGTCATGAATGTTGTAGGGACACCAGCCGAGAGACCATCTGGGCTCCCGCTGCCTGATAAGAGGGCCTTGGAGTTAATTTTGGACAAGCTTCAGAAGTATGTTGTTAGTTTGATATGAATTGTGTACACATTTGAGATTTTCATAAACGGGCTTCTGTGAGCTGAAAGTGTTGCAATTCTGTGTCTCATGCAGGAAGGATATTTATGGCGTTTATGCAGAACCGGTTGATCCTGAAGAAGTACGTAGCTGCTGTTAGGCAATGTTGTTTAAATTTTGGGTTGGGTTATGTTTTTGTAAATTAGAGTTTTCGATTAACTTATTTTCTTGTTGGTTTAGCTTCCGGATTATCATGATATAATAGAGCATCCAATGGACTTCACTACCGTGAGGAACAAGCTGGGAAATGGATCATATGCAACCTTTGAACAATTTGAGGTGAGTTTGCTCAATGCTCTTTTTCTTGTTCTCGTATCTCTCCCTTTCAATTTGTTGCACTTTTATTTGGTTTGCTGTTGCATATGGGAAGCATGGGTTTCTCGGCAAACTACTACCAACCAGTTGTGGATTTTTCTTTTTTTTTTTTGTATCATGTTGATAATTCTTTGCTCCTTTTTCTGTTTCACTATGCTGTTCATCTCATTGAATCTTTGTGACCTGAGCTTACCCGCACCAATCGAGATGAAACTGATACCCAATTTTCTATATAATAAACTTTATGAGTTCGTGTATGGTTTGGTGAATAGTATTTCATCTTTTGCTGGTTGCTGAAAATTTTGGGGCCACATTTTTGCTGTAGAGTGTCCCGCTTCTGCAATAAACTAGTGCTTTTCTAGTAGGAGCTTCATTTCTGCAGTTAATTATTTAACCTAGGTGAAGTAAACACTATTATATTTCAACTTCTATTTGTTTCTCATTGCATATCAAATGGTTTTGTTGTCTTTGAAAGGGGAGAAGCACAATACGAGATCTACTTTGAAGTTTCAATTTTTCTTCTTCTGTTTGCCTATACTTTAAGTTGTGGTGATGCTTATATGTCATAGTTTTTTGGAACTTGAGAACTGTGATGTGATAAATGATAGTATTTTGATCTTAGACCGACTTGAAGCAACTAGGCCAAATGTACTGTTTAAGATGTTTTAGCTCTTGTACGGTTATAGTTATTCAATGTTCTAGATTTGGCTTTGGCATCTTTTTCCTTATGGCCCCTTATAGCCAACACGAAATTGGATTTAATTAGAACATTCAGTTGAAGTGCAAATTGCTTGTCCCCCGATTTTCTTTCTCGCAGGATGCCTTCAGATGTTTTCTTTAACTGTTCTATGCTTAAGAAATACAAATTTATCTTAGAAGGTGTCCTGTTTCTTCTTGCTAAAGGTATCTGAGAGGGGCGCCTCTCCTATTTCATATCGTCAAACGAACAAGAAATAGCATTCCGTATAACCAATCAAGACCTAGGGCTTTTACGATTAGGGCTGAATATCCAATATTGCAACTTAGATCTGAAAATTGGAAGGACCACTGGCCGGCCCATCCCATTTCCGACTTCCTCTTACTTCTGACTGCTATCTCTGAGTGGGGCTACTGTTGACCCCAGATACGTAGGTTACCATTGGAATAGTTTTTTCTTTTCCCCCCAAAAAAAATTAGTTTCCATGGAAATGTGGGAAAAAGTAAAAGTTGTTGTAGGAGAAGAAAAATTATCATTTGGATTTGTGAATGTAGAAAGATAATGATTAGAGTTAGTTTGGTTTGAGAATGATAAAATATTAAACGGTAATGATTGTTAGTTGGAAATATTTGAGTAGATGAACTGTGGTTTTTTGTTGAAAAAATATGATATTGATTGGGTTTTATCTTTAATTGTGTTTCGAGGATTGTAGAGAATATAAAAATGAGATGAAATGAATAGAACTTTTCCAGAAATTGTTTGTTTCCATTCACGACTTCAGCGAAATAAACATTGATAAATCAAACTTATATCCAATTGCCACCGTAGCGTTTCGCTGCTTTGTGTTGTCTTTTGCCCTTCCGTGTCTTGTTTTTGCTCTTGTGTTCTGTTTTCTTTTTCTGGTCAGCTGATTTCTTGTCTTTATTTCTTTTCCATTTCATCATTTTCCTTCTCATTTTCTGTTTCTCTTTTACTTTTTCTGGTTTTAGTTTTTTTTTAGTTTAGTTTCCGGTCTTAATTTTCTATCATTTGCCTTTTATTTTATTTTTATTTTCTTCTCTGTAAAATGTCATGTTTCTGGTTCTAATTTTATGTTACGTTTCTGTTTTTAATTTTACATTTGGGTATTTGAGGTTGACTTTTCCATTTGATCTTGAATATGTAATTGCACCATCAATATAATTGTTTTTTTTTCGGTTTGTTGCCTTATGTTGGTGAGGCTTCGCGACTCTCCTCAGGGCCATCGATAGGCAAATTGCCTTGGATCGCCATTGGCCATTTAAGACTATGATATCAATGTGTTATTAAAGTTTGTTGCCTTATTACTAATCCTTTTATCTTCCGTGAATATTTGTTTCATGTCATGCAGAGAGATGTTTTTCTCATTTGCTCAAACGCAATGCAATACAATGCACCGGATACCGTATACTACAAACATGTAAAGACCCTTTGCGCTTTCGTTTTCCTTTGTTATGATTTTTGCTCGAACAGCTGTTCATCTTTCTACTTGATTTGACAAGGCACGCACCATCCAAGAGCTGGCGAAAAGGAAATTCGAAAAGCTAAAATTAAAGATGGAGTGCATGGAAAAAAATGATTTTAAACCCGAACAGAAGTCGAGACCTGCCTCTACTTTGAAGAAGCAGATTAAAAGTCCTATTGGTCGACAAATGGTGCAAGAACCCGTGGGCTCTGATTTCTCCTCTGGGGCCACTCTCGCAACTGCTGGTGATGATCATACTGTCTCAAATGCACTTCAACAACCTGATATTGTTGATGGGCCTGCCGAGGATAATTCATTTGGCAACGATAGCAATTTGGACAAGATGGAAGAATCTTTGCCAGGTACTGTGTCTATTGAGTCTCTTTTTATCTTGAAATTTAAACCTCTTGTACCATGACTAGCAGCTGGTTGAGTAAAAACGATACCATTTTAGAGATGAACATCTTGTTATTATTGTTATTATATTATTTGTTTAGTTTTCTAATTTTTGTACTTTTGAACTTTGGGTAAACCAAATGGATTCTCTTTTTAGGAAAGGGTCAATCGTCTCGAATTGGTAGAAAACCTTCTTTAGTTGACGAAAACCGGCGCGCAACATATGCCATCTCTCTATCTGAAGTAGTGGTCAGCCCAGACTCGATTTTCTCGACTTTTGATGGCGAAACCAAGCATTTGGTTCCTGTAAGAACCATTGTTAATTTACATCTTATTGTTCCTACCTAGCATTCGTTTATATTTTATTTTTTTCTCATTTCTACAAATCAGGTAGGGCTGTACGCAGATCATTCATACGCGAGGAGCCTGGCCCATTTTGCGGCGACCCTGGGGTCTGTTGCCTGGAGAGTTGCTTCAAAGAGGATTGAAGAGGCTCTGCCCCAAGGGTGCAAGTTCGGCAAGGGTTGGGTCGGAGAGTACGAGCCACTTCCAACTCCCGTGTTAATGCTCAAAAATCGCCCAATAAAAGAACCGCCTTATTTTGCCAAAGTGCAACCCACTGCACATCCTAAGACGTTAGAAAATACGCCTACTAATTTGATCTCAGAAAGCCAAGCCACATTGCCATGTTTTAACCCTCCCGTGAGCAAAACACGAGCTCCTGTCATAACTGTTCCAACTGTGGGGAATAATATTCCGGAGAAGAAAGCGCCTTTCTTCCTATCTCCCGGGGCCCGTTTGAATTGTCTTCACAATCAAAGTTTCCAATCAAGGGATTTTTCCGAAACCAATAATAATTCCTTCCCGAGGCACATTGAGTCTAACGGTGTTCCTTCAGTACATAAGAATTCAGCTGACCTCGTCGGCAGCAGACAGATTCCCAGAACTTCAGAAGCAGAAGCTTCCAGATCTCCTCGAAACAAAAGCTTCCCTCCACCCGAACCTTTTATAAAGAAGCCAGACGCCAGTGGGCCCGCTTTCCAAAGAGTACCCGACGGGAAAATAGCTAACAATTACCCTGATTTGGGTCGATCCGTGAGCTATTATCCTCACCATGAACCGGGCCCGGGCCTAAGCGACCCGGTCCAACAAATGAGACAGCTGTCTGAAAAGGCTCGCCAAAACCAGCACAAGCTTCCAAACCAATCCTCCCCCAATGCTCCTCAAATGTTGTCCCCGTCCCTGAAGTTCACAGGTAACGACCCGAACAATGCTGCCTTATCTGCTGCACGTGCGTGGATGTCCATGGGGTCTGGAGGGTTCAGACCAACTGCTGAGAACTTGAACAAGATACATTCAGGCTCGCTTAATAACTCCACCCGTGAAATGCATTCTCAGGCATGGAGACTCCAGGGGGAGTTTCATGCTCCTCCCAGGCTGCTGCAACAGCAACACACACAGGAGAAGAATATTTCGAATATTTCGCCCGTTTATGGTTTTGTAGGGCAAGGGCAGATGCCGGTTATGGTGGGAGGCAATCAGATGGTGCAGCTTCAGAATCAGCGTTTGGTTTTCCCACAGCTGGCAGGTTCTGATTTGATGATGCACCCGCCTGCATGGCGGGGTATCAGCCACCAAATGGAGCTGAGGCAGAAGCAGGACAATTTTCCTCCGGATTTGAATATTGGGTTTCAGTCATCGGGGTCGCCTGTGCAGCCATCGTCGGGGGTGCTACTTGATTCTCAGCAGCCGGATTTGGCTCTTCAGCTATGAGACTTGCAACATTTAGAGAAAGAAAATGCATGAAAAAAGAATTAAACAAGGAAAAGAGAAGATGATGATGATGTAAGAACTGAACCGGCTTCCATATCACAATCTGCTCTGGTAAGAATCGGATTTTGGCTCGACTTAACCTCGGGTTGGGTGGTTCGATTTAGTGAAACCACGCATTTGCATTTGTGAATTTTCCTCTCCTGACGCCCTATTATCAGGTTTTGCTCCGATGGTAGTGCTCTAGTAGAGGAAAATTCTTAGAGCCGTGAATCAAGACTCATAGCTGGTTTATACCAAAGAAACGTAGAAACGTAGATAGTTGAGCTTGTAATCATCAATCCATGTATTTGTTTGTTATACACATAATGGTTGTTTTTGCGGCTTAGGGTGGCAATGCTCGACAGTTTAGAGGTACCATGAATCTATGTATTATTTTTATATATTCTATGTCAAGCGGAGCAAGGGTTGCATTTTTGGTACCTGGTTCCATATTTTTTTTTTTTTTTCAAACGCCAATTTCATTAAAACACTCGAGAAGAGCACAAAGGCTAATCAACGAATTATACAAGCATGCTACTCGAATGCCAAAGAGATGATCAGGTAAAACCCTACAAAGAAGGCCACCAAGGGGAGAACTACAAGTCACCAGCAACAAGAATACGAGAGGTAAGGCTGGGTGGATTGGGAAGTGGACCTTCGGTTGCGGGTTTAGGGTCGACCGCCTTGGCATAGCCCTTCTTAGAATAAAGATATGACCATAGGATTTCATAGAGCTCGTGAAACGAAAGTGGCATCGATACGCCTCAACGGCGTTATGGTCTTTTGCCAAAGCTGATCCAATTCCTTAAAAAGCGGTGGCTGTCAAGCTCGGCAGGCTTTGTGTGGCAGTTTTTGGATTTGCTTTTTGGCACGCGACTCTGTGTGTGTGGGTGGTCGGCCGCGGGTGTTGCTATCTTGGTTAGCTCTGTAGAATGTCGGTTGCGGGAAGGGCATTATTGTATTTTAGTAGTATTATTAGTGTTTTTTTTGGGTTTCTGTGTAGTTTGTGTTCGTGTTTTCTTCCTCCCAATTGGGTTTTTTTTTTCTTCCTTGTGGGAGGTGTATAGTTTTTTGTATTGTGAGTGAATTAGTGTAGAAGTCCTAGGGTACACTTGTGTAGTCCTCCCACTAAATTCAGTTGGATGGTTGCTTGGCTAATTCTAGTTGATGTATAAATGTACATATGTGTTTTTATTTATATCATTCTATCGTTTCGACAAAAAAAAAAAAAAAGTGGGACGCATGCATCATAAGAAGACAACTTTAAATTATAAGGCAAAGAGGCAATGCACGTACAAGATGAGCATATTTATTAATGAGAAAGCGAACAAAGCAAGGGCCGCGTGCACCATAAGAAGATAAACCTAAAATCGATAACTCTTCCAACTTGGATTTCATCCAATGGTTTATGTTGTGCTCTCGCATCTCGAGCAGGTTTTCCATGATCCTTCAATTACGTTATTCTCCGGAGACCTGCAAAGACACCGGGAGGTGTTTTCAGCATTAAACTTTCGATGATCAATTCAGTAATTGAGTTATGGAATGTTGTATGGGAAGTTGGGGTAACACAGAGGACAATCTAGGAACAAAGTGAAAATAAAGGCAAAATATGTAGCGATATGATTTTTGTGTATAAAAATACTTTAAACCAAACAAGTTAATAGGATATAGGCCTTATATTTTGGTAGATAAAAATAACAACCAAACAAAGGTTTTGGTGTGATAAGGAGATAAGAATTAGTTGGGCCTTTGCATTATTGATAGTATCAACCCCAATCAATTTGTGCAACCAAACTGACCCTTAGAGTATAAAGTTTGATTAACCTTTAACTTTTCTAAACCTAACCTATTTATAGGGAGTTATTGCAGCCTTCAACAATCTTTGCCCTACCCGGGTGACCGTATTGCTTGAGGGGTTGCTCGTCAGTTACTAGGTTACACGTAGGTCTGCCCGTCATTTATTTGGTTTATTTCTAATCCTTCCTATCATCTATTACATTTGTTTATGACCCTACATATATCCTTTATTTAACAACCTAGATTCGACCTGCTATGCTGATTAGTGTTGTAAAAACGAACCGAACCGAGCTTGGGCTATTCAAGCTCATGTTTGTTTACGTTCGAACAGTGTTCGTGTTCGTTCGTTTATTTTTCGAGCAAAAAATCGTGTTTGAGTTCGTTCGTTTAATTGTTCGTCAAAGTTCGAGTTCGTTTGTATTCGAATAATTTAATACATAAACTTTTTAAATATGTTCGATTAACTCGAAAAATTTTCGTTCGAACTTGTTCGAACTCGAAAAGAAAATAATAGAATAAAAATAATTTTATTTATTATATTTTGTATTAAAAATATTATGTAATATATAGAAAATAAATAAAGTTATATTAAATTTTAGACTTTTTAATAAAAATAGTATATAAATAATAAATAATAAAATAAAATTATATTAAATTAGCTGGTGTTCGTTCGATTTTCAAACGAGCCTAATTTTCTATTCAAAATCGACTCGATTAACAAACGGACGAGCTTTTGTCGAACACGAACGAACTCGAACGACCTTTGTTCGCGAACGTTCGGTTCATTTACAACTCTAATGCTGATCTTTCTATCACCTATCTGAGCTATCACCTGCTATCTTGTGCGAGCTGTCATACGGTCAAGTTATCCCCATGGTCGAGCATTGGGAATGTCTCATAAGTTTGAGCTACACGCATATATCTTATAAATCTATGAGAAAACATGTCGCATATTTTAAAATACACGGCTATCAATTTTAAGTATTTGATAACTATATATGCGAAATAACTTCGCATATCGAAATTTATGTCGTGAATTTTTATGTGACTTACAACATATGCAAAATTATTTTACATAAAATTTAACTGTCTGTCCGATTTAGATATACATAGATATGCGATAATATTTCAAATATTTGTTAATTATGCAACTCATTTGGATATTTGAGTTTTACATAGCACATCATTTCGTGAGGTTTGGGGTTAAAAGAGATGTATTTTACGAGACAGTGTAAAAGAAAGATAATGTGTATATGGTGGTGTAAAAGAAACTTTCCCCTTATTAATTGTATCGACATTTACTTATCCCCTCCCCTATATATTAATACAGAACGCACTGAGCCTGCGTGGCTGTTTCTGGTGCTTCGGAATTCCATGTGGCAAAATTACATGCTTCGTTATTAGGGTTGGATAAATTTTAATTTAATTTCAAACAAAAAATAATTAGGTTCGGTCTTACCATAAATATGTCGATTATTTATGGTCATGTTACATTTATTAATTGTATTTTAATATCATTCCTTATTATAACTATTGAATTGTATATATATTTTAAAAGTTAATAACTTTTGTATTTTTTATCAGTTTTACATATGTAATATATCAAATTAATCTTCTTTTGATGAATTTCGATTTAACATCCATATTGTATGTATAAAAAAAATAATTTATATTTATCTTTATAACTAGGGGTGTTCACGGTCCGGATTGGTCCGGTTTTAGCCCAAACCATGACCAAACCGGACCTAACGGTTAATTTTTTTCTTGTCCATAACCGGACCAGTTTTATTTTTTAACCGGCCACAATCCAGACCGCATTGGACGGTCCGGTTTGGCGGTTAACCGGTTAAATCCAAAATCCTTGTTTTAGACTTTCAATATTTTTTTTTTATAATTTTGGAATTAATTTTTATTTTTCAATTTTAGGCCCAAAAGAGATTATCTGGGCCTAAAAATTAAGAAAAACAACAATGATGAAATAAAAAATATATAATTCGTCTTATAAGCATAAAAATACACATTTCGTCCCAAAAAATTAGGAAGAGGAGGTGGAAAATTTTGAAAATGAAAAAAACGAAAGTGGGAAAAAATGAAAAGTTATAGTGTCTTACAAAATTAAGTCAACAAAATGCCAAAAAGTGAAAGTGAATGTATTGTATTTGTCGGCAATAGTGAATGACTGAATGTATATATATATATATATATATTTGTTATAAGTTTTTAATATTTACCGGTCCGGTCCGGTTAAACCGGCGGTTTGCCGCAAGTAATCCGCTAACCGGACCGGTTATTCCAGATTTTGAAAAAAATTAACCACCAGAATTTTTAAGGCTTTTTTAACCGACCATTTAACCGATCCACGGTCCGGATTGACGGTTTTTTTCAGTTAAAACCGGACCGTGAACACCCCTATTTATAACAATAATAAAATTATTTTTAATATTAATTATAAAAAAAAAATTATATTTATCTTTATAACAATAATAAAATTATTTTTAATATTAATTAGAAAAACCGTAGTTATATGATATAAATTATAATAACTAATATAATATAACACATGTAAGTCATACGTAACAATATCATTCTAAAATATATAATAATATATTTTTTTTAACTAAATTTAATTTTATTTTTTCATTATTTAAAATTTAAGAATAATTTTTTAACAACCACTCGTGTAATACTTCGTACTAGTAATACTTTAAGTGGATTGCTACTTACCGTCCCCCTATTACTAGTCACCCCCCCCAATTACGAAAATACCCTTTACTATATTTTTGAATTCTCTCTCTAAACTCTCTATCTCTCTAAAACCGTAACTTCAACGACTCGTACGCACGTCCAAAAAACCCCGAAAAAATGTCGAAAAAATTCTACGGTCTCGGCAAAGCGTTCTTCTCTAGCAAGGTATTTTTTTTTTTTTTTTTTTT
>CACSLK010012206.1:2493063-2509708 GCA_902706635.1 Striga hermonthica | reverse complement strand
AAAAAAAAAGGTCGAAATGATGAAGTAATTGACACTTGACTGAGTCATCTCAGCGACTAATAAATTAGCACAGAACCATGTGCACTCCTACCAAATTGTACTCAACTATATTGTATTATAATCCACTTATACCAAACCCAAAAATAAAATAAAATAAAATAAAAATAAAAATCCACTTTTACCAAATTTACTTGATTAAAACGATAAAAATGAATAAAAATAGAAGAAGAAGAAAATAAGGTCTTACACGTTGACTCCTCGGCCATGAATGATCAAGGGAAATTGAGTATAGATTCTACATAAAAAAAAATTGGATCAACAATAATAAAAAATTGAAGGTGGTGAAAAAAATATAAAATTAGCATAATGATTAAAAATTATATATTTTGCATTTGTGAAATATTAATTGGTAATGAATTATGTTCATAAATTTATATAAGTGGTTTTTAGGCAAATTTATCGTACATATTGATATTTTATTTTTAAATTATGTTGATTAGATTAAACATAAAAATTTAAGATGAAAAATATTGTATTTTTCTTTAAATATTGTATTCAATAACAGTCTCAACTAAAAAAATTGTATGGGGAATGAATTGTTGGATATCTGTGTACGTATTTATTTTCTAGAGAATGATAAAAAATAGCACGAACGTAGAATAACGACGAAAGGTTCGATTAAACAACAAACACGAACCATGAACACGATCTCCAAACAAACTCGAACAAAAAATCAAATAAAGAAATAAAGTCAAGACATCTGAAACACGCTCTCCGTAAGACAAAATTGTCACTGATTAATGTCCACGGTATTCTACAAACGTCTCGAAGATACGACGATTTTTATCTTGTGTATAGTGTCACTTCAAATACACAGGATGAATTTACTTGTATTTCCTACTCGTCAACAAACCCATCTAGAGTTTTAGTATGGCTAGTGCATGATTATATCTCGTTTGACTTTTCCAAACACTAATCAAAGACTGAACATTTGCAAATCCAACAAAATTTGAGTTATATAAGCTCAATTTTACATAATCTCAAATTCCCCCACATTTCAAAGAAGAATTAATTTCTTATTCAACATAAAATAGTTTTGAGATTTTATTCTAAATCATCCAGTTACAAAAAAAAAAAAAATGGAACAATAAAATTAGTAAACTAATAATTTTCTTAACAATCCTTCACATGGATGAAATTAATGCATGAATTCAATACTTAAGAGTTCCGACGAACCATTATTGCATCAGGATAGATAGCGTGTAGCTGTAAATCACTTTTAGTGAAGTACTATCGAATACACTAGCTAGTTAGTAGTGCAATGCATTGAACTTTCCAGTCGTTTGTGTGTACCAATAAAATAGTATTCACACAACAAAAACTCTAACACTTTCATGTTCTCACGTTGTGCCCATTTCAGCCTTGAACGATATCTCGATTTAGTAAGTGTTTATTTGAAGAGCCTACTTACATTTATGATTCTCCTATAAAAGGTTCACTTCTTACTCCACCCGTAGGTATTAAGAATCATTAAAAGTCCTTGACTTAAAAGTAGATTTCACACTTGACGGATCTAGAAATGAGTGGATATTTATTCATTGAACTATCAAACTTAGGTTTCCCATTGAACCAAGGTTTTGAGATATTCTATTTTCATTGTTGGATTATGATATGAGATATTATACCCGCAAGGGTAAACCGGTCTGCTGAACCGGTCGAAGGGGTTGTACTGCGAGGAAGCCGAACTAATCTAGTGGTAATCGAGCAAGATGATGATGGTCGAACACCTTGAAGATAAGACCTGGAAGACTATAGGACAGTCAGCGCATCACAAGTAGTCGAAGGATCGACCAGTCGAGCAGTCGAGTCGACCTCAATAGATCGACCACTTTATGGATTGTCAGTATTCTGGAGATCGACCTAGTCACAGGCGTGTGTAAGAGCCTCTAACGGAATTTTAGGGGAATATTCAGAGGAATAATTATCACATGTGCAGAGGACACGTATCGATAATGCATTGGTTGATGGCGACAACCACCTCTGACATGCGCGCGGCACGCCAGAGTACAAACGGGTAGTTGGGGCAGCTAGCTCACCAAATTCGGGCAACCTTTAGGTCAGGTATCTCACCCCTTTATAAGTTGGGGTGAGCCTTTCTTCCTTAACACGATTTCTATTATTCTACTCAAATATACACATACTTACTTAAGCATCGGAGACTCTTCACCGGAACAACCCCCCACTATGAGAGTTTTTTGCAGGTTTCCGGCGTTCTACCAGCGAGGACGAAAGGGGATCTATTCTAAACCGGCCAGGACGCTCACACTTGCATTAGATTACAACTAAGACTGTTCGTTTGTAGTGTATTTTGTTAAGCCCATTTCCCTCACCGATTGGTACAATTTATTTCATTTGATGGTTTTCGTAAACAAATCCATTAAGTTAAATATTATCCACTATATGTGTTGAATGTAGTGAGATACCTATGCTCTGGGGCCACAAGGATTTAGAAATCCAGACCTTAAATCCACTTTAAAAAAGTACTTGGCTCCATTCAATTCATCCAACAATTCTTCAGTGATGGGTACAGGATAATCATGCTTGATAGTAAGCTCATTCATGTATCTATAATCCACACAAAGCCTCCAGGTTGAGCCCTTTTTCTTAACTAGAAATACTGGTGAAGCAAAAGGACTCTGACTGGGTTGTATGAACCCAGATTCTAGCAGCTAATTTAATATCCTTTTAATCTCTTTCTTCTATTCATGTGACACTCTGTAAGGATACTTATGTTTAGGGGAACTGAGTGGTTTGAGAACTGTTTGATTCTCCACCCCTCTACTTGGGGGTAATTCATTTGGTTCATAAAAAATGTCTTGTTATTGGAAAAGGAGTTCATTAAGTTGTGGATTGGACACTTGAATAGGTTTTGGAAAAATCATCCAAATATCTCCAGATTTTGTTCATGTACCATTTTGAATAAGATTGGTCCATTGATTATCTTGCACTCAGTCACAGATATCCAGGCTAGTAGTTTAACCCTTTTTCCTCTTAGGGTTATTGTGATAACCATTTTCTTATAATCCAATTCTATAGGAATACAAGCCTTAAGCCAATCACCACCAAGAATGAGATCACACTTATCATGCTATAGTACTCTGAAGTTGTAGGTAAACAAATGGCCATGCATATCCCATTCAAATCATTCAGCTACTTGTGAGCTCACCATAGTTGGCCATTGGCAACTTTGACCAATCTGGGTTTGGTTGGTTTAAAAACGCATCCCAATTCTTTGGCAGTGAGTTCTATAATAAAACTCAAGGTGAATCCTAAATAAATTAGAACAGGTAGCTGGTATCCTCGTGCCTTTGCACACAACCTCATAATGGTGAGGCCACTTTCTCTTGTGATTGTATTCAAAGACATTTGCACCACATCCATCACATCCACTTCTTCATTGTTTTATTTGTTTTTGGGATAGTGTGCATGTAAGCAAGTTCTTCTTCTTCTGTCATAATCATGTAGACTATCCTTTGTTTGCATTTGTGGCCATATGTAAACTTCTCATCACAATTATAACACAACCCTTTTATCCCTTCTTGATGAACTTGCTGAAAGTAGTTTGATATAGCCCTTTTGTTGATTTGATGGGGTAATCATGGTTTGTGGAGAAGATAGTTTGTCAGTCATTCTGGTGTTATTGAAAACACTGCGCAGAGGTCTGCTCACCCTTTTGACCTTCTTGGTGATGGCATTTAAGATTTCCATCTATTTTTTGCCCGACTCTATTGTCTGTTGCAGTGTAGTAGGACTAAACATGGATATAAAAGCATGTGCCTCCTCAGGTAAGCTACTTATAAAAACTGGTAACAAAGTAATCTTCAGAGTAGCCTTTGTTGCTGAGTAATTTAAAAAACGCTCTTAATTCTTCAAACTGTCCACATAATCCCCATAAGTTACATTTTTTCTAAGTTTGTTGAATTCTGCAATCATCTTGGTTTCTTTCAATTCTTCAAACCTTACTGAAATTAACTCCAGAAAATTTTCCCATTCTTTATTTTATTGACTAGCAATTGAATTTTAATACCATAAGGCAGCTTTGCCTTCAAAGTGCATAGCAACCAGTGTGACCCTTTGTGTGTCAGGGATATTAGGTATTAATTTAAAGTAGCCACTCTATTTGAGAATCCAGGATCTGGGTTGTGTCCCATCAAATGTAGGAAAATCAACCTTGGGTAAAGTACTGATAACATGAGGTGTTGTGTTTTTCCACTGAGTTCTTTTTTTACTTTGCTGAGAAAACCTAGAATGCGAACCATTTCCCAAAATAGAGGTTTCCTCAAAGGATCTTTTGTCTGGATTTAAGAGTTGCAGCTGTATAAAGACAATGATGTTTGTAGGGTGATCATACTTACTATTCATGGTGTTATTAATATCACCCAGTTGAACCTTTACCTCTGTGTTGATATGTGTCAGTTGTCCTTGCAATTTCAACTCTGAGGATTCTCTTTTCATAGCTTCCATTTGCAGATTTTGATCCATTTATTTATGTGCTTCTTGCAAAGTCTGATCCATTTTCTTTTGGGTTTCCTGCAGATCTTTGAATTTGGTTACTTCGGCCATATTCCAAGGATATCAAGCTCCGAATACCAATCATATGCAATGGTTTCTTTGTTCATAATTTTTTTGGTATTTTTGTAATTTTCAATTGTTGAAATTTAAGAACAATCGAGTTGAATTGTAGAAGAAGAAATGGGGAAAATTTCAGAGAGAGAAAATGAGACGAGGGAGATGAGAGAGAAAGATAACAATGTGTAGCTGCCGAACTTAACCATGTGCACGAGCTTTTCCATATTTATAATAAGGCTCTGGGCCAGTACATTACTTAAGCATTAATTGGGTCATAGCAACTCTTGCCCAAATCTACGCATACGTAATACAATGATGGTTAAAATAACTATAAACCCTGTTGGCCCACTTTCTTAATAACTTAGACCAATCTGTATCTCATCAACGATCGTCTTATCTTCTCCATTCATAAGGTTTAAATTAGGGCAATCTTCTGTTTTCTCAGCACATCCCAAGGCTCTGACTTTCCACGATCAAATTCGCCAGATCTAAACCCTAAATTCCTTTCTTCGGCCCTAGAATTCATAACAAACCACTCCCTTATGGGAGATATATGTTAGGTGCACTCTGAATTCAAAATCCATTCGTCTGGATGAGATGATGAAAGTGAAACCACAAGTGAAATTTTTGTGTCTTCACTTTCACCCTCGTCAGCATATGCATCATGAGGAGATTTACCCTTCTTCTTTAACTTAGGACATCCTTTCTTCTCGTGTCCCTTCTCATTGTAGAAAGCACATTCGTCTTTGTCAAGCTTGACCTTAGAACGTGATCTTCCTCGTCTATTCTTATGCTCTTCGAACGACCTCTTGCAACCAACATTACATCTTCTTTTGTTGCATTCTTCGTCTCTTACTTGTTCTTTTTCCTCCTCATAGTTATAAGTAGCAGAACTGACCACTGCAATAGTTATATCATCCTTTCGATGGAGCAAGGTAGTCTTCAAGTGCTCAAACTCATCCGGAAGTGATGATAACAACATTAGAGCAAAAACTTTATTGTTGAATGTGACGTCCAAACTCAACAAATATGCAACCAACTGACTGAATGCAATGACGTGGTCATCCATCGATGTGTCATGCCGGTACTCAAATCAGTACAATCGCATCTTCATGACTAGTTTATCTGGCCGCTCTTCTTAAGAAATTTATCTTCCAAAACCTTCCACTGAGTGTGAGCACAGTCCTCATTCTTGAACGCATACTTCTGCTCTCTAGACAAACACGAACAGATTGTTCCACATGTTAATCATTTGATATTCTTCCAATCCATCTCATCAATGTCGGCTGACTTCTCTTCTTAATTTGCATTGTGTACGCCTTGCTAAAATAGACAATCCAACACCTCGCCTTGCCATATGCTAAAATGATTGGTCTCATTGAAGATCTTCACCGGGAGTCTGGCGTTAAGGCATCACCGTCCATGTCGGAATGAATACGTAGGATGATGCGCCCTTAATCTCCTTGGACATATCGAACTCACTTGTTGGGATATCACAATAAGCACAATGGACACAAATATCCCTACAAAAAATAATAACAAGCACTACTGCTTACGAAAATAAGACAACGCAAATAAATAAATGACGAGAAAGGACAAAAACACACAAAAATGATATGAAGTTCAGCCAATATTACCAACGTCTATGGGCACCACCACCCGCAACGCCAAATTCACTAAACTTAATAACAAAATACAAATATGGTGAAATAACCCACGAATTATGATTTCCTTAATTAAATATTTCTTTTAAAATATGAGAGGATATAATAGAGTGAAATTGTACTCCAAAGGTAAGAGACATATTTATACCAAAAATATCCTACACATTTTTGGTATACATCCGATGTGGGACAAAAAACTAATCAAAATTTTAACAATGAATTTATTCGTAATGGAATTTTCCGAAAGACTTCATCATTTACTTCTTTGTAATGGACTTTTTGGATAAATAACTTACCATATGTTTATTCTTAATTTAATTAGCACCAAGCATGGATATTTTTTTTTTTTTTTCAAACGGTAACTATATTTATAAATTAAAACTCAAAAGAGTACAAACGAGGTGTCAACTGACACCACTAAAACCAGAGAAAGTCTGAACAAACTGTTGATATGGTTTTCGGTAAACCAAGTTATTACTACTCATTGGTTGTTAGTGCTCAATAATCAGGAGATTGTATTCTCTTAAAGGGGTGACATGCTCATGAATTCCGAAGTACTCACATATCGGACGCAGACAGATTAAGAACCGATATCCTCATCAACTAACCGACATCTCATATCGGTTACGACATGTAGGTTATGACACATCGGTTATGACTTATCGAGCCGATATCTATGACTTGCCAGACCGATATCAAAAGGCGGTGCCAACTCAGCACAAGTCATCATTGCGCCTTGCCAAGTGACGTGCTACAAGAATGAATGGCGATTAGCCGCCATTGACTTTTCCAAAGTAATGATTACATTTATGATAAATGTTGTAAATAAATATAAAAGGGAGAGAAGTAGCTCTCCAAAGGGGATATACAAGAAAAACCGTACTATAATATTCAATAAACTCCGCTTTTCGACTTTGATGCTATTCATTAATTTGTCCTGAATACCCAACGTACTTAGCATTATATTACCGTTGTTAATCCTCATATAACAACAGTTTGGCGCTAGAGGGAGGGCCTCATAACGTTTTTTAGGTTAACTTTCGCTGTTATAGCCATTTATTCGCTTGAAGTTACCATGTCGCAATCTGGTCGAGATCATGCGTCTCATGCTGGCCGGAGCCAATCGACTAATCATTCCCCAAGGCGTTCAACACCACCTCCTCCGATCACGAATATCACGAACTTTCTCCAAAACCCAGAGTTTATTCAAGGTTTGACCTCTCTTATAGCTCGAGCCATGCCTAGAAACTCGAGTACCGTACCATTATCTACACCGTTCCTTGCAAATCCCACAGAACACCCAAATCAAACTCGTCATAATCCTGAAACACATGCAGCGACATCGCATGCTACGTCACAACCACATCATACTTCTCCACATCGAGAGGAGTTGACTCGTATAACCGCTAATGCAGTAACGAACAACCAGGTCGCGGAGGAACCTCTTGTTCAAGAGATGACTGCTGAAAGCCACTCTGCTCATCGTCAAAGAATTCCGTCGCGTCCTAGACCTATCTCACCGGTGCCTCGTGATCGTGAAGATTTACGGCGTCAGATTGAACGGAATCGCATGTCAAGACATAGTGCAGAAGAAATCGAGGTTCTCCGTAAAAGATTGGCTGAAATTGAGACTCGACAAAAGTCACAAGAAGATTCTCCCCGACATGTCTCGACGTTGGGAAATGTTATCATTGAAGCTGATTCACCTTTAGCTCCAGAACTTACTGCGGAGGCACTCCCTGCCAAGGTAAAAATCCCACAAATTGGCATGTATGATGGAACTTCAGATCCAGACGCGCACTTAGGCCATTATACGTCGTGGATGGATTTGCATGGAGCCTCGGATGCTTTGAGATGTCGGATGTTTTCCCTCACACTGGGGCCACGGGCACAAAAATGGTATTATACTCTTCCACCTCATTCAATTTGGAAGTGGCAACAGTTACGTGCAGCTTTCCGATCACATTTCATCGGACCTCAAGTTTGTCTTATCCCAAAGAATCGATCACCAATATCGTGCAAAAAGATGACGAAACCGTAAAGGACTACATATCTCGGTTTAACGACTAAATTCAGAACATGGAACCTTGTCACCCTGAGACCCTACTAGTGACTGCAATTACTGGGTTAAAGCCCAATTCGATGTTTCGCTGGACCTTATGTCAAAACAAGCCGGCCACTTTTCAAGAATTCCTCGTACGAGCTCAACAATTCATTATCGCCAAGGAGTCGATGTCGGTTCCTAGTTTCGACTTCTCGGTGAAGGAAAACAAGACTGAGTCAGATGCAAAAAAGAAGAATAAGAAGAATTTTGGGAAAGCGCAATATCAGAATTACTCAAAAGGGTATGAAAATACTCCGGAATCCAGAGCTGCCCGAGACCAATATGCCGACAACGTGAGGACAGGCTATCAAACCTTTTACTCGGCCGGAGCAACCACAATTTTTGAAGAACTGAAAAGAAAGGGAATTATTCCTGATCCGAAACTAGTAAGAACTTCTGAAGACAAGCTTGACAAAACTCGATACTGTGCGTACCATAAATCTCCGGGACATAATACCGATGAATGTCTCGGTCTCTTATCGGCCCTTCTACATTTAATTGGTCAGCCTCAACTTCAAAAGTTCAGAAATTTTGACAATCGCCGGAAAGGAAGGCCCGTAGATCTTTCAGGCGAAGAAGATGATGATAATCGACCCGTTAACCCGAAGAGAGTCCGTGCGAACGATAAGGAAGTTTTTACGTTTTCTACCCTTGTCGGTATTTTGACCGACAACTGCAAAAACCCCAAAACACATGACGCGTCAAACCCTTCTTACTGTATACCCCGAGTAAATTCTAATACCAAGCAGTTGGATACGTCTCGGCGAAAAGCTAAAGCCTATGCTAGGGAAGTGCAAAATGCCGGGAAACAAGTTATGAACGTTGATCTTCGAGATACTATTAACAAACGAAATTGTCCTATCACATTCAGTATCGAAGATGCCAATTTGTTCGCTCATCCTCATTCTGACGCCCTCATTATCACTGCTCCGATTGGAGGAATCCCTGTGCACCGAATTATGGTTGATACCGGAGCCTATTCAAGTATTTTGATGTTTCGCACTTTCAAGAAATTGGGTTTGGACCCTGAAGACATTAGGCCCTGTAACGATCAGATTCAAGGTTTTAACGGAAGTATTTCTTGCCCTATCGGTGAAATATTACTCCCCATACGATTTGGTGGCTTTGGACCAAAATCCAAGATCATTATGGAAACCTTCAAAGTCTTGGATGTTCAAAATGAGTACAATGTTGTTGTAGGGCGAACTGCTCTTTACAAACTCCGTGATGCTGTGTCAATTTTTTATTATGCCTTGAAGTTCCCCACCATTGAAGGAGAAGGCACTCACTGTGGAGATCAACGGGAGGCGCGAAGTCTGACGTTGCTCTCAACTTCACGTAACCTTCATGTATGCGAAGTACAGGAGACTGATAGCTCTATTGAGTTGAAAGATCCAATCCTTCCTGATGCTAAAATGACAAATCAATCTGCTTCAAATACCGACATCTCCTCTGTCCCTGGTACCGATATCATTGAGACGTCGGATTTGCTTGAAACCTCGGATGGAGCCCTCAACCAAGGACAACCTCTTTCTGCGGAGGATATGAGAGCGCATGAAGATATAGATCCAAGGATGCAATTCAAAGATAAGAGTCATCACATTCGGGCGGAACCAGTTGAAGATGTCGAAATTATTTACGTGGATGAACTAACTCAAGAAAAATCGTTGCGCATTGGGGCTAGTCTTCAAGAACCCACACGTTCACACTTAATTCAATTTCTTCGGTCAAATTCCGACGTGTTTGCTTGGAAGCATGAAGACATGAAGGGAATAGACCCACAAAAAGCATGCCATCGGTTGAATTTGGATAAGACTGTCAATCCCGTCATACAAAAATGCCGAAAATTCGGACCAGATCGTCAGAAAGCGTTGGAAGAAGAAGTGAATAAACTCATAGACAATAAGTTTGTTAAAGAAGCCAAATACCCGACGTGGATATCAAATCCTGTTTTGGTCAAGAAAAGTAGTGGCATGTGGCATTTATGCATTGACTTCTCGGATCTGAACCAAGCATGTCCGAAAGATAGTTATCCAATTCCACACATCGATTACATGGTAGACGCCACAGCGAGACATCAGCTCATGAGTTTTTTGGATGCCTATTCCGGTTACAATCAAATTCCTATGCACCCCGACGATGCTGAACATACTTCGTTCTATTCAGCCCGAGGTCTTTATTGTTATGTCATGATGACTTTTGGATTGAAGAATGCGGGGGCCACATATCAAAGGTTGGTCAATAAGATGTTCGCTCGCTTGATCGGTCGCACAATGGAAGTTTACGTAGACGACATGCTGGTGAAATCAGAACAAGCCTCCAATCATATAGCCCATCTTTCCGAAGTCTTTGACATTCTCCGTGAATATTCAATGGTACTTAACCCTAAAAAGTGCACCTTCGGGGTTGGATCAGGAAAATTTTTAGAATACATGGTAAGCCAAAGGGTGATCGAAGCTAATCCCGTCAAGATTCAAGCCATACTTGATTTGGCTCCTCCGACGTCCATTAAAGGTGTTCAATCTTTAACTGGTCGGTTAGCAGCTCTGAATTGATTTTTTTCAAATGGGCTATAGAGCTTGGACAGTTTGACATTCAGTATCGTCCACGAACTGCCATCAAAGACCAGGTGTTATCCGACTTCATAGCGGAATTCACCCCATCTGTCAGCACAACAATTGAGGATCCGACGTGGACTCTCTACGTCGATGGATCATCCACCGCTATACGAGCTGGAGGAGGAATCGTTTTAGTCAGTCCTGATCAACAAGTTTTTTGTTACTCTGTAGCGTTCACTTTCCCGGCAACAAACAATGAAGCTGAATATGAAGCTCTCTTATCAGGTCTACATTTTGCTGAATCCATGAGTGTTTCCTCCCTCCGCATATTTTCTGATTCTCAGTTACTAGTCAGCCACATCAATGGTACCTATGAAGTCAAGGAACCACGACTGCTGCCTTATTTTGATCTTGTCAAGAAGAAGTTATCGCGATTCAAAATGACGTTGGAACATATACCTCGATCGTCTAACATTCAAGCGGACGCTCTCTCACGTTTGGCCTCTTCAACCGATTTGAATAATGTCGAATTTGTGCAAATCACTCAACAGACGACTTCCTCAACAGTCTCTACCGACGTCGCCATGATCGATGCTGCTTCGCCAATTCCAAATTCGACTTGGATGGATCCAATCATCAACTACCTTCAAACCGGGGCCGTGCCTGAAGACCCAAAAGAAGCTCGCACCCTTCGTGTTCGTGCTGCTCATTTCACGATCAATCAAGAAACACTATACAAGCGTGGATATTCCACTTCGTTACTTAAATGCTTGTCGGAAACTGACGCTCGACGAATTCTTCAAGAAGTACATGAGGGTGTTTGCGGAACCCACCAAGGAGCACAAGCATTATCCCACAAGATTCTCCGACAAGGTTACTATTGGCCGACTGTCAAGAAAGACGCTGCAGACTGGGTGCGAAAATGTCATAAGTGCCAGATATTTGCTTCTAATGTTAACCAACACCCTGAACTCCTCAAGTCAATATATAGTCCATGGTCGTTCGCGAAATGGGGGATTGATTTAATTGGTCCGCTTCCGACAGCAAAGGAAGGTGTTCGATTTGCGATATTGGTTGTCGACTATTTCACCAAATGGGTAGAGGCTGAACCTCTTGCAACCATCACCGAACAAAAAATGATCGATTTTGTGTGGAAGTCCATCGTCTGTCGGTTTGGAATACCGAACTCCATTATAACCGACAACGGTCGTCAGTTCGAAGGAAAAAGATTTGAAAGCTTTTGTGAAGATTATGGCATCAAGCATTTCTTCTCATCACCTTACCATCCACAAGCCAATGGGAAAATAGAAGCTGTAAATAAGATCATCAAGAATGGCTTGAAAACCCGACTTGAGACTGCAAAGGGATCGTGGCCTGATGAGCTACCCGATGTCCTTTGGGCCTATCGGACGACGACGCGAAACTCAACCGGAGAAACCCCGTTCTCATTGACATACAGAACTGAAGCTGTGATGCCGACTGAACTCACTTCTCCAACATATCGGATTACCCACTTTTCCGAAGAAGCCAACTCAGAAAACTTGAGAACCAATCTTGACTTGGTCGATGAATTACGGACCGACGTTGAAATTCGAAATGCCGCTTATAAACGACGTAGTGAGAATTACATCAATTCGAAACTCAAGCCGCGCTCATTCGTCGTAGGAGACCTCGTGTTGAAAAGAGTTACCGGGGCCAATGTCGGCCCGTTGCAACCGAAGTGGGAAGGACCCTTCAAAGTGAACCGTCTGATTTGTAATGGTACCTACCGACTTGAAACTCTAGATGGTGTTCCCCTTTAGTACTCTTGGCATGCGACCTATCTGAAGAAGTACTTTCAGTAAACCTAACGGTTGAATCCTTGTCTCCGATGTGTCAAAATCTTTTGTCCTGCCTATGTACAAAAATCACATTTTGTTGTCAATAAAGTTTGTGTGACGAACCACTATAATTTGTTCGATCACTCGGACCTCAATAAATCGGTCATCGTTGCTAAGGCTAAACGTGTTTCATACCCTGAAGTTGGTATGACCTGGCCAAACGCGACAAAGTCGGATACTTCCAAGCCCTGAAGATGGTTTGGGGAGGCTTATGCTCTACAATTTCAAATCCCGACGTTGATTTGATGAGCTTACAATAAATATTTCTGAGTTCTTTGAAACATTCAAAGACTTTTGCAATAAAAGCAAGTTTGTTATAACTTGTTTTGATAAAGAGTCCATACATATCGGATACGCTCTAAGTTATGCCGATATCGAGAATTCGGACAAATCCATAAGAAAGTAATATGTAAATGCCAAATGTCATGTCGGAATAATCAAGAGCATGATTTGCTAAATATTCATTTATCTTTACTCCGACATGTCTTGACTTGTTACAATAATATGTCATGGCAATACATTCATAAGTACAACAAAATCATTAAACATTAAATTTCATTCATAATAAAATATTGTCATTACATTCGATAAAGAAAAATAAAAAAACAACAAATAATTATTGAGTTTCATTCAAATCATCTTTATTTGTCCCCGACGATGAAGCCCCTCCGACTGTGGAAGATTGAGAATGTCCGACCTCAGCTTTGCCCCTATCTGCCGCATCCAGGTGATCTATCAATCTTTGGCACAGGCGCTACATCATTTCATCTTCTTTTTCTACCACTGCTCAAACGACGTCGCTTTTGATGATAACGACGTCATCATCCTCATGGACAATTTGATCCTCGTCGGAGGGAGGCGCTTCCATCAGCCAACCTTTGGCTTTGGTATCGTCTTCAGCCACTTTTCGCAAAGCAAAGCCTGTGATAGCGTCCATGAGCTCCTCGTCGGAGAGGCTTTCAAGTGTATCCACAACAAAGGCCTCAGCAATTGCCTCGACGCATATGTTTGTCATGTCGGGCTTTTTAGCCTTTTCTACCTCAAGGACCATATCGATGAAGGCCCGACGAATTTTAGCTTTACGCTCCTCCGACAAGGGCGCCATGTCTAGTTCAAGGATCCGGCTTTCTCTCCGCTTGAGAAGTCGGTCGGCAAAATCACGCTCGTCTTGGTCCGCCGGAATATGGGCACTTTTGATCTCAGGGTTAAGGCGATGCTTTTCTATCTTTTCCAGAAGGAAAATCTGCAGCTCATCGACGCTATAAACGCCACTTTCAACACGGTCGATGACCCAGCGCAACGTTAGAGCAGCATTAAGCTCTAAGTCGCATTCAGTCACGACGTCATCACTTAACGCCTTGTCGGATTCCGACACAGTCTTCTTACCGACGTCGATACCCTCCTGATATTTGAGTTCGGCCGAGGCTGCCATCTCTTGACGGAGCTTAGTCATAGCAATCTCATGGGCCTCACGACTTCGGATTAGCTCAGCATTTTTGTCAGACCGGTCTTTACGGACAGCTTGAAGCTCAGCCCTCAATCTCATGAGTTGCTCATCTTTCTCCTTTGATGTTTCTTCAACTTTAGCCAGCTGAACCGATAAAAGATCATGGGCCAGAAGAAGATTTTCTCTCTCAGTTTTAAGTGCGCCCACCTCGGTTTGTGTCGTCTTCAGCTGGTCATCCTTTTCCGACATTGATGCCTCATATCGGGACTTCTCATCCTCTAAGGAAGCTATGGCACCTTCTTTCAAGCTCAGTTCATGCTGCTTCTTGTCAAGCTCGTGGACTCTGCCCCGATAACTTTCCTCGGCCGCTATGAAGCTGATGAGTGCCCGTCCTAAGCAACCTCGGGCATAACTGAATTTCTGGTCATCGGGCAGAGACGCAATTCCGGCGTGAGTTTTCGGATCCCACGACATCAGCGGAACTTTCGCCGCCTTCACTGCCTCGTTGGGGAGTCGATGATTGTTTGTAACATTTGGCTCAACGACAGTCTAGAACATTGCAAACTAGGGATCGAACACATCCTCTGGCAGCTTTAACTCTACAGCCTTTTTCTCGTTCACTCTAAGAAAAGAGTCCCTCAAGACCATTTCGGGCTCCTCCTCCTCCTCTTTGTCCTTGCCGGTGCCGGTGTCCTGTTTCTTCTTCATTCTTCTCGCCACATGTGACACGCTGGACCTCTTGCGATGATGAACCAGAATTAAGTTGGGCTCCTCTGATACCTCTTGCGAGACTTCGGTCTCAACAGTAGGCTCGCCCACCGGCGTCATCACTTGTTGTATTGGTGCAACGTCAAGCGGCGGGATGTCGGCGGCTGGTGGCTCACTCACAATAGCCGGTGTAGGCTCCACCCTTGTCGACGATGGCTCACCGACGACGCTCTGAGACCGGCTGGGGTTCATTTTCCATGCCTTGAGAAGATTCATGCGTCCAGCCATCTCGGTTGATCGAAGATTCTTACTCTTTCCAACCTTGTTTTTTAAATCGGAATTTAGATTACGTCTCCGATGTTCTTCTGCTTCAATGGGATCTCCAAACCCGAAGTATCCCAATAATGGATAATATACTGTTACATAAGGCATTTCAAGTTCAGATCGAGATTACCGATATGAAATATGGAATGAAGCAAGTAAGACACTTACCCGGCTGAAATGAAGAGTCTAAAATCCCAGGGGATAAACCAGCTAACTCCAACCGAGAATCCTTCACAAGCCGCTGATATCTTCGCTTGTACGCAGACAGTTCAAATAGCTTGTCAACCCGATTGTACAACACTCCTTCAAATTTGGGCTCTTTCTTTCCTTCCGGTTTGGCTACAATGTCATAAAAGTCGACCTGTTAGCGAAGACAAAACAAAACAAAGCATTAATACTTAAAACACAAAGGAAGAAAAATGCAACTTACAGTAAGCAGATTTAATAGCCATTGGGATACTCGTCCCATTGGCAAGAAGATCATTAGCGAAGTCGGCACACTGCCAGGCTCCACCAACCCATAACCATTCTTCCTGAAACCCATGTATTGTGTCAGGAACTTCTGTTATCAACTCGCCAACTTTAACTCTTGACTGAGGTTTTTCGACAATCGAGAAAGTAAGAAGCGGATCTGTCACTTGTCTATTCGGACTTTTCTGAAATGTAAACATACTTCTCATGTCCCTTGCCGACGGTAAATCCCATTTCTTTTCAGCCAAGAGCACAAGCAATCCGATAATTCGTTTCCATGAGTTCGGAGGAACTTGGCATAGTGGAAATTCCCAATTCTGTAAATATTCGGTGATTATACGCGGCAAAGGAAATCGTAATCCTGAGCTCAAACTTTCAGCAAATACACCAACACACCCTGGCGGCGGACATGTGATCCTTTCTCCAGGGTACGGCGCAAATAGATGTACCGACGTGGGGACTCGAATTTCACTCTGCAACATGATGACATCAGCGTCTGTCAGTATGCTCGGTTCACCATGGGATGTGATTTTGGGGTCTGGCCATCTTCTAATAGGTCGCCTCCAAAATCTCGGATCATCAACAGCATTTTCCTCTACCTTTTCATCCCCCTTGGTATCATTTAGTCGGATATTTAGGCGCTCGACAAACACCGGATTCCACCGATTATAGTCAGCTAGTAATTCTAACTCCCCGGAGTGGACCATGTTGATCATCATGACATCCAACTCGTCGTCACCAGAAGACGCCTGATTAGTCGAGAAACGTGCTCGCTTTGATTGTTTAATTTTGTAATAGTGCACGTTTATTTACCCGCATTTATAAGATTTTCGACTTATTTAATATTATGATCGATTGTG
>CACSLK010012206.1:2478162-2490083 GCA_902706635.1 Striga hermonthica | reverse complement strand
GGGAATTGTGAGGTGCTGAGTAAAGTTCCACGTACTTGTTTTCTTGTTCATCTATGTGCTTACAATTCTAAGTTGCTTGAGGACAAGCAACAATTTAAGTTTGGGGAGATTATACACTCATGATTTGAAGAAAAATATGCCAAAGAAGATAAATATAACAAAGAAATAACTCTTACCACAAGATGAAATTCACAGATCTGGGATGCTTCGAGAACAGTTGTGAGGCGACGAGATTGTAAGAAAATAAGAAATTTGATTGCAGAAAGAAGATGAAGGTAAAGTAAATCTCAAGAGACGATTTCCTATTTATACTAAACCCTTAAGTCAGAAATAACCGTTGAAAGGAGGAAGAAATAGGGGCGCGTGGGCTGAACTCTCTAGATTCGCGAGTCGACACGACCTTTGAGAATCGCACCTCTTACTAATAGATACGTGGCCTATCAAAAGTAACTGTTGCCCCATCAGTGAACGTTGCAATTAATTTTAATAAGTTGCGTCGCTTCAACTTTCAGTACTGTTTTTCCCAAGTGTGAAGACATCGGAAGGACGGCTGCAAAAACCGACATGTCCCACTTGCTCAAATTAGTTGTGTCCTGGTGAATTTTCAGCATCACTGCCCGTCTTTTCTCAAGACGCCCATTAATGTTGGGGGCCACCTTGTTGATATGGTTTTCGGTAAACAAAGTTATTACTACTCATTGGTTATTAGTGCTCAATAATCAGGAGATTGTATTCTCTTAAAGGGGTGACATGCTCATGAATTCCGAAGTACTCACATATCGGACGCAGACATATTAAGAACCGATATCCTCATCAACTAACCGACATCTCATATCGGTTACGACATGTCGGTTATGACACGTCGGTTATGACTTATCGAGCCGATATCTATGACTTGCCAGACCGATATCAAAAGGCGGTGCCAACTCAGCACAAGTCATCATTGCGCCTTGCCAAGTGACGTGCTACAAGAATGAATGGCGGTTAGCCGCCATTGACTTTTCCAAAGTAATGATCACATTTATGATAAATGTTGTAAATAAATATAAAAGGGAGAGAAGAAGCTCTCCAAAGGGGATATACAAGAAAAATCGTACTATAATATTCAATAAACTCTGCTTTTCGACTTTGATGCTATTCATTAATTTGTCCTGAATACCCAACGTACTTAGCATTATATTACCGTTGTTAATCCTCATATAACAACACAAACCTCCCATTGGAATCACAGGTGGCCAATGGGGTACAGACAGAGTAAAGGAGACACAAACACCGACAAAGTATAAACTTCATAAATGAGACTAAACCTCCATGAATAAGACTAAAAGTCAGACGCAGCTAGGCTTAACAAAACGAAAACTACGAAAAATAAAAATAACGCACACCTACCATGCAAATAGTTTATGACCTCCCCTAAACCTACCAGACAAACCGCACGACCAACTGTCCCGGCGCACGAGCCACGACCCGCTGCACAAAATCCCAACAAAACTACAAAATGAGACTCCAGGCTTAAAAACTACAGCCAAACTCGAACTACGTAGACAGATCTATCAATCTGTTGAGGAGGCGATTCACAGTCCAGATCATGGATCCATCGATCTTCAACGCCGCCGTGGAAGGGGGGGAGCCACCACGGGAGACGACACTGGCGGGACAAACCACGCCGTCGAGGCAGAAAAGAGGCGTTTTTTCGCCGGGAAACTCCAGCCGAAGAAGACAATCAGACGCCCGCAGAGAGGACTCCCGGTCGACGTGATGTCGGAGGAGGGAGAAGCAGGACAATGTCCCCCAACCAAAGCGGGAGTATAAAGCGCGACGTCGCAGCTGTGGACACACCCACACTAAGTCTGAAAAGGGGTGGGACGGGCTCCTCCAACCTTGGCCATGGCCAGACTGGGCCGCATCGGTTGCCGGTAGGAGGGGGGCAGCAGAATCAACTTTTATTTTTTGTTTTTTTTTTCGTTTGGGGAAGAGAGACGAGGGCGACAACCTTTAGAGAGATTAGGACTGAAACATGAATATTTATTCAAATGGACTTTTGTATCCAAAAGTCCATTTAAGAAGTGTTTCCAAACAAGTTGAAAATATGACATTCCGCTTTTAATAGACATTTTTCTATTCTTTTTGTTATTTTTTTATTTATCTGCATTTTTTTTTTTCGGAACGAAAGAGATAATATAATAAAACTCAAGGAAACACATAATTCCAATACAGACGGGGCCCAAAGCCGAAAAAAGGAAAAATGAGAGGACGCGCTATGAAGCGGCCTAGACATCCCACCGATGGGATACAACAAGAAACTAAAAACCAGAAAAAAATCAGCTCCCCATATCACTGCCACAGCCTAACATGGATAACTAGCTTCAAAACAAAACCAAGAACGAAAACCACAACTACACAACAGCAAACCAAACTGAAAATCACAGCAAAAGAGAAAATCAAGAAACAGCAATGAACTCCTCCCAGTCTCTAAGGGCAGCCTTAACCAAAGCTTGGACTGGCATTAGATCTTCCTGAAATAGCCATAGGTTCTGAGACTTCCACAGCCACCATAGGATGTACGTGGTAAGCTGTATGCGGGCCTCGGCCACCTCAGATCTGTCAATACTACAAATCTGCCACCACCAGATGCTGAAAGATTTTTCTTCAGAACACAGACCATCCCAAGTGACAGGACTAGCTTTCCACACAGCTCTAGCTCTGGTGCAGTGAAAGAAAACATGGCTTACTGTTTTTACATCCTCACCACAAGATTGGCAGATTACATCAAGCTTGATCCCTTTCTTCAGGAGATTGGATTTAACTGGAAGGGTGTTGGAACAACCAGGGCCGGCCCTGGGGCAGGGCCAGCAGGGCGACCGCCCAGGGCCCACCCAGGGCCCACAGATTTTGAGGGGCACCAAGCATTAAAGGCCCATTGAATTATTAAGGCCCCATTTTATGCTCGGGCTTTTTAGATTGATGTTTTACTAATCACCAACTATTTTGAGCAATGTTAATTAGTCTTTTACAACTTTGTTATGGGCTTGCATAGGTTGAGTTGTCTAGCCTAGCCCACTAAAGACTTGTTTCGAATAGTTATATCCAATTTTTGAATTTATTTTAAAAAAAATTAAACTACTTTGTCAAATTTATTTATCAGTTGACTTATTAAATTATGTGTTGAGTGTTGACAAAAATATTAATTGTTCAATTTTAATTATGTTAGTCTCTTTTTGCTAATTTTGCCACATTTTTTCTCTCTTATAATATATTATTCTATTTTCAATGTCTAATAGAAAGGAATAACAAATTCTTATTATGAGTTACTTACATACATTTAATTATTAGTTATTATTAGTAAATAATTTTTTCTCTCACATTTATTATAATTGTTATATTTTCAGTATATACATATATAAGAGAGTATTTACAAAACATAGTCACAAAAAGGACGAGAATATTTAATGTATACCTTATTTGAAAACTTCATTTTTGTAAAAGTGAACACATGTTTTACTATTATAGTCACCAAGTCCGTTCCTAAAAATTTGAGGAAATGAAGCTTTGACGCACTACACTAATTCTTTTTGTCAGAAAATCAATTTAATGATAGCAAAAATAAATAAATAAATAAAAAATATGGAGGCGCTAGCACTTGTCAATTCTTTTTTGTGTAAATTTTATAATTTTGTTATAATCCTCAGTCTTCAATATTTTTTTATAATATGATAATAATAATTTTGTCATAATCTTCATTCTTCAATATTTTTTTTATAATATGATAATTATAAATTTAAATGGGGCACTATTTATCATTTTGCCCAGGGCCTCGAATTTTTCAGGACCGGCTCTGGGAACAACATTTCCAAAGAAAGTGCCTAAGCTTGGGGTGCACCTTCAGCTTCCATGATCTCTCTCTGGCTTTAGAAATAAAATTAGAATGTCCACTGCTCTGGGGGATGTCCATCCCTTGCACCTTAAGATATAAGAAATGAGAATAGGCAGAGGAGACAGAGAATAAACCATTTTTGTTCAACCCCCAATACACTCTATCCTCTCTGTCAGGATGAAGAGTGTTAATGCTAGAAATGGGTTGACTTTCTTCAGAGTTGAAAATTTGAGAAATTAACCAGGTGTTCCAGCTTCTGCCATCATTAGATATCAAATCCTTTACCCAAATTAAGTGACCTAGTGCAATATCACTCATCTGAGGCCTAAGAGTTCTTAAGGAAGGGATCCAATTGATATCAGAGATTTTGGTGGTAATCCCATTCCTTATTTGTACTATGTAGCCTTTTGCAAAAGAAGGAAGAATTAATTAAGTTGGCATTCATTTTATCATACTAATTTACCCTATG
The DNA here is from genome assembly GCA_902706635.1 of Striga hermonthica. Classification (NCBI taxonomy): domain Eukaryota; kingdom Viridiplantae; phylum Streptophyta; class Magnoliopsida; order Lamiales; family Orobanchaceae; genus Striga; species Striga hermonthica. The sequence goes on along the minus strand of CACSLK010012206.1, from coordinate 2,485,740 downwards.
ACAAATTTTTAGTAATTACTCATTGTTCATAAATAATATATAAAATCTAATATCCTTTCAGTGATTTTAAGTTGGCATTCATATTTTATACATAAAATATAAAAATATTATTTATTCAATGTAAAATTAATTAACTCATCTAAAAATACCACTTTAAAAATAATGAACTCACTAAAGTTTCTCATAAAATAATTACAAATATATAGTAAGTAATTTTAGTAGCATAAAATAACATGAAATAATATTTTCATGTAATTTTTCAATATTTGATTGAAAAATTTATGTTAATTTTTGAACTGTTACAAGGGTACTGTGAACTAGGTACAAGGATCAAACATTGATTAACTAGTGATACACTTCTATGAAAGGTGAAGATTTTGAGCTAGAAGCTTGTGCATCACTTCTTGTTTTTATAGTTTAGGTAACTTTTGAGGAGAATGAGAGGTCATATACAACATGTAACAATTTTGCTATGGAGCTATCGGATGGCTCGGCTTATGGAGTCATCCATAGTTATTGACAAATGGCTCGAGCTTATGGATGTCTCCATAAGGAAGCCATCCGATGGCTCCGTAGAATTTCTCAAACAAGTAAAATGCATTATATAAACATCATTGTATCCGAAAAGGTGATTCACATACCATCTGCTAACATTCCCAAAGAATCCCTATAGGGATCTAACCAAAGGATTATCATCAAACCATTTACATAACCAGAAAGGCAATTCTACAAGCTCAGCAAGAGCATTCATCATTCATGCTTCGCGTCTAACTCATAAATCTAAACCAATGAAAATGAAGAATTTAAAAAATACAAATAGATCACTGCACGACCCAAATGACCGAAAATTACCAGAAAGCGCATGTGGTATCATCACAAGGTAAGGGGCAGAACTCATGGGCAGGCCCACAGCATTGTGTTCATGTGGTATTTAAAAAGGATAATTACCAATCCATGGACTCACTGATCTGCCAGGATTATGATGCCTCATGAGTTGGATGCATTCGATTGATCATACCAAGGGAAAAACAATAGACCTTAACTGTAGAATAAGAGAGGACAATTGTCCGAACAGCCAATGCCAGGTTCGTTAAAAGATCGTTTATCACAATTCAGAAATTCCTCAAGCAAAGAACCAAAATAACAACCAATAAAAAACAAATCTACTAAACAAAACCAAATGTTCATGTAAGAAGTGAGGATTCTCAACATTCAAGTAGCAAGTTGCAAGCTCGATATACCAAATTCCTCAACAAAGAATACTATTTAGCAAATCAAACTGCACGAATCCATTAAAGTATAGACCGACCAATTCCATACCTCATCACAGACAAAATCTAAACAAAATATAACCGGGTCATCACTTCTAACAGATTTTCACAACACTAATCACCCGAAACAAGCAGCATACACACCTATACTTCCCATCACCCCTTTCCATACTCAAGTTAAGAATAACGCCACTTAATTCTCCTAAACAATAGACCTGGCATCAAGCTCTAAAATTAAAACAAACGCATCAACAATACACTCCAGTACACTATAAAAGAAATCCAAGCAATTTCTAACACAAAATTCATGCAAACCACAACCTACAGGAATTTTAACTCAGAGCCTCAGCAGCCGCTGCAATCTCCAATATTTCATTCGTAATTTTCGACTGCCTCTCACGATTATAAGCTACCGTAAGAGTTCTTTTCAACTCAACTGCATTATCTGTGGCATCACTCATCGAATTCATCCTCGTCGCTAGTTCGCTCGCGTAGGATTCCTGCAAAGCCCTCAGAATCTGGCTGTTCAAATAAAGTGGCATCAGCGCATCAAGAATCTGAGCAGGGTCCTGCTCGAACTCGTAATTTGTTAAAAAGAGCCCTTTTTTACTCATGGGGTCCCTCTCCACGGCCAACTTTCCTCTTTTGGTGGTTAACCGAAAAAACTCATCCTCAACAGAATGCACATTGTCGCCACCCTTTTGGGATAAAGGGAGCAATGTGCGGATAATGGGATCGGATTTAATCAACGACACGAACTTCGTGTATATGACCTCGACTCTATCTACCTCTTCGCTCAAAAACAACGAGAAAACAACATCGGCAATCACTTGAGCCTCTTTGGAGGTGGGAAAGCTGTCCCCCTCGACAAATTTATCCACGTTCACGCTCGGCCTTCTCTTGAAATAAGCGTTGCCTTTCTTGCCCACGCTGATCAAAGTATATCCCAGGCCAAGATTCTTCAGTTCCGAAATTCGGGACTCAGCCTTTTTGATTACGGCGTTGTTGAACCCCCCACATAGTCCTCTGTCGCCCGTGATGACTACTATGGCAACTCTCTCGACGGGCCTAACGGCAGTTAGTGGAATCTCTACGTCATCTAACTGACACTGCTCGTTAATGTCGAGTAGTACCTCGACTAGGGTTTCGGCGAATGGGCGACCATTGACGACGGCTTCTTGAGCTCTGCGCACTTTGGCCGCCGCAACCAGCTTCATTGCCTCAGTGACTTTGTGCGTGTTTTTCACAGTTTCGATTCTCTGCCGGATTTCGCGAAGCCCGCACCGGATCGAGGAGGGTCGTGGAAATTCGAATCGATCGGGCTTTCTTGGAGGATTGGGAATTGGGAACGGGTTGAAAAAAGGAGTTAATTTGAAGTTATTTATGGTAGATAGGGGGTGGGTTAACAAATTGACAGAAAACATGTTCTTTGAGAAGAACAAATGAGTACTAAGAAAAATTCATGGAGGTTAATTTAACAGGGATGATTTCAGAAGAAGCGGGGAAAAGAATAAATGGAGGCTTTTGTTTTCGAGGTTCCGGCTTTGACCCGCTAAACATCGCACCCTTTTTTATATTTACCGCCCCCAAATACGAATTTGCCATCCACCTCATTTCTCTCTCTCCTACTCTCTTTCTCTCTCTCGTTTTTCGCTCATTTGACGTCCGAAAAAATTACGAAAAAATGTCGAGACCATCTAGACGCGAAGGCAAGGGATTCTTCGTTCGATCGGTACGTTTTTTTTTTGAAATTTCGATCGAAAATTTTTTTTAATTTTTTCTTTTTTTTGTTTCTGTTGGTGGCCGGTCACCATTGCCGGCCAAAAAATCGATTGGCCGACCACCCTTGCCGGCCACAAAATCGAACGGCCGGCCGCGGGTGCCGGCCAAGCTCGGCGCATGGTTGTGCCGGCCACCCTAGGCCGGCTGTTATGGGCCGACCGCAGCCGTTTTTTCGCCTGCTTTTGCGGCCGGCCGACGGAGCTGCCGCCTGATATGGCGACCGGCCGTGCGTTTTTCGGCCGCCGTCGGCCGACCCTTTATATTTTTTTATATTTTTTTTATAAATTTTAAATTAATTGAAAATAATATAAAAAAATATTAAATATTTCGAAAATTGTTTTTCGAAAATAATTAATAAAATTATTTTTGAAAATAATTTAATATTATTTTCGAAAATTATTAATAAAATTATTTAAAATATATAAATAAAATATATTTAATATATAAATATAGTAATTATTATAAATTGTATAAAATTATTAAAATTGTTTTTTTCGAAAATAATATTAAAAAAATTAATAAATTTTTATTATTTTTTATTTAATATTAAAAAGTTTAAAAATTCTAAAAATTAATGAAAATAAGAAAATTAATTGAATATATTATAAATAAATAATTGAATATATTATATATAATATAAAATTATAAATAAAATTATTTAAAATATATAAATAAAATTATATAAAATAATATAAAATTATAGAAAATTATAAACAAAATTATAAATATATAAATAGAGTAATTATTATAAATTGTATAATATTATTAAAATTGTTTATTATTAATTATTAGTTTAATTTGTTGATTTAGAGTGATGGATCTGAGCGAGTTGTGGAGTTTGGTCAGCTCGACGGTTCTGGACCCCGACACACGAAGAGTCGGTATGTAGATGTCGACGTTTGTCTGGAGAGGGAGGTGAGGATCCGTGAGGCTCAGTTAGCTCAGGCTGAGATGGCTAGGAGACTTCCACCGATCGTTCCTTCGGAACCGAGTGGTCAGCAGAGCGGTGGGCAGCCCAGCTCATAGATGGCTGGCAGTATGCCGACGAGGATACGTATTCGTCAGTCGTCGACTCCGATCGTCGAGAGCCCGGTCCACTATTATCAGCAGGACGATGACCAGGACGATGATGAGGGTGAGGAGACTGACTCTGGAGATGAGCAGACCACGTCACTTCCTCCTCCCCCTGTACGACCGGTACGACCTGCTCCTCCACGACAGGCTGGGGGCCGTTTTGCGGGTACTGCATCCTCCTCTAGTAAATATTCTATGTACTTTAATTTTTTTATTGTTAGTTACATATACTTTTATTTACTAATAGCATATCATTGATATAGTTAGTCACAATATGTCGTGTATATATCTAACACGTAATTGTCTAGTTGTCTATTTTGTCAGTTACATATATTTTTATTTTGTCTGAGGAACAGAAAAGGATCTATTCCGTTGGTAATATCAAAAAATTTATTCCTAACTTACAATACCTTAATGCACACATATAACATAACTTAAAATTTATTTTCATTTCATCTAACAAGGTAATTTTATTTTTAACTATCAAATCTATAATAGGATATGATTTTCCTAAAAATTTTATTATTCATAAAATTTATATTTTTTCTTTTCAAGTTATTAGTATAATTAAAAATAAAATCATTCACTACTATATTTTGTTCTTAGTTTATTAGTATAATTTTTAAATAAAATGAATGAATACTACATTTATATTTGAGCTTTAATGGAATAATTAGTTATTTATAGTTTATTAAGAAAAAAACTTTTAATTAACTAAATAATCAGTCACAATATGGCGTGTATATATCTATACTTATTTGTTGTATTGTAAATGCAGGTTCGAGTAGCAAGCAGGCTAAGGGTGAGGAGTCTTGGGTCGTTAAAGCCCCAGTACCCGGTGGCCCCAGTGACGGGAGCGTTATCCCTAGCTTTCTAGGGCACGTGGCCTCCCGTATAACGTTGCCTGGGCCAGACAGGCATGTTAGAGGCATATTGAAATGCCAAAACAGGCATGGAGCGCACGGCACTCTGAAGGAGTGGCTGGCCGAGATGGATCCCGAGCCACATGCTTTGATAGATCAGTCGGGGATGTCACATCTGGCGGACTCCATGCATGCGCACCTGGACACTCCACTACTTTCTGCATTCGTGGAGCGCTGGCAGCCCGATACTAACTCGTTTCACCTGCCTTTTGGTGAAATGAGTATAATGCTGCACGATGTTCGGGCCATTTTGGGGATTCCCGTGGAGGGGCGTTTAGTGGCAGCGGACCCGACCGCTGAGAGACTCAGTGCGTACTGCATGGAGATGCTGGGGGTGGACCAGAGAGAGCTGATGGACACCTCTGGGATCACGGCGCGGTGACCACTACCGCCGTTTCGGGTACATTCAGGGGGCTGGACGAGTCTCGGCCGGCTGACCAGGAGGCAGCCGCATGGTTGTGGATGGCGATGGGTACCACCTTGTTCGCGGACAAGAGTGGTAACAGGATTAGTCTGAAGGTCCTGCACGAGATTAGCGAAGACACGACTAAAGTTCCAGAGTACTCCTGGGTCTCGGCTACACTGGCATACATATACAGACAGTTAGGTGTTGCCAGCAGGGGGGACTCCAAGGGGCTGACTGGCTTTTGGCTCTCCTGCAGACCTGGATTTTCGAGTACTTCCTGCCCTTTCGCCCCCACGAGGCGCCCCAGCCAGTAGATGGCGCTCCCACACGTTCTACCTGGTGGAGCATGGCGGTGACTCAGAGGTCCGCAGATCGCCTTCAGGGTTACCGTGTCGCCCTTGACCAGCTCAGGGTGGACCAGGTACGTGGACCAGGTACCGTGTCGCCCTTGACCGGCAGTGACGTACTCGACCACCGTGCTCGCTTCCATGATCTTCTTCCACCGACCAAGCGTGAACATCTCGGCGAATTGACTATTTTTGTGGGTGATTTTATAGACCCTCTGTTCCACATCCTTGTTGATGTGCCACGTGCAAAGAAGATGGGCAGACATCGGAAAATTAATCATAATAAGATTAATCAACCCCATCTCCCTGTCAGTGACAATGACTGAAGGATGTACATTAGACCCAATCAGATCTCTCAATCGCTTCAGAACCCAGTCATAGTTGTTCTGGCTCTCGTCCTTCACAATTGCATATGCAATCAAGAAATTCTTGTTGCACGACGTCATCCCTATTATTTCCACAAGCGGCATCTCGTACCTGTGCAAATGAGGGCAACAAAATCAAACAAAGAATAAAAAAAGGTACCTACTCAGACATATTAATTAAGATTCGTACTAAATTGTTATTTATAATTAACGTACCTGTTGGTTTTGTACGTCGAATCTATACCGACGTACCAATAATATGTCTGAAAGAGAAGGGCTGACTGGGGATGCGACATGAACACACGTGTCAAGGTGTGTGTGTGCTTATCAGAATCGGTGAAAACTATGTAATTAGCCCGGCTAGCCAGATGCATAAGCTGAGAAGTCACATCTCTGCCCTCGAAACTCTCTGATCGGATTCTAGCCCTACAGTTGTAAACCTGTTGACGAACCGCGTTGTCAGACGGGTATTTCTCCTGTATCGCTGCCAATATTACCTCTGGTCTTGCCTGGGCAGCTGTCATGTCACGGACGATATGTCTCGCCTTTTCACTCAATCCGTTGAACTGTCGATGACCCTCGGGATACAAAACCATCGGATGATTATGGTATCCCTTCCGGTCATCCAGAGGAAAACATACACTCCATGAATCTTTCGTACCGCCACTTTTTTCAATTTCATCTCAAACAGACATCCGGTAAATTTTATTTTCGACTTTCTCAGGACAGTATTAATAAGATTGGATATTTTATTCCCTCGATAACGTTCCCCTCGGTTACACTTCAGAATCCTCAATGTTCCTCCCTTTGAGTGCTTTGAAATAATTAGTGCAAAACCACAGATAGTTGCCATATCGACTGCATAGTTAACAACTTTTTGAAGACTATCAAATATCTCATCTGTTCTGAAAAAAGGCCAATAATCAACATTATCTCCTCCAAAATCCTCAACTGGCGCCTGCAATATATTACTAAAACATAATCAATTATAAGTAACTATTAAAAAATAATAATTTATATTATATTATAACAATATATTTTAAAAATATTATTACTTTTTAATAATAATATATATATGACTAAAAATATTATTATTAAAAATATTATTATTTTTAATATATATTTTAATAATTATATATAATTATAATTATATATTTTCGTATATATATGATAATTATACATAATAATTATATATTTTCGTATATATAATAATTATATATAATTATATATTTTCGTATATATATAATAGTTATATATAATTATATATTTTCGTATATTATAAATAATATATAATATATAAATAATAATTATATTTTTAATATTTTAAAATATTTAATTATATTTTGAATATATATTTTTAAATATATAATTATATTTCATAATTATTATTTTTGTATATTATTATATATA
>CACSLK010012206.1:2459905-2477818 GCA_902706635.1 Striga hermonthica | reverse complement strand
AAAAAAAAAACCTTGTTCGCAGCCATCGTCGTCGCCGGAGTAGGTCGGAAATTTTTTCGGAATTTTTCGAAGTCCGGAACCGGGAGATAGAATGTGTAAAGTGAATAATGAATATTTTTTTTTTAATTAAAAAGGGCAAAATCGACTTTTAGGGGAGCGGTAACTATCGAAAAGGGGGCGGCAAATATCAACATCCTTTTTTTTCTATTTTTTTTTTCTTGGTACAATATTTTCGGGGAAGGCTACATTATAGTTCCGTTGTTCTTTCTAAACGTAGATTATCTACATTATAACCATGACTGAAAAAAATAATAGAACCTTCAGGTAACGGGATTGTAGCAACATTTTCCTTTTATTCTTATGTTTTGTTTGTGGAAAAAAAAATACTTTTTTCACCCCGACCAAACCACCTTTTTTTGCTTTTGATGTCGGAGGTTCCTACCTAATCGATTGTGGTTATTAAAGTGTGTAAAATTAATAGTTTTTTTTTCTTTTCATCTAAACGTTAAATAATAGTTAAATTTAATGTTGTCGCTGCCTTCTGGCGACAGATTTCTACAAATCATATTCCCTTTTAAAACACTCATTTCGATCTATCCAACAGTGCCATTTATCTCATCATATGATATCTTAAAGTTAGTCAAAATAGTTATTATAGATTCAAAAAATTTTAAACGAAATACGCCTTAAAGTTGACTGATTTATGTTAAATATCCAACTGTTGAATTTATATATATATGTGTGTGTGTATGTGTGTGTGTATGTGTAGAACCATAGTTTCTTGAGAAATCCAACGGTGTAGCTCAGTCATCAATTAAGTCAGTCGATCGTCGGATATAAACCGGTGAAGTTTTCGGTTTTCCCACCCGCCTCAACTCGTCGGAAAGCTGGAAACTTTATATCGGACAATCAAGAGATTCTATTAATGATCAAACTATGTCTTTAAAATTCCTCAAGAAAGTAACTTTCTATACATATATTTTCGTGAAAATCCAATGATTGGATCTTAAGAAAATTAGGTCAAATGTTAAGACGTATTTAATAAGAAAAAATTGAATATTTGCAGTGATATAGGAGAACTTCGAAATATCATATGATTAAATAAAATGTACCTTTGGAAATATTGATTCGAGAGCTTTAAAAAAGTATATAATTATTTAAAATCTATTATTTGAGGCGGCGACCGTCAAATTTAACTGTTTTTTAACCTTTGGTCCAAAAGTGATTAATTTTAATATCTTTAGGACCAAAACTGATTGAACCTCTGACGCAAAAATAAAAAACAAAATGGTATACTTGGGGTACCAAAAGTGTTTTTTTTTTTTTCTTTTTGTTTCAAGACTATTTTAAAAAAAAAACCACCATATTTTTTCTTCATTTTCCTTATTAGTTATAGAAAAGATATTTTCCAGTCTACTCCATACTCATTAGTTTTTTTTTTTTTTTTCCAACTTTAGATTTTATTAAACGAAAACACAAATACAGATTAAAAACAGCAAATTCGCTGAAACCAGCCAACTAGTTGAATTTAGGTAACTAGTTATATAAGCCCAAAATAGTTGGTCCCCTCTAAAGTTAAAAATATAGTTTTGTTTCAATACTTATAGGCTGAAGAAAGAGTATATGTTTTTGTTCACCAAAGTTCTCTAGTGTAATAATAAGCCCAAAATAGTTGGTCCCCTCTAAAGTTAAAAATATGAATTTGTCCCGATACTTATAGGCTGAAGAAGGCGTATCTATTTTCGTTCACAAAAGTATCATTTTCTTTCAAGAGTGCCTTAAGTTATAAAATTTCATGCATTACATGATTTCTTTAGCTTTAGTACCTATAAATATTCTGAGAGTATGATCCACATAAATAGTATAAGAGCCCAAGTTTTATTAAGAACTCTTAGATGAATTTGTTGCATGGTAATTAAATTTGGAGGAGGGATAAATATAAAAATAATGGATGAAAATTGTTCAAAATGCGTACACTATAACATATATCTTCAAATTTTGAAGATGTACAAACAAGAACAACAAGAGTATGTTGCACATTAGGATAATAGATATGATGAACAAGCGTTGGCAGAAGTGAATAAAACAACTCTAGCACTGTCAAAAACAAAAGAAGTATATATCATATGGTTAACTTACTAGTAGACAAATTGTTACAAACTGATTTATTAAATAGTCAAAAGAGATGTCATTAAAATCATAGTTAGATATGAGTTATTCCACTATATTTTAAGCTTGTGAAGATGCAGATGTTAAAAACCAGTTATTAAGGAATTAAGTTGGACCCGATTTTGACTTATTTTTTTAGGACTAAATATTTAAATTGTGTTTAGAAATTATGCATTGCGAGTAGATACTTGTGGTATATTTATTTTTTCAAAGTTGATTTTGAGTGAGTGAAAATTAACTTAAAGATAGTCATTAATGGGCACATAACACGATGCAATGGGATTCAAATAATTAAGAATCCTATCTCACATTGGATTTTAAATGAGGATAACTCTTTCTCTTTTTTTCAACGGGTAAATGTAAATTTTGTTGTAAATATTTTTTACCGGAGTAGAATCCAAAGATTCGACACCGGGTCGTATCACGAGGAAGGTTAGCCGGATTATTCTGTACGTATATTCAATCACACGAAATAATAAGGAAAGTCCTAAACACTCTAATTCAAGATTGATGGTTTGATTTAACGACTACTAATTGTAAAGCAAGTAATTATGAAAGCAAAACAATCGATTCCAAACTCTCAACTAAAACACAAATTCCAATAGTTTAAAGGGACTAGGGTATCGGGGACAATCGTATCCGGTTCTCAATACATTAAACGGGCAATCAATTACTCAGCTAATGAACAAACAATAACTAATTCATCTAGAGATTCATTCTCAATATCTCACGAAACAAGAGAATAAACATAAACGAGCAATTATCGAATTCATTAACACATAGATAATACGTTTCCGAACAAGTCTATTCTAAACAAGCCGAGGTCGATCGATTTCTCCCCTTTCGGTTCTAAAATCGATTAAGTAGATTAAATAATGATCAGACATTCAACCCTAGGTTTAGCCTAACTCATCTAGATTGAGCAATCAACATTCACATCAATGAAATTGAACCGGAACAATTATCCCCTAACCCTAGTTATCGAATTTAGCTACTCATAATCGATTCAACATCAACGCATTCATCAACCCAAGCAAACATCATCATATCAAATAAGAAAAGAAGTGCTTACGATTAATTTGAATCCAATGTTGAACAAACACGAGCAATCCAAAATCCAAAAGCTAGAAAATGAGTTCTTCAATCTCAAAAGCTAATTCAAGATGAAAGATTCAAAAGAGAAAATGCCCTAAGGTGAAAAGAGATGTTTTTGAGGTGAAAAAGTGTGAAAAAAAAACGAAGTCTCCCTCCTCGCAGCCCTCCCCCTTTTCAATTTTAAATCTTTTCCTAATTCAAATTCCATGAAAAACGCAACTGTTTCAAAGCAGACCTTAGCGCCGCTAAGGGGTTAGCGGCGCTAAGGCATCTTAGCTGCCGGAGACTGTCCACGAGAAAATACAAAGCACCGCTAACTACAGGGCCTTAGCGGCGCTAAGGTCCTGTTGGTCAAAAATCTGCTCCTTCTTCCGCAGTTCGCGTGCTCGGCTTCGTCGCTCGGGTGCTGCCCGAGCTTAAAACTTAATTCTCGCATGCTTGGGTCCCGCAAAGTACTACTCGACCATCCACTTCTCGTTACGAACGAACACTCGCCAACCTGATCAACCTAAAACCTTCAATCGCACCACCGAAAAGAGAAACGAAAAACGGAGAAAATAGGAAAAAGAACACAGAAAATACTAAACACACCAGAATAAAGATAAAATGCAAGAAACGACAAAAGAGGCTGGAAATACCTAAGAAAAGACCTAAAACGGGGGAAACGACACACAAAATATCAACGAAAATAGCAACAAAAACGGGACAAACAACTCCCCCACACTAAGACCTTTGTTCGTCCCGAACAAAGAAAAGAAAAAAAAAACAGAAAGAAAACAAATAAACGAGCAAGGACAACGGTTCAAGCAAGACCAGTCTCAAACCAATCAATCAAGTCACGAAGAATTCAAATGATCACGAGAACATACATCAACCATGAACTCAGTTACTTCGAATGACAAAGACTCTCGAGTACGAAAATATATCATATGCCTCACTCAGTTTCTTTCGCAAATATAAAGGAGGTGCACTCAAGTTGGTTATCAATCAATCATTCATAGATTTGCCAATCGTCTAACTTCTACTCTAAAACAATCAAAGGTGTGAAACGATGAATCAAGAGGACTTCTCGGGTTGTAATGTAGGCTCTTTGGATCGGTAGGATACATATAGGCTAAGTGGCTACATAAAAAAAAAAAAACTTCAATCCAATTCCATCACCCAACCGTGACCGTGAACACCTCCGGTTGTCAATCACCAACCGGCTCCTTCCTACGAACTCCAAAATCAACTACTTCCCAAGCAATTCCTTTTTTTTTTTTTTGCGAGAACCATTTGGACATCTTATCTAGGTTTAACCATCGAGTTTTCTGCTCGAGTCTCCTAGACCGGTTTCCCGTACTCATGGCTCAAATCCGCTAAATTAGTGGATCGAGCGCTAGGAGTATAATCTATTTGATTTCCCTTTTTTATTTTTTTTTTATTTTTTTTTAATCAAAAGAAAAAAACATATTCACAGTTCAATCAGCTAACACCTCCAATTCTCAACCCACAACTCAATATCATCATCATGAGGTTAACAATAAAAACATATAAGGCTCAAGGGGGGTGACTAGTGATTGTTATTCATATAAAAGAGAAGTAGAAGAAAATACAAGGAATGCCTCAATCATATTCACGTTTCACATATTCAATCGATTCATTTCAAAGTAGACTCAGGGCAAATCCTAGATGAATAATTTTCGAACCAACATCTCTCAAGAAACAAACATGGCTCAAGCCTCACAAGGTATATAATGTCATCCAAAATAACCAAGCAAAATAGTCGAGATATGCTACTCATTCTCAAAATCACAATTTCTTAACTTAAACAATCAATCATCAACTAATCTTACAATACACCAAAGTCCAAGCTCAGAAAGACACAACAAATAATCCTAGAAATAAAAAAAAAAACTAAACCGGCCCAAAATGCAAGAGAAATGAAATAAAAACAACCTAGAACAAAAACTAGACTAAGTCCACCACATAGTCACGTAAGCACGTAAAACTCCTCCACACTTAAAATCGGACAATGTCCCCATTGTCAATTCTCGGTGAAGGAGAGTAAACCATATACTGAACTCGACTCGAAAACAAGGATAGTATACAAAAATAAAAGAGAAAGAGAAAGAAAAACGTACAAAGCATAGTGACAAGTCACTATGCGTTCGGTGGTGGCGGTGGTGGTTGTGGGTACTGCTGCGCCTCCCATGTGTCCCAGCGGTTGTCGTGAGCTGTCCAGTGTGCCTCGTTGCTCCTCTTGAACTTGTTCCACTCCCTCTGCTGCTCCGCCCAACGCTCGTTGTTGGTCTTCAGGAAAGAAGTCCAACGTGCGTCGTTCTGCTCTATATACAAGTCGAGCCGCACATTGTGCGACGCGACTGCGGAGTGGATGGCACGATACTGCTCGTCATTCCGGGCCTGGTTCTTCTCATACCGAGCTTGGTTCTCATCATATCGAGTCTGGAACGTGGAGAACCAAGTGGGAGGCTGCTGTGAGAATGTGCTCGGGTAGTCGCCCATTGCTGGCGGGGGCTGGTAGGTGCCGTGATCGGGCTGTGTCTGGGCCTCGGAGTCCTCATCGTCCTCGTCCTTGGAGGCTGATCGATCTGCACCGGCGGATGTACCGGCTCCCGTCTGGGATTGGTCGGCCGGTATAGGTAAACCCATCTCCCTACAATAAGTCTTGTAGCTCTCCCGCTGGTGGACCGGGCGTGGAGTGGTAGCATTGATAAGAAAATCCCGAGCGAGATCCTTCTTGGACAGATATGTAGGAGGCATTTTGGGATCCTCTATGTCCACACCGAAATACTCGGCAAGCTGTGCTACCACATGGCCCAAGTTCAGACCGCGCCTCGAATCATTCCGGACATCGAAAAGTGACTCCTTTAAGTACTGTATCATGCTAGCTGATCGGCCCTGGGAGATCGACCACAAAATGAAAACCTGCTGCTCGCTAACCTTATTCGACTATTTCTTGCCGATGTGGGATAAATACTTGTGGATCACCACGAGGGCTAGGTCACTGATTAACCCCGACGATGCCCCAGCTTTCTTGTACTTCTCGCACGGGGAAATGGTCGACCAATGTGGGTCAGCCTTCCACCCCATGGGGCTGTGACGTGACTGGATCGAGGACTTGAATTTGTAGATGTCACGTAGCACCTTGTCGGTTATTTTGTATTCTTTGCCCTCGAGTCGAGCCGTGAGGTATTTCCCATTCTCATGCCGAGTGACCGTGCTAAAGAACTCCATGGTCAAGCTCCTATAAGAATAGACCTCCATTTCCTCGAACTCCTCGAGGTCAAGCAACTTGAGGTACTTCTTGATGTCCTCTCCGATCTCGAGCTCGTCATTAAAGTAATCCCAATCTATAATGCGCGGTTTCGGAAATGGCTTGGAAGAGAGGCGTTGATATGCCGTGACCTCATCCATGGACTCGACATCAAACGGAACATGATGGAGTTCTCGTAATGATTGGGTCCCGGTTGCTGGGTCGGGGTTGGAACTCGTGGATGCCGCCACTTTGGACTTTGAAGGTGCGGGAGCCTTTTTCTTTGACGCACCAGTTGTATTGACCATGATTATTTGGTTCGGGCAATTCGTCGAACACTTGGTGTGCGGGGTTGAGGGCTAAGAACTTGTGAGCAACTTGGTACGGATTGAACCCGGAGTAAGCCTCCTCGAGCCTCAACAATCAACAATTCAGTGGAAGGGAAACTAACCGTACCTTTTTATGTAAAATTTGGTCGGAATTTGAGAATAGCACGAACTAGGGTTCCCGTGAAATTTTGTGCGGGGGAATTGAATTCCGGAGAAGATGAGTTGGAGAGCTTTGTCGGAGGTTGGACGCCGGTCGGTCGAGGTGGTCGGACGGTGGTTGGCGGGCCGATAATTAGAGATGGTCGCGGGAATTGAGTGCTTGAGGGCTATGGTGTTTGAGAGTTGGGAGAGATGATGTATTTGTTGTGAAGAATGCCCCGTCGGTTTTTTTTATTAAGTCCCAGGGGTTAGCGCCGCTAAGGGGTTAGCGGCGCTAACCCATCTTAGCGGTTCTCGTCTGTAATGGGGAAACTTGGTAAGCGGCGCTAAGGGAAATGCCTTAGCGGCGCTAAGGGGTTAGCGCCGCTAATACCTGCTTCAGGGTTTTTTTTTTTAATTATTATAAACCTGCAAACACATGAAGCAAACGCATAATCACGTAAAAATTCTAAACACTTAAAATCGAGCAATCATTCCATTGTCGATAATTTGTGTTAAGAAAATTTACCTACATATTGAACCAAAAGAAAAATAGGAAAATGAAACTAAATGCAAAAAGAAAAAAAGGGGGTAGATACAATCGTACAGTGCACAGTGACTAGACCAGTCACTGTAAGTTCGGTGGTGCTGGCGGAGGGTCGCGGTGGCTAGGCCCCGAGCAAAGGTGGGCGTCTGGTACATCAAATCGTTTGTTCCATTGGGCCCGGAGCAGCTCCATTGAGCTCGGCTTGGGAGTGACAAATTGGTTGAAATGGCTTTCTTTCTCGACATGGCCCTTCACTGACCTCTTCGTGTATCGCACACACGCTTCCTCAATGATCTGATCCATTGCCACAATAGACATGTATTCTTCCACAGAGTTTGCATGCGGCTCAGGTTTAGTCTCTTGGACAGAAATAGCCATGGATTCGTCCAACATCGTCATGTTCAACGTCCCACTCTTGACATCAATCTTCGTGTTCGTGGTCGCCATGAATGGTCGTCCGAGGAGAATGGTGTGGCCCTTCCCATTTTCTTGAACTTCTCCCACATCTAGCACGACAAAGTCTACAGGTACAATCAGCTTCCCAACTCGAACAAGCACATCCTCCACAATTCCCTCGGGTCGACGTAGCGAGCGATCAGCAAGCTGTAAGTGCATCTTCGTGGGTTTTAAATCGGCGAGCTCGAGTTGCCGATAAATAGAAAGCGGCATGAGATTTATACCCGCCCCAAGGTCAAGCATACCCCAAGTATTCTTTCCATTCCCGAAGGCTATATCAATCACAAAGCCTCCGGGATCCCTCTCTTTCTTTGGCAGGTCGTATTGGAAAACACTCGCTGCCTCGCACATTATTACCCCGTCACCACTCTCGAACCGCCTCTTGTTGGTTGCTGCTTCCTTGCAAAATCTCACGTAAGCCGGAATTTTCTTCATTACGTCGGGAGGCGATAAATCGGCATTGGCCTTAGCCAACATGATATGGAGGTCTCGCATCAGCTTACGGTCCTTCTCCTCCAAAAGTCTACTCGGGAATGGAATCTTGGGTCTGTACGGGTTCGGAGATTTGTGCAAGGTCGGCTCAGGTGGTGGTGTCATTGGAGCTTCTTTCGTTCCCCTATGCTTCTTCGGGCCCTCTTTGACTTCCTTTATCTCTTCGGGTATAATCACGGTCACCGAATTCGCATGCTCCGGCTGGCTTGGCAACTTACTTTTGTTCAACTCGGTCTCGATGGTCCCGACCCGTGTGGCTAGCTGGCCTACTTGTGTCTCAAGACGCTTGATTGATGCATCTTGGTTCGTGATGAACTGAAGGATCTTGTCCAGCTTATCATCCTGATTCGATGAGTTCGATCCGGACCCTTGGGCTTGTTGTTGCGGCTGCTGTTGTTGTTGGTAGTTCGGACGAGGAATGAAGTTGGGACGGGTTGGCTGTTGCTGGTTGAAGTTTGGACGAGGTGGCTGGAGGGTGTTGTTGTTGTTGGACCACGAGAAATGTGGGTGATTTCTCCACCCAGGATTGTAAGTGTTGGAGAAGGGGTCATTGGGCTGCCGGTTCTGATATCCTTGGAGAGCATTGACGTCGGCGTATTGCTCTCCAAGGTCCTGATCGAATGCTGATGGGCACACCTCTGACCGGTGCCCTTGGGCTCCACACGCCCCGCATGTATCCACTGCCATAGACTGGACTGGCTGCATTGTCCGAGCATTCATTAGCCGCATTTGTTCCGTAAGCTCGGCTATCTGATGGGCCATCATGTCTTGCCTCGGAGATGCCTCGTTTACCGCGGTCTTCTTCCCTGGGCTGCTCTTTTGAGACGAATTAGAACTCATCGCCTCAAAGATATCCATCATCTCTTCTGCCGTTCTTGCCCCAATATCTCCACCAGCTGCGTTATCCACCATGTACTCAAAAGGGCCGGTGGGAAGTTATGATGTGGGCACTGTTTCTGTAGGTCCTTGAAGCGTTCCCACGCTTCGTGAAGTGGCTCGTGCGGTTGTTGGGCAAAAGAAACGATTTGTGACCGCAGCTCTTAAGTTTTCTGGTGGGAGTAATACCTCCCGATGAACTTCGTGTACACTTGCTCCCAAGTGGTAAGGGAGTCTGGAGCAAGTGTCATCAGCCACGCTTTAGCCCGATCTTTGAGTGTTTCTGGAAAACACCTCATCTTCAACTGGTCCTCATTTAATCCGTGGAGGGGAAACGTTTGGAGGACATTGTAGAATTCACGCATGAAGTAAAGTGGATCTTCATTGGGAAGACCATAGAAGGACGAGAGTTGGTTGTAGTGGATGGTTTTAAGCTCGTAGTTCCGAGCTGTTGTCCCCAGTCGGATGCATGAAGTCACTGGCCCAATCACCGGTTGAGCCAAATCGCGAAGGAGAGACTTAGGAGGATTGTTGACCTCCTCATCTTGTTCATTCTGTGCCATATCGGTTTGGTCTTCTGATGTAGATGATACTGGTGCGAGACTATCTAGTAAGTCTCGTAGGTCCTGTTGGATGGATTCGTTGTCTAGGATGATTACACGACCACTCCTGGTACGCATAAACACAAACAACAAAAACGTCACGGGCACCAGATAGACAACAAAATGAAACAAGGAAAAACAAATTAAAGAAAATAACTAGAACTAGACAAAGAGGTAAACAAGAGAAACACAAAAATCAAGAAATTACGAAAACAAGAGAAACACTGAAACAAAATGAATAGGCGCACAAAATAAGTCCTAAACCCTCCCCGGCAACGGCGTCAATTTGTTGTAAATATTTTTTACCGGAGTAGAATCCAAAGATTTGACACCGGGTCGTATCACGAGGAAGGTTAGCCAGATTATTCTGTACGTATATTCAATCACACGAAATAATAAAGAAAGTCCTAAACACTCTAATTCAAGATTGATGGTTTGATTTAACGACTACTAATTGTAAAGCAAGTAATTATGAAAGCAAAACAATCGATTCCAAACTCTCAACTAAAACACAAATTCCAATAGTTTAAAGGGACTAGGGTATCGGGGACAATCGTATCCGGTTCTCAATACATTAAACGGGCAATCAATTACTCAGCTAATGAACAAACAATAACTAGTTCATCTAGAGATTCATTCTCAATATCTCACGAAACAAGAGAATAAACATAAACGAGCAATTATCGAATTCATTAACACATAGACAATATGTTTCCGAACAAGTCTATTCTAAACAAGCCGAGGTCGATCCATTTCTCCCCTTTCGGTTCTAAAATCGATTAAGTAGATTAAATGATGATCAGACATTCAACCCTAGGTTTAGCCTAACTCATCTAGATCGAGCAATCAACATTCACATCAATAAAATTGAACCGGAACAATTATCCCCTAACCCTAGTTATCGAATTTAGCTACTCATAATCGATTCAACATCAACGCATTCATCAACCCAAGCAAACATCATCATATCAAATAAGAAAAGAAGTGCTTACGATTAATTTGAATCCAATGTTGAACAAACACGAGCAATCCAAAATCCAAAAGCTAGAAAATAAGTTCTTCAATCTCAAAAGCTAATTCAAGATGAAAGATTCAAAAGAGAAAATGCCCTAAGGTGAAAAGAGATGTTTTTGAGGTGAAAAAGTGTGAAAAAAAACGAAGTCTCCCTCCTCGCAGCCCTCCTCCTTTTCGATTTTAAATCTTTTCCTAATTCAAATTCCATGAAAAACGCAATCGTTTCAAAGCAGACCTTAGCGCCGCTAAGGGGTTAGAGGCGCTAAGGCATCTTAGCTGCCAGAGACTGTCCACGAGAAAATACAAAGCGTCGTAGCGGCGCTAAGGCATCTTAGCTGCCAGAGACTGTCCACGAGAAAATACAAAGCGCCGCTAACCACAGGGCCTTAGCGGCGCTAAGGCCTTAGGGGCGCTAAGGCCTTAGCGGCGCTAAGGTCCTGTTGGTCAAAAATCTGCTCCTTCTTCCGCAGTTCGCGTGCTCGGCTTCGCTGCTCGGGTGCTGCCCGAGCTTAAAACTTAATTCTCGCATGCTTGGGTCCCGCAAAGTACTACTCGACCATCCACTTCTCGTTACGAACGAACACTCGCCAACCTGATCAACCTAAAACCTGAAATTGCACCACCGAAAAGAGAAACGAAAAACGGAGAAAATAGGAAAAAGAACACAGAAAATACTAAACACACCAGAGTAAAGATAAAACGCAAGAAACGACAAAAGAGGCCGGAAATACCTAAGAAAAGACCTAAAACGGGGGAAACGACACACAAAATATCAACGAAAATAGCAACAAAAACGGGACAAACAAATTTTATAGATCAAAACTGTGTTTCAACCACCGATAGACGGCCTACAAAAGCGTAGTGTGCAGCCACATGGTCGACTCCTCACTCGCAGGGCAAAAGCCTAGAGGGCAATTACATGTCGGTTGCTCACACAAGTCCCAAGCAAAACAAAAATGCAAAAACCAAAAGCGCGTTGCAACGTGATGCTCGACTCGACGCCCGTCGCGGAATCCAAAGTCTGATGGACCCGCGGGCTGTAGACAATATGCAGGCCGCAACATACTGCGGGCTCATAAGACCCTTATCAGGGGAATACCTAGCATGCTCGAAAGGCTTTCCTCCCAAACTCGACAAGCACATTCAGATAGAATTCAAAAATTGTACGATAAATATGAGTTTGCATCTTACAAATCACTAGTGTCGGAAGTTGAGATTGATTTTAAAAATTCAACATATTCCTCGCATTTCAGATGAAGTACACGGTTGTCATGACCGTTGCTTTCTTAAACTTGGTTTGCTAACTTGCCCCTCACGCCCCCATCTTTGTCCATTTAAGAGCTCCTTTAAGTGTCAATGGCCTATGACAGATTCCAACCCATTCACAAATTGCCCCCAAAAATTTCGAGCTAAATGAGCACTCGAAAAATAGGTGTCCCAATGATTCAATAACTCCACCACAGAGAGAGCATGTCGAATCTTCCTCGATGAATTCTAATTGATCTTTTGTACGGAGATGATTGAGCACCCCTAACCAAAGTACGAAAGAATGTTTGGGGGTGTTAAAAAGGCCCCAAACTACACCCGTCCAAGGAACTGTTGTTCCAGGGGGTCTTAGGAAATCATAGCAACATCTCGTCTTATCTTGCTTACCTCCTGAACTCCACTGGTGAAGTAAGGATTTTGCACCTTACTCACCTCCTGCTTTGTTTAAGAATGCTTATCGGATCTCGAATAGGTATTTGAAAAGGGGCAAGTCATATTTGTGTATTACCCATTTTCAAATTGACTTACCCCGGAAGTAAATATGGTGAATCAATTTGTGTCATAAGGTGTCTTTTTTTGGCTTGCATATTTCAAAGTATGGGTGCAAGCAACGCTTGATTCCATGCATTCAAATCATGAAGTCCCAAGCCCTCTTCCAAGCGTGAGAGACAAATGTTATCCCAAGACACAAGTGCCCTTTTTGAGGCCCATAAAATGCGCCTATATAGTTGGATGATTTTGGTGCCAACTATGGTGAGCAAGGGGAAGATACCCAACCAAAAGCACTCAATACCTTGGATCACTGAGCGAATGAGTTCTACTCGACTGGCGTATGAGAGTGTATGGCCACTCCATCCGCTAAATTCCCCTTAATTTGCTTGACTAAGCCATCAAAGAGCCTTGCAGTGACACGCTCCGCTTGAGGGGAACTCCGAGGTACCAGAAGGGCATAGGACCACACTGCAAGTGCATGTCATCAAGAATTGTTGCCCGATTATTATCTTTTACTCCCGCCAAATAGATATTGAATTTTTGAACATTCATTTCTAGCCTCGACTAGCCATAAAGTCTTTTAGGCAATTCATGAAGATTTTGATGGACTTTGGGCACAAGAAAGAGCATAAGATCATCAACAAATGCTAGGTGTGTGATTCAAAGTTGCTCGCAACTTGGGTGGAATTTGAAGTTCGAGCCCTCCATCGTCTTGCACTTGATAAGCCTAGAGTGGTATTCAATCAAAATCACAAAGTGCAAAAGTGCGAATGGGTCACCTTATCTAAGTCCACGCGCTCATTTGAAATGTCTTTTGAGACTCGCATTGATTGATATAGAGTAGGATGGAGTTGTGATGCACTCCATGACCCACCTTGAGAAGGTCGACGGGTAGCCAAGACAATCAAGCACCTACTTCAAGAACGACCAAGAAATAGAATCAAAGGCTTTGCAGACGTCAATTTTAATGGGCACATGGGGGTTATTCGTTTCTGTATGTATTGGTGTAAGGTGGATGTTGTATGAAATTTCATCCCCTTAACAAACTCGGATTGTGCCTTGCCAATGATGGAATCTAGCACTTCACTGATTTTCCGAGCAATGATCTTGGAGAAAATTTTGTACAAAGTGTTGCGACACACTATTGGTATAAAGTTTGTCACTAGTGAAGATTGTGAGGACTTAGGAACAAGCGTGGGAGCGAAGTGATTCCATTGCTTGAGAAGAGAGCCGGATCAAAAGAACCCTTGAATTGCCGACACTACATCGACCCCAACTATGGCCCAACTCTTCAAGAAGAAGGAGGAGGTATAGCCATTCGGACCTGAGTCTCCCCCTGCAATGTCAAATAGAGTTGCTTTTATATCGACTTCGACACCCGAGCAAGAAGCATGCTATGTTTCTCGTAGGCAATAAGTGGTCATGAATTAAGAAAATGGGGGTCCATATCCTCCGCATCAATACTGGTCCCCAAGAGAGACTCATAGTAGCCCACAAATTACATAGCAACTTCATTGAGGGATTCAGTCACGGTTCTATTTTCTCGATTGATGGCGGCCATAAAATACCTTCAATCTCTTCTTGACCAAGACATGGTAGAATTTGGTGCACTTGTCACTCTTTACCTGAAAATTGCATTTGGCCTTTTGTTGGTTGAAGAGATTCTCTGCCTTGGCCAAATTAAGCGTTTGAAGTCTAAGGGAATACATCCTAGACATGGTGTCGGAATCATCGGGGTAGTCATGAAGCGTTTTTTGTGCTAGCTTGAGGGCAGTCCTTCCATCCTTGGCCCGAGAAGAGATATGAGAGAAAGATTCCTCATTGACTGCCTTAAGCTTGCTCTTTAGGTTCTTCAACCTTGTGCTAAGTCAGTATTACTTTGTTCCCCCTGAGGGAAAGATTCCTCATTGACTGCCTTAAGCTTGCTCTTTAGGTTCTTCAACCTTGTGCTAAGTCGATGTTGCTTTGTTCCCACCCCTCCTTGGTTCCAAGTATCTCGGACACAAGGCAAGACATTTTCACGATCCTCCCACATAATAAAAATCCGCCATGGAGTCCCGCTAGTACTTCTAGCCTAAAAAATAGTCACGATACAATGGGAGTGATCGGAGATACCGGGGTCTAGAAAATTAGCGTGCGTAAATAAGTCGAATTGCTCCTAATTTGTGTCCACCATAGCTCTATCAATCTTAGACCAAACATGATTGTTGGTCCAATTGTAAAAGAAACCAGTCAAAGGTATGTCCGACAATCCCAAGGTAGAACAAAGATCGGCGAGATCCATTGTATCCATACTAGTGACTCTCTCCTAGGGGTGCACAAAGTTCGATTAACCGAGTCGAACGAAACCAAAACCGATTATTTGGTTCGGTTTTCGGTTTACATTTTCTTAAAATTTTGGTTTTCATTTCAGTTTGGATAATTGTGATCGGTTAACCGAACCGAACTGAAAACCGATTTATATATATATATATACATATTTTTATTTATACGTATAAGTTATAAAACATTAATTTGCTTCAATGATTGATGATTTTTAGGCTTAATTGACCCCTAAACTTGGTCAAGCATTAATTTGTACTCAAAATTGGATTCGTCATAGTCCAAGTCACGTTTTCTGTTTGAAATCTTCCTTTGAGAAGAATTTAGAATTTATTGAGAAAATTAAACAAGGTGATAATTTTTTTTTTTTTGGATAAAACATCAAATTTTTTGTTTGGTTAAAAACTAAACATTTATTAATAATATTAATTATTTATTGCGATTAGCCGAAAATCGAACCGAATCAACCGTTGTATTTTCAGTTAAAAACCGAACCGAACCGTAAATTTCGGTTATGATAATGGACAAACTGAATTTTCAGTTAACCGAAAATTCGGTCGGTTCGGTTCGGTTTTAACCTGATGAGCAGCCCTACTCTCGCCCCTTTAATGCTCTCATTCGGCTTGAGGATTGTATTAAAACCCCAAATAGTAACCAAGGTAGAGTGGTCCTCCCATGAGAGGCCTTAAGTGAATCTCATATCAATTTTTTGTCCCCTTTCGAATGTAGTCTTAAAATCCCAAAACAAATTCGCTAATTCTCATATCTCATCAGAACGATAGTCACAGATGATCAAGCACTTTGCAACAGTAAGCATAGTTAATTGGCTATTTGGTCCCAATTAAAAAATGAGCCTCAAACCCCCCTCTGAACAAATTTCATTTGCAAGATTGTATTTTTATTTTGTGAAAAAAAAAAAAGAAAGAAAACCAAAATATTGTTAGAATTGAAGTATTGATGAAGGCAGGGATGGAAGAAAAAAAAAGATGAAGGCAGGGATGGAAGAAATCACATCGGTTCCGTGGTTTTGGAGACACGAGGGGCCATGAGGGCGTACAGGATGGGATAGCAAAGCAAGCGGCGGAGGGCACGACAATGACTTTCGCCTGGCGGTCCTGGAGCGTGGTCTTGACTGTCAAGCAGAGCCCTCCCTCGTACTTGGCGGGTCTCGTTGGCGATGTCCTCACTGATCTTATTGGGGGGAAGGCCGAGTAGTGGGTTCTTGGGTACGAGGGAGTACGCCGTGCCGACCTCGCAGCTGGTGACGAAGAACACGTCAACCACCTGAGACGGATCGAACTTCAGTGACATTTTTCAGACGAAGATATCTGTGAGGCTAGGGCTGCAAGCGGTCGTGGAGGGGCGACGCGTTGCGTGGAAAATGAGTAGCAGGGGTTTGAGAGGAAATGTTTTGATTTGAGAAGACGGGTTGGTCATGTTCACAAAAATCCTATAGCTTAAGAATTAAGCAAAAGAAAAACGACGTCGTTTGTCTACGGGATGTAAAATAAAGGCTTCAGCTGGCGCCACGTGGAGTGAAAACAAAGTGTTGTCATTTTTTCTTATAAGAATAAGAAAGATATTGATAATATTAAAGATAGGGAAATTGATTAAAGTTGAACTAGTATAGATCCCGTGCGATGCACGGGGTGCACAAAATTAAGGTCATTTATCAAGTCTTACAATTATATAAATGAATAAAGAAAAATGTACAGGATATATATAGTACGTGACCTGTAATAGGCCAAAATGTGAACACGGGTGATGCACGGGTTGCACAATTTTAAGGTCATTTATTAGTACAGAGTCCGTGCGATGCATGGGGTGCACAATTTTCTAGTATGTGTAATACAAATACATACCGTATGCACGGGACAGAAGCAATAAATGAGTTATTTCCATAGAGCTTGCCCGTTAAGTAGCTCTTGAACACGGGTGCACAATTTGTAGTACGTACTATAAAATCAGAACAAATTTCCATACAATTAGATAATAAATTAGATAATAAATAAAGCCTTTTTTTATTTAGTAAAGATTTTATTTACTTTTTTTTTACTTATCGGATGTTATGAGATTTTTTTTGTTAAACCGAATTGATAGGATATAATACAAATACAATTAGAGGATTGAACAAAATCAGAACAAATTTCTATACAATTAGATAATAAGAAGGAATTAGATAAAGAAAAGAAGAAATAAGATAAAGAATTTTGAATCTACCTTTTTTTTTAGTATAGATAGACTTTACGTACAAATTTTGACTTCACCGATTTTATGAGATTTGTTTTGACAAAATAAAAAACGAACACTGAAAAATGTTTCTATTAACATTTACAATGTGTATTTAATGTTTTTATTTTGGCAAATTATTCTTTTTAAGTGTGATATATAAATATTAAAAATACTTAAAATATTTTATAACATCTATAAAAGTATCTAAAATATTCTATATTATTCACGAATAATGTTTGAAGTTACCTAAATTTTTCTAAACTACCCGTAAGGAAAATATGTCTAAAAATTCTTCATTTAACCTCCATATATGTATATATATAGAGAGAGCAAATGTGTAAAAAAAATTATACAAATAATATTTAAAAGTATCTAAAATATTAGTAACTAGACAGGTGAAATTTAGATTTTGAAAAAATATATATAGATAATGGATTTATAGTAGTAATTAGACTTTTATTTATTTACCTTTAAAGTTGTTACGACAGATATGAGGGATGTGATTTTTTTTACTCGTGGAGATGGAATTTTATAAGCTGGGTTATGAATTTTTCTTAAACTCGTCCATATCTATGCGATGAGTTTTTTTAAGCTGGTTATATAGATTTAAAATTGTAAAAAAAAAAA
>CACSLK010012206.1:2402570-2456637 GCA_902706635.1 Striga hermonthica | reverse complement strand
CTATCTCTACATGATAAGAATTTGGATAAGACTAAAATTCAAATTCAATTTCAAACAACCTATCGAAAAATTCAAATGATCCACAGGATATGTTGAAAATTTTCAAAAAAATTTGTATGTTTATTTTTTTAGGTGGGAATTCCTCTTATTTTTTACTTAGAATTGTTTAGGTTCCCTCTTTATATATAATAGATTTGGATAAGACTTGAAATTAATTCCTAAATAATTTTTTTAAAAAAAAAAATCTTAAAATAGTATGTATAAATGCTTTCCTAAATTTTTGGATTATTATTTTTAGTAAATAGTAATTCTTTTTATATATATATATAGATTAAATTTTAATTATAAATTAGCTATCCTCCCTATATATAATTCTCGAATGCGTTGAGCCTACGTGACTGCTTCTGGTGCTTCGGAATCTTATTTGGCGAAGAATCATGCTTCGTAATTAGGTTTGGATAAATAATATTGATATATTAATAATTAATAATTTAGGTTCGGGTATTCCATAAATATTATTTAGTTAACTTAGGTATTTTAATATCACTTTTACTAATATAACCCTTTAATTCTTTGTAACTAGTGTGGTACCCGTGCGATGCACGGGCTAGTTTTATTATGGTAAGCATTTAGATTGGATGAATGAAAAAACGTAAAACGCATATATTAGAATAAACAAAATGTAACTTATATATTAAGAAACGCATTCTTGTATACAACATTATTTGTTTGCCCTTTTGTTAAATCGTCTACCGCCACAAATTAAAATTTTCAAACACTTAAGATTCGTAGCGTGTGAAACATGCATAAAGCTGACCGTGAAGGTTACATATATTAGAATTATAGACAGGTTTAAATAAATCAATTAAATTATTTAGCAGGATATATTTTATATGTTTTATACTTGTTTTATGCAGATTGCATAGCAAAATATAACGGATATCGTAAAACGTCCTTGATAATCTATAGTTAATTCGAATTTTATATTGCCAAAAAAATATATATAAATAATAGTAGTTTAATAGGAAGTTCATTTATATGAGAATATGTGATTGTATTTTTTCTAATTGAAAATTTTTATTCAGCCAATTTTTAGTTTAGCCAGATTTTTCGAATAAAAAATGAGAAAGGATTTTGATTTTTAGAAAACCGTAAACACTACCGAAATCTACCAAAATTAAATCTATAATACCCATCATTTTAGGGTGCATTTAAGGGGTTAATAAATTAAAAAAACTACCGGCATGCAATAAATGTGGGCCGATTTTATGGCAACTCAATGATAAGGTATTTAAAAATTAAAATTTTATATTTGAAATGAGACCTAATTATTTTCAATTAGATTTTTTGAATAAAAAATAAGAACGGATTTTGATTTCTATTTAATTGAGAATGAATTTTGATATCTGAAATTTTCAAAAAATACATCAATAAAACCCATCAATTTAGGGTACATTTATGGATGCCCAATTTATTGGGTTAAGATTAAAAAAAATTAAAAAACTGCTGAAATTGGAATGCGTTAAATGTTGGTTGATTTTTATGTTAATATTTTTTTGTAAATAGGTTGTCTTTTTATATATTTATAGATTCGAAGACACTTACAATTTTCTTAAACTATTTTGAAAAAAAAAAACATGTCTAAAAATATTTAAACTTAATATATATATATATATATATATATATATATATGTGTGTGTTTTTGTGTGTGTATGTATGTGTGTGTATATGCATATATAGTTATAATATGACATGATAAAATATTATATAAAAGTATCTATCATTTTATAAGCCTAAATAAAGACATTATAAATTTTTTGAGAGAAAATTTACCTAGTATATATAAAATAAATATTGACATGATCCCAAATTATGACGATACTTCTCAAAATTTGAGTATATAATATTTCAAAATTATTATTTTTTTTTATAAGTTTGTTACAGTTAAAAGAAATTTTGTACACATAATAATTTCACGCTTTATGCAGATTTATTAAGTTTACAAATACAGCTCAAAGAATAATGTAAACTGTAACAAATATATATAACTAATAATCAAATAAAAATTGAAGACAATATTTAATTCTACATTTCTTCTTATAACGTTTTATTGTATGTAGTTTGAGAGAGAAATATGTGATAAATATATTAAATACCTCTAAAATATTATATCACATACATAAAAAGTATATACAATATTTTATATTATTCTTGAAAAATGTTTGAAGCCACTTTTCTAAAACACGAAAAATATGTCAAAAAATACTTAAGTTTAATCTCATACATGTGTGTATATATATAGAGCTTCTTAGTCTTTGTCTAATGTTTAAAATATCTAAAATATTATAAGGGTTAATAATTGTTAAAAAATATTAGTATTTAGATGAGTGAAAATTATTTTTTTTAAAAAAATTTTAACGAATGATTTATATTGCGATTAGACAATTAACTTGTTTTAAGAAAAAGAATGATTTATATTTGCGATTAGACAATTAAGTTGTTTTAAGAATAAGAAATTATGTTACAATAGTTTTTTAGAAAAAATATGTTAGAATAAATAGATAAGAGATGAGATTTTTAAAATTTATAGGAATGTATATAATAGGAATTAAAGATGGGATAAGATTTATTCGATGTACGTTATCCCAATAAATCAGCCAATTTATTTCCCTATTCATAAATTTCCAACAATATCTATTTTTAAGACACTTTTTATGAGATTAGCGGGTGTTTTGTAAAATCGGCGCCAAATATCTTAAAAGGTTATTCTTTTAATATATAGATAGATTTTAGATAGTGAGGCACTAAGTGACTAATATATCCCTGAATTTTGATTTGTTTCCTTCAATAAGCTATTGAATTATATATGTATTTTAAAAGTTGATAACTTTTGTATTTCTTATCGGTTTTACATATATAATATATCAAATTAATCATCTTTTGATGATCTTCGATTTGACATCCATATTGTATATATGAAATAAATAAATTATATTTATCTTTATAATAATAAAAAATAATAATATTTATTAAAATTTATTAGAAAAATAAAATTATTTCTCAATTGATATATTTATATGTAATGTAGTTATATATTATTAAAAAAAAATTAGTATAATATAACACAAGTAAGTTGCACAAATAAAAAGTGTCATAATAAATATATAATGGGTTGGGTTCACATGAGAATGGTTCTCAATGAAAGAAATAAGAATAAATAGTAGCCATTAGATCATTCGATCTAATGGCTAAAAAAAGTCAAAATTATACATTCATTAAGGGTAATGCAGTAATTATCTAAACCTACACTATGATCCACATCCCCCACACCAACTCACGTGGGACACCTCCCTTTCTCTCTCTCTCTCTCTCGTTCCCCCTTTCTCTCAAACACACCTCACACACACCGCCGTCAAACACATACACACAGTAATTCCATGGACGCACACACAGTAATTTCGCCGGACTTTCGTGACGCGCCGTCGCACAGACTCCCGCAGGCGCCGTGTCTGAGTGACGTTCGCAGCCGATAAAGCCGCCGCTTTCGTACCGCTAAACCCGCCACCCATGTCCGCCGTGACCCAATCCTCGTCGGCGCCACCCATGGCCGCCGTCGGAATCCCGTCGTCGTTACCATATCGTCCTCCTTAACGGCCTCGTCCAAAATCCGTTGCCGCCGCCTTCCAAATCTAGCTCGACGATTCCCGGCGAGGTTGCCATCTCCGCCCTCAACGTCGCGTATCCACCCTCCATGTCGCCGTCTCCGTCCGCCGTGATTCCAGAACCGGCTGCCGAGGCTGGATAAATGGCGTTACCGGGCATTTGAAAAATCTGGAATCCATCTTTGAAATTGGGCATTTCAAAAATTTGGAATTCATCTTCTAAATTGGGCATTTGCTTTGGGAATTTGATTATGTACAAGGACCTCTTTGCAATTATGTAACTTTCATTAAATTTCAATTTAACATATGGTAAAATCTGTAATTATTAGAAGTTTATTTTATATGTTTTGATATATACTTATACTAAATAACAAATAAGTTATTAAATAAAATAATATAAAATATTAAAATAATTTAAAAATAACTTATAACAATAAATGAATTATATAATAAAATAATAAATATAAATATATTTTAATTATTTAGGTTAATTCTATTTACAATTATTTATATTAAAAATAGTTATCGAATACACATAATTTATATGAGAAATTACAGATTAGTGCACTTAATATATCGAAACGTTGCACATTGTAAAACAACACGTCGCACTGTATAAAACAACATGTTGCACTTTATCAGTACACTCTACAATTGAAATAATGCAATTTATTAAAATAATATTAAATATTTTTATAATAATAAGTAAATTATATAATAAATAAAAAGATATTTTAATGATTTAAGTTAATTCGGTGTACAATTATATCAATTAAAACAATACATTGCACTTTATAAAACAAGACATTGCACTTTATCATCACACTACACAATTAATGTCGACAACTCATATTAAAATACAACACAACATAAATTTAAAAAACGGTTGTACATAACACTTTAATATCAATCACTTCTGTTATCCACAAAAAACACAAGAATGACAGTGTACCGAAATTACAGTAGTTTACCTTATACATCAATATGTTGCACTTTATAAATCAATACGTTGCACCTTATACATCAACATGTTGCACTTTATAAATTATTACGTTGCACTATACAGAACAACACACTACACATTATCACGACTATCAAATTGTACAAAAGATATCGAAACGACCGTACCCCCAATATTTCAACCAGCAATAATATAAAAATAATAAATAACACTATTAACATATTAAATATAATTTTTATACTAAATAGCAAACAATCGACCGTTGTAAATCTTACATTTCATTTTGTTTATATATATTTTTGTTCGATTATTTTTTTTAGTTTTAAATATTTTATTTAGTTCGATGTCGTCTTTATTTTACAATATAACTTAAATAACCGAACCAACAAAATTACACATATATATATATATGTAAACATATATATATATATATATATATATATATATATATATATATTTAAATATTTGTTTTCAACCAAATATAATATAAAAATATTAAGTAAAAATATTAAAAATATTAATTATTCTTTTATAACATAAATAATAAACTACTACGAGTATTTAAATTATTTCGGTTAATTGTACAAATATCTCGATTATTTCGATTTAGTTTTACTACGATTCGATACAAATTATTAAAAATGTATGATTTATTACCTGTGATATAATCACACAATAGTGTTAGATGAATTGCACATTAATGAATACCAAAATGCACCATAGAGAATGAAGTTATGAAACGACAAAAAAAAAAAAAAAAANNAAAAAAAAAAAAAAAAACGATCGTATTTTTTTTGCCTCACAATTTCGGCACAACGGACATTGTGCACATTTTGTGCGCGATTGACAATTTTTATTATTTTTATTCATAATGCAAATAATAAATTATTGTGCATTTAATGAATATTGTGTAGATATTCATCAAATATACCAATTACAAATCAACATATAAAAATTCAAAAATTGCAAATACTTCCTTCATTTTTTTCTATTTTCCAACAACAAACCACAACTCAAAATATCCAAATCTTGAATCTGCACCCAATATCCAAACATGAAATCTGTACCCCCGCACATCTCGACCATCTATTCCGGACGGGCCCCGCCGCCGTCTTCTTCTCTCCCGCCGGCCTCCCTCGCTGACATGGAGGCCCGTGATTCAGGTCCGTTTGTCAAACGGATTCGAAGATTGATTTTGCGGTCTCGAATAATCGGCGTTACTCCAGGTTGCTAGACAGATCTGGTGGCGACGACAAGCTCCGACGATGGTGGCGGGGCTGTTGGAGGCGGTGGTGGTGGGGTTGTTGACTGGCGACCGACTGTTGGTGATGATGGTGGCGGGCTGTGGCGAATGGGTGGCTTATGTCGTCGGAGACGTGTGGCCGACGACGTTTGAGGTGGCAGTGCTGGACGGGCGGCGGAGCTCTGACGGCCAGGCGACATCTCTTTGAAGGCCAGTCAACGGTGCTGTGATGTCCGACGCGCTGTGATGTCCGGCAGCGATTGATGGCCGAGAGGCGACGATGCTGTGGTGTCCGGCGGCAGCACTTACAAAGCCGGCCGCCGGGGTTGCCATTGTCGGCGGCGAGATGCGTGTTTGTATTATATGTGTGTACAGTGCGTGATGTTATGTGTTTATGTGAGGAAGAAAGTAAATTAATGGAGATAGTGGTGGGGCCCACATGGGTGTAATGTCTTATTTGTCCCTATTTAGTGGTCAAGTGATTAAGTTTGACCATGCTAAATATAAGTATTTACGATATTGCCATTAATGATTGACTAGCATATAATAAAATTTGACTCCATCATGTCCATTAATATCATTGATCTAATGATAGAGATTCATTCTTATTTCTTTCACCATATCTCATTCTCATATGATCCCTTCTCAATATATAATAATATATATATTCTTATAAAAGGTATTTAAATTTTCAAACTACTTTTTTCTCTTTAATTTTAGATTTTAAGAAAAAAAATTAACAAGCACCCGTGTAATACACAGGGGTGTTGTACTAGTAAATTTAAATATATATATATATATATAATTGCTGGCTAATGAGCATTTAATAAAACCTATTAAATTATACCTATGTGGCAATATAATTTTTTCCCTCCAAAACCCGTTACTTTTTATATATTTAACCTCTCATTTAATTATTAAATAATCAACACACTAATCACTTCAAAATTACAAATATCATTTTAAAATTTTCATTTACTTACAACTGATCATATAATGTATTGACTATTTAATGTGATTAGATGTTATTATTGTGGTTACATTTAAATTAACTTCTTTTAGAAAATAAAAAAAATATATTTGAAATTACTTAATAAATAATAAATAATTTCACAAAAAAAGATATATATCAAAATATACATTACATCCAATATGATAAGCACAATTTAAAAAAATAAATATTTCAGCTCATTTAATTGTAAAATTGGCAAAAAATCATTAATCATTATATAAATACAAATAACTCACAATACTTTATTTATATATCTGTGCAAATGCACAGGTGGAACACTAGTAATTTATAAACAACACACCTATTAATTTATGTCTAGTGGGGTTTGGTTTTTGAAAAGTAATATTAGAACACCTACTAGTAGACTCGTATACTCCCACCTACTACGATCCACCATCTTTGTCGTCCTGCTGTTTGCTTCTTGCTTCTCTTCTTCCGTTCACCGCTTGTTTTCTTCCCCTATTACAACACTCTGCAGAAATCCATCTCTATCCAATACCAGCTGCCGATCATTGAGCTTCTCGTTGGAAATTTTCCGATCGATACGGTTTGCTGATCCGCGGTGGAGCTACGTTGTCGGCTTCGGTCTCCGGTTAGTCTTAGAGCTCAGATCAGTACTCGTCTCCTGTTTTTGAACAGTTCTAGAGGAAGTTTTCTGCCATGGGTATGATGAGATTTGCTCTCTGTTCATTTTCTCTTTCTCGATTTCACTTCTCTTTTTCTTTTTCCTAAATCTGGTGTTCGGATTGGTTTTGCTTCTCATTTTTGGTCAAAATTTATGGTTCTTTATAGTGTTCCTTTATCGTGCATGTGGTGTGTTCTGTGATTGATGTCTGGAAATCTATTTTGGATATTTGTCAATTTACAGTGGTTACTTCCTGATTCTATTTTATTCGGTGGTTTTTTGTGTCGATCGACGGTAACTGTTTTATAATAATTTGCTAACGTGGATTTCTTGGATTAGTGTTCATTGTCTACACAAAAATTTGGGTTTGGATAGTTGAGGATGACTAATCATGAATCATGATCTTACTCGACTTATTTGGTCTGAAACGTTTTAGGTAGTTACTGATTCTCAGCGAGTTTTAGTGCTCATAAGTTTGTCATAAGTGTTAATCTTTTTTTTTTTTGTTCTTTAATTTTTAAGGTTTTACATAGGGTGTCCTTGGAATGTAATCATAGGTTTGGCCTAAGCACAAGGAACAAGACACATGCATAGTAGCTTTCTTTCTGCAAATTCTAGATGAAGCCCTTCTATTTTTCTCTTTTTTAGTTTCATAAAACCTAGATCTTTCTGCATGTGATCATTAAGACTCAATATCAAGCCTTGGACCTACCGATCTACAAAATGTATAGCACATTCAGATTGGACGTTTTTTAGTTACTGTAGTGTTGAAGTGTGAGTTGCAATTCCAACAATTTACTTCTAAGGTACATGCCTTCTATAATAATATAATACATGCTATTTAGTTTTTGTGTTAGTTTCCATTTCCACGATAAAGATCCTTATCTGTTTGATCTATTTTCCTTACTTATGCTGTTGATATGATGCTTAGGATTTCAAAAGTCATTATTTTCTTGGATTGCTTGAATGTGTAATAATTGTTGCCATCACTTGCAGCTTCTGATCATCCTTTCAAGGGAATTTTATTTGGTCTCCCAAAGCCTGAAGGAGGTGAATTCGGAAAGTTTTATAGCCTTCCTGCTTTGAATGATCCTAGAATTGGTAAGGATTTGGTTGACGAGCCATTTGATTTTCAGCTTTTCTCGTGTTAGTTTTGGATGCACCATCCATCGTTTTTGCTATGTACATAATGGTTGATCAAATGGTTACTAGTATGTACATCTAACTCTAGAACAATTGATTAAATGGTTCCTGCAATGTGCATGTGACTCTACAATGATTGATCTGCTCTTTTCTGAGTTTGTGCAAATCCCATTCTAAGGATGATCATCTTTACCACAAATCAGCTCATTTTCTTATTGATTCATCAGATGTGCTGGGTGAAGTGGATAATTTTCTTCAGTCATGCTAGATATTTACTTGCTGATTTTTTTTATTTTTTTTTTTCCATAAATGAAACTACATTTATTGCATTGCATTTACATATTTCTTATTGCAGACAAGCTTCCATATTCAATCAAGATACTTCTAGAATCAGCTATACGAAATTGTGACAACTTTCAAGTTACGAAGGAGGATGTGGATAAGATCATTGATTGGAAAAATTCGGCTCCTAAACAAGTTGAAATTCCCTTTAAGCCAGCTCGTGTTCTGTTACAGGTAAGAGAGATGAGCTGGTGTTGTTGAATGTTCTTACATAGCCTTTTTGTAATATGCCTTTTACTTTTTACATTTGGGTTATATTTTGTAGGATTTTACTGGAGTTCCTGCTGTTGTTGACCTGGCTTCTATGCGGGAGGCTATCAAGGATCTCGGTAGTAATCCGGACAAGATCAATCCATTGGTACACTTGTTTCCTCTTTTCAACAATCACCCTGCAATCTGCTGACCATGTCAAACATATTATTTTTTATTATTCTCTTTCTTTTGTAACTTTTTCTTTTCTTTTTAGTTTTTCTTTTAAAATTTAATGCATAGAGCACATTGGTAAAAACGTGTAATTTCTTGGTTGTAAGTGTTATGTCAAAAGAAATATATTTGAAAAGTTTGGTCAAGAATTAAAAAGGCAAGTTGCTTGCCTATCTGCATGTCAGTTTTCTTAACTTTGTTGAAGAGTAAAAGGATATATAGGCTGATGGAGTATCCCTGACTTGATGCCGTCATGTGTAATAATATTGTGTGCAGGTTCCTGTGGACCTGGTCATCGATCACTCTGTTCAGGTGGACGTGGCCAGATCAGAGAATGCAGTTCAGGCCAACATGGACCTTGAGTTCAAGAGAAACAAAGAGAGGTTTGCTTTTCTTAAATGGGGATCAACGGCCTTCCGCAATATGCTTGTTGTTCCTCCTGGTTCTGGTATTGTTCATCAGGTATTAATAATCTTATACCTTGCAATATCTGTTTACATTTAAACTTGTGAGGGGTAACTTGATGTCGTAGGTAGGATGTGCTTCAGTATCGGCAGTCTATAGTTAAATGTTTTCAAAGCTTTAAAGGTTGGTGAAAAGCTTTTAATAATTTCCAGGTGAATCTCGAATATCTCGGAAGGGTTGTGTTCAACACCGAAGGCATTCTGTACCCTGATAGTGTTGTTGGAACTGACTCTCATACAACAATGATTGATGGACTGGGTGTTGCTGGCTGGGGTGTTGGAGGAATTGAAGCTGAGGCTGCAATGCTTGGCCAGGTAGAACATGTTTTCTCTTTTGAAGATTCCTTATTCACTTGTTCTTGCATGATGTTGTATGCATTTCAGGAAATTCTTACTCTTTGCATGCCTCAACTATTTATTGTTTGTTATTTTAGTCTTAAGCATTCGAGCCAGATTTTAATTTTATCTAATCTCAATTTTATTTTCTCCTGCAAACTTGGTAGCCCATGAGCATGGTTCTGCCCGGTGTTGTTGGCTTTAAGTTGACTGGAAAATTGCGTGATGGAGTTACTGCTACCGATTTGGTTTTAACAGTCACACAAATATTGAGAAAGCATGGTGTTGTTGGGAAGTTTGTTGAATTTTACGGTACTCCTGTCAATTAATATTTAGAAGTTCCTCTATGTTTCTCGTTTGTTTCTTGGTTGTATATATAGTTGTCTTTCATGTGTTTAGGGGAAGGCATGGGTCAGTTACCATTAGCTGATAGAGCGACTATTGCAAATATGGCTCCTGAGTATGGAGCCACCATGGGTTTCTTCCCTGTGGATCATGTCACACTACAATATCTGAAATTGACTGGAAGAAGTGATGAGACAGTAGGCGGCTCATACCTTTTCCTACCATATTTTCTTGTTAAGAAATTTGTCCTCATACCGAGTTTTGTGTATTCTACTTCAAATTTTCAGGTAGCAATGATTGAGGCGTATTTACGTGCGAACCATATGTTTGTGGACTACAATGAGGTAATTGCTTTTGACTTGTGATTTATTTCTTTGCGTTTGAATAGCAAGCATGAGTGTGAACTTACCTTAGTGATATCCTCGGCACAGCCCCAACAAGAGAGAGTCTTTTCGTCTTATCTGGAGTTGGATCTTGCTGATGTTGAACCTTGTATTTCTGGACCTAAAAGGTACTTCTGTATTTACCCATACCACAGAAAATCCAAAACTTCTATTTTCCTCCATTAGTGCATGTACGTGTGAACTAATAAGTTCTTATGCATTGAAATAGGCCTCACGATAAAGTACCACTGAAAGATATGAAGGGTGATTGGCATTCTTGTCTGGACAATAAAGTTGGGTTCAAAGTAAGATGCAAAATATTTTGCTCCACCCTTGACGTTTCATATGTTCCAAAATCATGCGCAACCAAATACATAGAATTGGGGGACAATAACTTTGATATTGACAGCTATTTGTTATATATAGAAATTTGTCTTGGAAGATTCGTGTTACTGTTGCCTTTCCTGTTTCATATTCGTGTTGTATTATTTTCCTGTGAGAATAAATTAAATTTGACATAAACTTTTGTATTCTTGCAGGGTTTTGCCGTAAAAAAGGAAGATCAGGACAAAGTTGTAAAGTTTTCATTCAAGGGGCAGCCTGCCGAACTTAAGCATGGGAGTGTTGTCATAGCTGCTATTACAAGCTGCACAAACACATCTAACCCTAGTGTGATGCTTGGAGCTGGTCTTGTTGCAAAGAAGGCTTGTGAACTTGGGTTAGAGGTTAGTAGTAAATCTTATTTGAATCTCATGTGCAGGTTTTCTTCTTCCTAATCTTACTTTCTTTTGGCCACACCACTGCACTTTTATGGTTTGTATAACTATTTTCTTGGCATGCAGTCCAATAATGATCAATCGTAGCATTTATTTACTATCAGTTTGATGATTATTGGACAGGTTAAACCATGGGTGAAGACTAGTCTTGCCCCAGGTTCTGGAGTTGTAACAAAATATTTACTCCAGAGGTCCAGTTTCAACCATCATTTATTTGTATCATATCCATTTCTTCTGAGTTAATACACTTATGTTGGTACTCTGTATTGGTTTGTAACTTCTTACAGTGGACTGCAAAATTACTTGAACCAGCAAGGCTTTAATATTGTTGGCTATGGTTGCACGACTTGTATTGGTAATTCTGGAGATCTTGATGAATCAGTTGCTTCAGCAATAGCTGACAATGGTATGTTTCCCTTATAGTTATATTTCTCTACTTATATTGATGATGAACCTGAGTGGAGATATTCTTTAATCTGATTACTACTATCGTATTTTTTTTTCCTTGGTAAAATGATAAGGGATTAAAGTCACTTCCCTAACTTATTACATCCATTGACCATGAAACCGGAAGAAGGAATCGTTAGCCTATTAAAATGAAGTTGTGTTGGTTGGTTCTCTAATTAGTGTACTTTCGAAATGACACTATCCTTCTATCCATAGACTGTTAAGTTTTGGCATAAAATTTGCCCACAGTTTTCCTGATTTACAATGATTTTTGGTGCATCGCAGACATATATCAAGCTTCTGGAAGCATACTTCTAGATTCTAGAATAATATCAAAATCATCACTAGTAAAAGATTTATGTACATAGTTTATTCTTCTTGTAGGACTTTAAGAAACATAGTCAACTGATA
Source organism: Striga hermonthica (assembly GCA_902706635.1). NCBI lineage: Eukaryota > Viridiplantae > Streptophyta > Magnoliopsida > Lamiales > Orobanchaceae > Striga > Striga hermonthica. The sequence continues at coordinate 2,444,064 of CACSLK010012206.1, read as the reverse complement.
CTGTCATTGAAACTGAAGCATTTGATAACTCATTTTTAATATAACCTATGTGTCTAATGAGCGTGGTGTCTATTTATGACTTCTCTGCCATTTAGAGTGAACATGGAATTAATTATACTTGTTTTAGGGAATCGAATTTGGATTTTCTCTTAGCTACAAATCAAACAATACGCCCATATCGTGGCTTTATTGCTCTATATTTACAAATTACTAAGGGGGCGATAGTTTATGGATTGAACTAGTTTTTAGTTGGTTTATTTTTTGACTATAGTTAATTTTGAAAAAAGGTGGTATGATTAGTTGTTTGTGGATATATTAAAATAATATTTAAATAAAATAATTAAAGTTGATTTGATGTAAAGTAGGAGAAAAATGATTGGAAGTGATAGTTAAAATTATGTGAGTAAATGAATATTGAATTAAAGTTGATGTGATGTGTAAAAATTATTGGTTGATATTATTTAATTATATTGAAAATATTGAGGATAGTGGGATTGAGTTAAAGTTGAGTTAAATTTGAGTTTTGATTGGATTTTTTACTATTGAATTTGTATACAATCGCCCCCTAAACATCTGAGACATTATTCTCAGACCTTGTTGCTGCTGCTGTGCTCTCTGGCAATCGGAACTTTGAAGGTCGTGTTCATCCGTTGACTCGAGCAAACTACCTTGCTTCACCACCATTGGTTGTGGCCTACGCACTTGCTGGCACGGTAAGACAGTTTTAAGGGTAGCTGTGCCGTACCTTGTGAGAATTCATAGGCCAAAGTTGGAATATTTTATCTCTTTAATGTTGTGGTCAGTTATGTGTAATTGTCTTTGTGTAAATGGGATATTCTGGCGCAATCGAACTATATTGTATTAGAAAGTAGCACCTTTGCATTTCTTTATGGAATTGGAGGATGTAGAAGGGAACCTGGTTGATTTAGGGTTTTGGGCATGCTCAGGTTGGCAGTTGGCTTGAGGATAGATCCTTCGGCATTCATTTATTTTATAATTGGAACTAATCTTAGTGCAAATTCGCGTCAAATTATTATGAAGTTTCAACTTATTGCTTAATCTTTCATCCTTTATAGGTTGACATCGACTTTGAGAAGGAGCCAATCGGAACTGGAAAAGATGGGAAAAATGTTTATTTCAAGGATATCTGGCCAACCAGTGCAGAAGTTGCAGAGGTTATTCTTGATTTTCTTGATTCATGATTTCATATTATACCAGATCCTTGCTAATTTTTCTCACTGCATAAAACCATAGATAAGTAATAAAATGAAATAATTTAAAATATTGCTCGCGTAGGCTGTTCAATCCAGTGTACTTCCCGAAATGTTCAAGAGTACCTACGAAGCTATCACCAATGGAAATCAGTTCTGGAACCACTTATCGGTGCCTTCATCAAGTCTCTATGCGTGGGACTCTGAGTCAACGTACATCCACAAGCCTCCATATTTCAGTGGGATGACTATGGACCCACCTGGTCCACGTGGCGTGAAGGACGCTTATTGCTTGCTGCTGTTCGGAGACAGTATCACCACAGATCATATCTCGCCAGCTGGAAGCATCCACAAGGACAGCCCTGCTGCAAAGTACTTGATGGATCGTGGTGTTGACCGTAAGGATTTCAACTCTTATGGTAGCCGGCGTGGCAATGATGAAGTGATGGCGAGGGGTACTTTTGCCAATATCCGAATAGTAAACAAACTGTTGAACGGTGAAGTGGGGCCCAAGACCATTCACATTCCGACAGGGGAGAAGCTTAATGTGTACGACGCTGCAATGGTATGGGTTTGATGATTTAGCACTCCATGCTTTTATTCAACTCTATATCTGGGAAGAAGTTGCATAAACAATGACCACGGTTCCAGTTTATTATATTTTTAAAAGAGAAAAAAAGGGCCATAACCTATGCTTCCCATATGTTGTGTTTAGTCAAAATTTCAAATGGTTGATTGGTTTCTTTAAATTATACCTCCCAGTGGTTTCTATCGTTAATCTAATACATTATGCGAAGCAGATTGCTTTATTTTGCTAAAACAGGAAAAGAAAAATTGCAACTTGTTTAGCTGCATTTTATTCTTCTCCTCTCTTTTTATCTACGTATTGATATTAACTTGAATGAGTTACTTTTGTCAGAGATACAAGTCGGCCGGACTGGGTACCATTATTCTGGCTGGAGCAGAGTATGGAAGCGGTAGTTCCCGAGACTGGGCTGCTAAGGGACCGATGTTACAGGTGAGTGATGTTTGCAAATCTGTATGGTGAATTGTGATCTGTAATTGGCAATTATTAATATAGCTACCTGTAGCTCAATTGCAAACGAGAATCTTGTTTATCTTTTAGTTAATTTACCTTTCGTCGTTTTGGGTAAAAACAGGGCGTGAAGGCAGTGATTGCCAAAAGTTTTGAGAGGATTCACCGTAGTAACTTGGTAGGGATGGGTATTATTCCACTGTGCTTCAAGCCCGGCGAGGATGCTGATACACTCGGGTTGACTGGCTACGAGCGCTACACGATCGCCCTTCCTTCAATAGCAAGCGATATTAGGCCCGGGCAAGATATTACTGTCACTACTGATAATGGAAAATCTTTTACATGCACCTTGCGCTTTGACACAGAGGTAAACACAGCGGGTCCCATGTTTGTGATTGCTTGACTTAATTAATGCATTGCAAGGGTTTTTTCTTCATTTATATAGATTTCCATTTTCGGGCTCTCCAAAAATGTGAGTATAGGTAAACATTTAGATAAAAGGATTCTGGAAAAGCCAAGAGAACATGTGTGTGATTCGTAACTATTTATCATGATTTGCATGTGCAGGTTGAACTTGCATACTTCGACCACGGAGGCATCCTTCCTTTTGTTGTTCGGAATCTGACCAAGCAGTAAAATTTGCAAAAATACGAGTCGGGAGTTTGGGAATTTTCTAAGGTAACCTCGTCTAGCAGACGTCTCGTTGGCTTGCTTATATGATTGATCGAGACGGGACTGGTGCAAATGCTTTGGACAGTTTGGTTTTTTCCTCGTATTTTCAGAAACGTTCTCAATAAAATAAGCAACTTCCACCACGTGCACCTTGGATCAGTGTCACCAACAATGTATTTGCTTTTGCCTTTTTGCACAACGGATGGAAAGACGCATTGCAAGTTTTACTCCCTAAAAGAGAGGGAGAGGTGTGTGGCACAATTTTTTTTTTTTTTTTTTTTTTTGTTTTTTTTTTATAAGGAGATTGACTATCGGTTAAAATTGGTTTTGACTAAAATAATATTATTTTTACACAATATAATTTAACTCAATTCTTTTTAATATTATTAATGTGATTAGTAATAACAATAAATCATATTCACATACATCAATTTTAATTTATTTTTTATCCAATCACATATATAGTTACTTATTATTTTCAGTAATCCATCTTGTATTATCATATCAAATTTCATCATGTTGCTTTTTAACTAATATTTATATTGAAATTGATAAATTCACTTAATTATCAGTTCACTCAACTTTATTTAAAATTAACTTGGTTTATTTATTAAATTCAATCAAAATTGGTTTTATTTTTATCTAATCACCCTTGCTGCTTGTTATTGCTCAAAATTATTTTGTTTGATTTAAATCTCACAGAAGTGCAAAATAAAGTTATAAAACAAAAGAAACAGAAAATAAAGTGACAATCGTGAACCTTTTTTGAAGACGCCCTGTATGAAGGGAATTTTTTTCGGAAAATGGTCAATAAAGTGGACTAAAATTAAATTTTTTTCCAAATATGTACAACATGGGTGTGAGTATATATATATATATATATATATATATATATATATATATATATTGGTATTTGATTTTTGTTGGTTAACATAACTAATTTTGAAAAAGTTTGTTTGATTAGTTTTTAGTGATAATTTAAGTTTGTATTAATATAATATTTTAAAATACAATAATTAAAATTAATTTGATGTAAAAGTAAGAGATATATAATTAGAAGTGATATGTAGTTAAAATTATGTGAGTAGATGAATAGTAAGTTAAAGTTAATATGTTGTGTAAATATCATTGATTGATATTATATAATTATATCGGTAATAATTTGGATAGTAAAATTTAGTTAGATTACGAGTTAGAGATTAAAATTGAGGATGAATATATTTGTGGAGAATGCTACCATCCCGTTACGGGATGGTTCCGTTGTGTTTTTAAGCGTTAGATTAACTACCCATTACTAGATTACATGTATATCTATGGCTAGAAAACACAACGGAACCATTCCATTACGGGATGGTAGCATTCTCCTATATTTGTATCCATTTGCATGACCTAACTTATAGTAAATCTAAAAGATGTTAATTAAGATGAAACAATGGTGGGCTCTTTATTTTACTTACTAGCTAAAAATATATAAAGTAACCAACTTGATAATGACGAAGAAAAGAAATTCAAACATAAAAAGGGTCCAGAAGCGTCTTATTTGTTCCTTTTTTTTTTTGGTATTCGAAGCTTTGCCCCGACTAATTCGTTGGTCGACGTCGCGCACCTGACAATAGTGCGTGAGTCTCCCAACAAAGAGTATGTGCATTCACAAGGACTAGAACTCGAAACCTTGCTTAAACGACATCAGGCTGCTTACCACTTCAGCCAACTTATTTCGAAGTGAAAGCATTTTTCAATCCACACAGTGGGACCCGCTCAGCATATAATCTGACCACAAAGATTGCGTCGAATCTACGCGTTGGGCCAATTTGCCCACCACCCCTTTTTCTTCTGTTTATTATTGGAAATAATAATAATAAAATTACAAATTAAAAATAAATAAATACTAAACCGACTTTCGTGTTTTTCGCCTATAAATAGGCTTCCTCGATGATCATAGCTACTCATCTCTTCAGAATCCTCAGGAGCCACCACAACATACATTTGAGAGGTGAGTCTCATATACCTCTCTAATGGTCCCAATTTCAAGATCTATGTGATTTGCAATTTTTTTTTTTTTTTTCAATTAATTCAGGAGATGATTGTCTCTTTATTTCTAGAATGATCTTCTCCGCCTAGGTTTTTCGTGATCCGTTTGATCTTCAATTGCATATATGATTGCGTTATGACGGCTTCCTAGATTCAGATTTTTACCCTGAAAAGTTGCGATTTCATACCTGATCTATTTTGATTTACTGTTTAATTCAGTCCTTAATTTTTAGATCTTCCCGATCAAGGATTAGTGATCTTGCCTGTGTTTGATCTTCATAATCTCTGTGTTGATGATATCCGTTTATCTCGGATTTTTTTGTACTTAATAACAACGTTGGATTTGTTGGATTTATGTCCTAAAAAATGCAGTTTGTTTTTTTTGAGCAGTTGACGAAAAAAGCTTGTGTTAGAGAGAAGTCCGTCCCCCCAATCGAAAGCAACACATACATGGTTGAGATAGACATACAGATCCCGAGAGCTTACGACCCCTTTGCGGAGGCGAAAGATACAGACGCCCCGGGTGCTAAAGAGTATGTCCATATCCGCATACAGCAGAGGAATGGTAAGAAGAGCCTGACCACTGTGCAAGGCCTGAAGAGGGAGTTCAGCTACGAACGGATTCTTAAGGACCTCAAGAAGGAGTTTTGCTGCAATGGTAACGTGGTCCACGATAAGGAGCTGGGGAAGGTGATACAGCTGCAGGGCGACCAGCGCAAGAACGTGTCCCACTTCTTGATCACGGCCGGGATTGTCAAGAAGGACCAAATCAAGATTCATGGTTTTTAGACACTGCTTTGCTTTCTGATTGCTGCTGGTTATGTGGTGGTGTTTTGACTTTTTAGCTGTGTTTTCTGTTTCTATGCGGTTGTGTGTTCTGCATTTGTGATTTGGGTTTGGGTTTGTGATCATCTGTGGAGAGTGTGAGAAGAAGGCCTTGATGCCATGGGGTGTTCGGTGGATCATTACCGTGTTTCGGATATTAATACTAATCAAGTTCTTGTTGGGTTTCTCCACCTTATTGTTGCTATAACTCTGCATCCATTTTCTGTTCTTTTGGATCTGACACAATCTGATTAGTTTCTTCACGAACTTTGTCCTTGGCTTTAGACACAGACTATCCTTGGCTTTAGTGACCTTCTTGTTAGCCTAGTAAAGGATCTCAGAGTTTTTGGGACAGACTTTGCCCTTATGAACTGCCACATTAAGTAAATTACAAGGTTCTAAAGAGAGGCTTTTGTTTACATCAAAGCTTCACTGGCTCAATAATTACAGACTTCTCTCTTAATCACACACCTTCTCCTCCCTCCTTCCCTTACCACCCCTACCCCATGTTCTTTATCTAAGACCTCTACCAGTTGAAATTTTTTCTCACCACCCAAATTCTCATCAAAGTTTTGATCCTGACTAACCTTAGTCCCTGACCAGTGATGGAGATCGTGTAGACTCGATTTTGTGTAAGAACTTGCACTGATAGCCTTGGTTTGACGGCCTTGGTTCAAACACGATAAAATGTGTAAGCCCGCACTGACGGCCTTGGTCTAACACATTAATAAGTGAAAAACCCGCACTATCGGCCTTGGTTTTTCACGAAGACAGTACTTGGAAACGAGACTTTTTCTTAATTTTTGTTACTTTCAACTTGATTTCCTATTTCCCTTTACAATCATGAGTACATGCATTTTTTTATAGCCTAAATCTATACATTCAAATATTCAAATTGTAACTAACATATAACTAACCATTCAAATATTTAAATTATAAACTAACATACTAATTCTATCTAAATAATTAACATGCATAATTAAAATTAACTACTCCCGCTCATATACTTCTCAATCGCATCACCCAGCCACAACACTAGGACACTCGGAATTCAACGTGATACTATCAGGGCTTGGAAGATTTCCTATCTTTAGACTCACAAAATCCCACGAATGAACCACTTAGCCATTCCCCAAATTGCCCCGTTCAAACCACATTCATTTGGATATCTATTTTTTTAACAACACACATCCTATCACTATCCTATCACTATGGCCAATTCTACCACAATAGAAGCAAAATGTCTTAGGTTTTTGTACATAAACTTAACCCACTACTCTTTCCCCATTTTAATGTTTGTTCCCCGCGGTAACGGCTCACTTCCGCCAGGATCTCGATCAATTTTCTATTCGTACTACCTGCCTCCGAGATATTACATCTAACACTCTGTCAAAAATCTGTCCCACCTTTAAGCTTGTTTGTGTTGAAATCTAATGGAGTGAAAAAATTGTGAATTTGAACCCACAATTCCACTTTGAGTTCTTCCTCCGTGAAATTTAGATCATCTTTCTTCCACTCCTCAGGAAGATACTGACAATCAAAGGACCAAGTCTCTTCCCCTTTAAACACTTTGCACTTATTTTCCTATGCTTTGAATAGGAATTGAAAAAGATTTTGTCCCAGAACTCGGACTAAGAAGGGTCGTCTTGTTTTCCAGATGACCCCCATTTTCGTCTTTAGTCCCCCCCACATTCGCTTTATTTTGCACCACTATCTTGCCGATCAGGCTTAGGGCGCATTCCGGAACTCCTGGCTCAATATCAGCTCCGACAATATTATCCCCGCTCGCTCCTTATCAATAGTATCTTGTTCCATTGCTTCCTTGAAATTCACCAAAAACGCATACTTCACGAGCTAAAAAACCAACCCTGCAAAGGCAAAACTAGAAGCAAAGCTGAAAATAAAGCCCTAAGCCCTAACACTAAGACGAAACACGACTAGCAGAGGAGGAGGAAAAGACCCAGCAACCCTAAAGTGCAAGGATGCTGGTAAGCTAAAGATCAGAAAAATGCAAATCCAATTCATGGAACTATCGACGCTCTAGAAAGAGAGGGGATTTTTAATTCATGGAACTCATTAGATACCCTAATCGAGGACATGCATGCGCTGCTTTTATTTGGCCATGGTCTTCATGAAGTCAAAACCCATGGAACTCAATTTACTTGGTGTCGTCGAGACCTTTCTCAGAAATTGGATAGGTTTCTCTGTAATGAGCTTTGGCTGGATATGTTTCCCGAGGCTTTTGTGCTCCATGCGACGCGATTACAATCCGACCATACCCCTCTTGTCGTTCGCTGCTCTCCGGGAACACCCACGTCTCGAGGAACAAAGCCTTTTCGGTTCTTAGCCCCGTGGCTCCTACATGACGACTTCCCGAAAGTCGTTGCTGGTTGGTGGTCGGGATCCCCTAGTTTTGTGGATGCCGCTGTTTGTCCCATTTTTGTTACATTTTTCGTTGTCTTTTTGTCTTTCTTTTTCTCCCATATTGAGTCTTTTCGTTGGGTTTTATTCATTTTCGTAGTTTATTGCGTGATATGATCTTTTTCGGTTTTTCTTGTGTTTTTCGTATGTTTTTTCGGGTTTTCTTTGCTTTTGGTGTGTAGGTTGGAAGCCTCGGGAGGACCGAATTTTATGCAAAAATTATTCGGACAAGAGTAAGTAAATAGAGGAGCTCGCTGGGAACGCACAACAAAAAGCGGAATTGAATTCCGATACCGGACGAGCCCGAACGAGCCCAAACCGTGAATTCATGCAGAGCTGCCCAGGATAGCGCCGCTATGGCCATAGCGCCGCTATGGCCAACCCAGCTAGTGGCTCTACACAGCAAAGCGATGGGCAGAGGCTCGAGCATCTCCACCCATAGCGGCGCTATGGCCCTGATTTGTAACAGTCGCGATTTTCGTGGATTTTGAATTGGAATAGCTTTTACTTCGAACTAAGGGCATAATGGGAGGGGACCAGATGTTGTAAATATTTTTACCGTAGTAGAATCGAAAGATTCGTTCCCCGGGTCGTATCGCAAGGAAGGTTAGCCGGATTATTAAGCACGTTTATTCAACACAATTAAAAGAAATAAAAGAAATAAAATTCCTAAACATTCTAACTCAAATAATTGGATGGGTTTTTAGTTATCAACTACTGCAAATAATTATATAAAGCAGAGAAAGTAGTAAGCAAGGACGAAGAACAATTATGATTAAGGCGCTAGGGTATTGGGGATTTCGCTTCCGGTTCTGAATGCATTTAACAAGCAATGAATTACTCGACTAAAGGACTCGATAAACTAACTCATCTAGAGATTCATTCTCAATATCTCACGAAACAAGAGAATAAACATAAACAAATCTTTAACGAATCAATTAGCACATAGACAATACGTTACCGAACAAGCCTATTCTTAACGAGCCTAGATCGAACGATTTATCCCCTTTCGGTTTCTAAATGGATTAATTAGATCAAGATGGAGATCAAGCATCTAAACCCTAGGTTAAGCACAACTCAGAAAGATGAGCAATTACCAAGCATTTAAACGAAATCGAATCGGATCGATAATCCCCTACCCCTAGCTAATGAATTTAGCTACTCATTATGCATTCAACATCAACATATTCAATAATCAAAGCCATCTCAATCGGAAAGAAAACGAAAGTAAAGCTTACGATTAACGAATCCAATGTCGAGAACAAGAGAAAAACCAAATCCAAGAGTCAAATCTCTAAGTTTTCACCCTCAAGATTGATCCCCAAGAGAACCAAGTGAAAAAATATGGGTTCTGGAATTTATTTCGTACGAGAAAGAACAAAACCTAGCTTAGAACATCATGAAAGACGATTACAAAATCTGGCTATAAAATTCTGCACGTCGCGGCCTCCGCGGGCCGCGGAGCATCTCGCGGGCCGTGGCGAAGAACCTCCGCGGCCGCGACCAACTCCCGAGGCCGCGGGACTTTTTGCTCTGAAGTTCGGACTTCTGGGACCGCTTTTGTTCGCCGCGGCCGCGGTGAAGGAAGAGTCGCGGGCCGCGGCGTGTAAAACTGGGCGCGAAGTATTTTGCTCCCCGCGGGCCGCGGAAGCATCGTCGCTGGCCGCGGGGAAGGCTTTTCTTTCAGGCAAGGTGACTTTTCAGCCTCGTATGCACGCATCCGGATTCAGAGTCGGTTTCCGTCTCTTTCTACTCGATCTCAACTCATCCGCCTATATGGTAGTCCTCACATGGTCATTCAACGAGCAACTCATCCTGCACATCACCACCGACAAGAAACGCACAGAAAACCGGAGAAAAGAAACAAAAAGACCAAAAACGAACAAAACAAAGGAAATGCAAGACGAGACTCAAAATGGACCAAAGGCCAAAAAGAAATACCTAGAATGGGGAAAAATAAACATAAAATAGACATGAAAACACTAACAAAAATGGAACGAACAACTCCCCCACACTAAAACCATTGTTCGTCCCGAACAATAAAAAGAAAAGAAAAAGCATCAAAACAAGCAGAAGAGAGTGGACACTGGCTTCAAGAGAGAAAAGTCTCAAATTGATCAACTAAGTTGAAAAGAATTCCAATGAGCTGAGAACACACCATGACAATGAACTCAATCACATGATAACACAAACTCTCTAATACGGAGATATGATATAAATGCCTCACTCATTTTCTTGCAAAAATAGAAGACAGGAGCACTCAAATTGGTCGTCAGTTAAATCGATCATACGCTTGCCTATCGTCTAACCCCTACTCTAAATCAATCAAATCAATGAGACAGTGAATCAAAAGGACTTTTGTGGGTGTAATGTAGGCTTAATGGGTCGGGTAAGATAAATATAGGTCAAATGGCTCAAATATAAAATACATCACAACTTGCACTTCAACCATAATCAACAACTCCTCCGGTTTCAACCGGTTCTCCAACCTTCACCAAAGCTAACACGCTTCCACATATTATCATTCTTTTTTTTTTTCTTTTTTTTTTTTTTTTGAAACCTTATGGAGATCTTATCTAGGTTTAGCCATCGGGTTTTCTGCCCGAGTCTCCTAGACCGGTTTCCCGTACTCATTGCTCGTGACCGGTAATTGATCGGTTGGAGCACTTAGAGTATAATCCGTTAGGTTTTTTTTTTTTTTGTATATACAACTTCGACAATTGTCACCATCCACTTGCCAAACATTATCAACACAGGGTCAACAACGAGAATAAGAAGTAAGGCTCAAAGGGGGTGACTAGCGAAAATTATTCTCTAAAGAAGAAAAAAGGATACACAAATAGCAAAGAATGCCTTAATCATTCACCTACCACAAATCCAATCAACTTATTTCACAACAGACTCAAGGCAAGTTCTGATTTATTCAACATTCAGACCAATATCTCACAAGAAATGAATATGGCTCAAACCTCACCAGGTGTATATATATGAGTGTTAATCAAAGCAATCGAGCCACAAATCAAAATATGCCACTCAAGATCATCATCACAACTTCTCAACATCATTAAACAATCATAAACTAGTCTCAATATTCACCAATGTCCAACTCAAAAACATATAAACCTAAACTAGACTGGTCCACCAACAAGAGAAAGAAATAAAATCAACCCTAAAAAGAAAAACTAGACATGGTTTACCACATAGTCACGCAAGCACGTAAACTCCCCCACACTTAAAATCAGACAATGTCCCATTGTCGATTTGTAGTGAAAGAGAGTAGACCATATACTTAACCGACACGAAAAGAGCAAACTATACAAAAATAAAAGAGAAAAGGGAAAAGAAAACACACTAAGCACAGTGACAAGTCACTGTGCGTTCGGTGGTGGTGGTGGCGGTGGCGGTGGGTAGGGCTGATTGGGTCCCGAGCCCCAATGGGTGTCCCATTGGGTGAACCTCTGATCCCAGCTGTCCAATCGCGCATCCTGCTGGTCCTGCCGCTCTCGAATAGACCGGAGACTATCACTGAAGGCATCGAAGCGCGTGTCCATCTGAGTCCAGTGGGTCTGCTGCTGGGTCTCCCAATGATCCCACTGAGTCTGCTGCTGGGTCTCCCAGCCGGCCCACTGTGTGTGTTGTCGGCTCTCGAAACCGGCCAATCTGGTGTCCTGGGCATAAAGCGATCATGGATAGAGCGGATGTCGGCCGTATACTGCGTCTGAAATGCGGTCCACCATCCCGATGGCTGCTGTGGGGGTACTTCTGGCTGCAGAATCGGGGCCGGTGTCCACATGGGTGGAGGTGGGAGTGAATGGTCGTCATCGATGTTCATCTGTGCATGCTCGTCGCCTCCCGTAGGCTGGCGAGACGACCCTGGCTGATCGGTGTTAGGCGCACTCTGCTAGAGCCTTTTGAAGTATGTACTGTAAGCCTGGCGCTGAGTATACTCCTGAGCAGTAGTCCGGTTCTTGATTAGGTCAGCCTGCTTTAGCTCCGCGAAGTTAATACAACGCATCTGAGTCGTGTCCTGAACCCCCATCTCACCAAATAATTTGTAGGGCTGTGGGGTGACTCCGAAGTGACGGGCGAGTGCCGTAATAAAATGACCAATGGCCGGTGCTCCACGCCGATTGAGTGCAATCTCTTGCAAGGTGTTCTACAAGAAGGTCATGGAACACACTCGCACTCCCGCTCTCATCGCCCATAAGAGAAAAAGTTCGACCTCACTGACCTCGTTCGCCTCTTCTTTTCCGGAAATGTTGTAGCAGATGAACCGATGAACTACAGCAGTGGCCAGGTCCTGAATAAGCCCATTGGACATGCCCGCGGAGTCCCAAGTCGTATGTGGGGAGAGTTCGGCCCAACTCTTTTGGGGGTCGAAGTCGATGGCCTTGTTACGCGTACCGGAAATGGTGAACCCGCAAACATGTTTCATGACGGCGTTGTCCACTGTAAAATCCTTCCCCTGAAGCCGACAAGTGAAATGTTCGTTCCCATCAGCGAGAACAAATGAGCTGAAAAACTCAAGCATAAGGCCGCGATGCGATGTGTGTTCGATCTTGGCATATTCGGTTAAGTTAAGAACCTTGAGGTATTTCATAGCGTCCTCTAGAATACCCAAGTCGTTCAGGAGGTCACAATCTACTGCTTTCGGCCTCACCACTTCCTTTTGCGAGAGACGGGCATAAATCTCGCCCTCTTTCCGTGAGTAAATCGGAAACGGGGAATTGTATTGATCCGAAAGGTCATCCCGTTCACCTACTGGAGGTGCATCTCGGGAAGAGGATTCGCCCGCTTTCCGCTTTTTAGCCGGCTCTTGAGTGGTTTTCTTCTTAGTGGGGCGTATCAGAGTCTTGCCCATTTGAACGTCTCTCGGGCAATTTGACAAACACCTTGCGGGCGCAAATATGGTGTTCAAGCTTTGGAGAAGATGATAATGGCGGGGCTCAACACGGTTGTTTCGTAAGCTTCACTCAGCACAACAACCACTCACTATTTAAATTCGAAATAATAGCAAACGGTGAGTACTGGACGTTGATACTTGGCTAAGCTCGGGACAGCGAAACTGAGCTCTGAGACGGGGAACTGAATGATGAACGACCGGCCTGGTTCCTGTGGATGGTCGGAGAGAACTGAGCGGTGGCTAGCATAGCCGGACAGAGACGACGCCGTTGAAAGAGGCAGAACGGTGTGCTAGGGTTTCCGGACTTGCACCACAATTCTCAGAAAATCAGCTCTTCGAGTGTACTGGAACGGAGAAGACCGTAATAAGGTGATAAATTTCAGAACTTTGGGGTGATGGGTGATGATCTATGCTTGAGAGAGAGAGATTGAGAATCGCTGGCTTGTGGGGAGTGATTTGTTGAAGACGAGAGTAAGCCTGTAATCTGCCAATTTGTTCTTAAAAACGAGCGTCCCGCGGCCCGCGACTGTGCCAGGGTCGCGACTTGTTTCCTTCGCCGCGGGTCATTTTTTCTTCGCCGCGGGTCGCGACTTCAGCCCGCGGCCGCGAGAAATTCTAAGCAGAAGCGCCGGGCTAGGATCAAGCAGTCACCACGACCACGGCGAAGAATTGTTCGCGGGCCGCGACCAGCCTCCGAGGCCGCGAGCTAACTCCGAGGCCGCGAGAAATTTCAAGCAGAAGCACGATACCTGTAGATGCCCAATGTTCACCCGCGGCCGCGGCGAAGAAACGGCCCGCGGGCCGCGGCGACCAATATATAATATTTTTTTTTGAATAAATAGAAGAAAATAAAACAAATATACAGCCGTACAAAGGATACTCGTGTTGTCTCGATCAAGCGTAGACTGGGTCGCCGAGACTGACAGTCTCGACATGACGCTTTCCGAACTCTCCATCGAAATATGGTTTCACTCTCTGCTCGTTGACCACGAATAAGTCGCCATTAGCTGGATTACGAAGTCGGACGGCTCCGAAAGATAGTACCTCATCAATGATATACGGCCCACTCCAGCGTGATTTAAGTTTTCCGGGAAAGAGACGAAGGCAGGAGTTAAATAGAAGTACCTTCAAGCCGGGCTCGAGATTCTTACGGACAATAGTAGCATCGTGAAGCTTCTTCACTTTGTCCTTGTAAATCTTTGCGCTCTCGTAGGCCTCATTCCTCAACTCTTCGAGTTCCAAGAGCTGTAACATCCTCTCTCGCCCAGCTGCATCAAGGTCAAAATTCACCTTTTTGATTGCCCAAAACGCTTTGTGCTCAATCTCAACCGGTAGGTGGCACGATTTTCCATAGACTAGCCGAAAAGGGCTCATCACCAAAACTCCTTTGTAAGTTGTCCTTTGGGCCCACAGTGCACCGTCAAGCCGACTCGACCAATCCTTCCTAGAAGAATTCACTGTCTTCTCGAGAATGGTCTTTATCTGCTTGTTACTCGTTTCTACCTGGCCCGATGTTTGAGGATGATAAGGAGTGGCCACCTTATGAGAAATACCGTATTTCTTCATCATCTTTTCAAAGACACGGTTGCAAAAATGCTTCCCTCCATCACTCACAATAGCCCGTGGAAAACCGAACCTGCTCAAAATATGTCCTCGCAAAAACTTGATAACCACATTAGCATCACATGTCCGTGTGGGGATGGCCTCAACCCACTTGGACACGTAATCTACAGCAAGAAGAATATATTTAAAACCAAAAGATTCGGGAAATGGTCCCATAAAGTCAATACCCCAAACATCAAAAATTTCAACTTGTAGATTGTTCACAAGGGGCATTTCATTCCTAGGACCAATGTTCCCAAGTCTTTGGCATCTATCACAAGATTTGCAAAAACTCTGAGCATCTCTAAAGAGAGTTGGCCAAAACAAACCTGATTGGAGGACTTTAAAGGCGATCTTCCGACCTCCAAAATGTCCTCCACAATTGAGTTCGTGGCAAAAAGCGAGAACATCCGTTTTGCTCTTCATCGGGCACACACCTCCGAAGGATCTCGTCTTTTCCCATCTTAAAGAGGAATGGATCATCCCAGAAATAACTTCTGCATAACAAAACAAAACGCTTTCTCTCTTGGAAAGAGAGATCAGGCCGCAATTTTCCACAACACAAGTAATTCACAATGTCAGTGTACCAAGCACTTTTAGACACCGCATGCACATGCTCATAAGGAAAATTATCATTAATGGAATGGTGCATAATCAATGAAGATGATGATTCAGATGGTACTATGCGTGACAAGTGATCAGCAACTACATTCTCGGACCCCTTCCTATCTCTAATGTCAACATCAAACTCTTGCAATAACAAGATCCACCGGATGAGCCGCGGTTTAGAATGAGTTTTGCTCAAAAGGTACTTCAAAGCCGCATGGTCAGAGTGGATAATCACTTTAGAACCTAAAATATATGATCTAAATTTTTCAAAAGAAAAGACCACGGCTAGAAGTTCCTTCTCGGTGGTAGTATAGTTCTGTTGGGCCCCATTAAGAGTCAGGCTAGCGTAATAAATCACTCGAAGCAACATATCAACTCGCTGACCCAAAACGGCGCCCACTGCAAGATTAGACGCATCACACATGATTTCAAAAGGAATTGACCAATCAAGGGCAATAACAATGGGGGCACTCACAAGCTTGCTCTTCAATTCATTAAAAGCACATAAACAAGCATCATCAAAGTTATAAGGAACATCTTGAGCAAGTAAATGACATAGTGGCTGACTAATTTTAGAAAAATCCTTAATGAAACGCCTATAGAACCCCCATGCCCCAAGAAACTTCTAATCCCCTTAACATTCACAGGAGGGGGAAGTTTTTCAATAACATCTACCTTGGCCTTGTCGACCTCTATCCCCCTACAAGAAACAACATGACCTAAGACAACTCCACTTCTCACCATAAAATGACTCTTTTCCCAGCTTAAAGTCAAATTGGACTCAATGCAACGTTCAAGGACTCTAGACAAATTATGAAGACAATGAGAAAATGAATCACCAAATATAGAGAAGTCGTCCATGAATACCTGCAAGCAGTCCTCAAGCATATCCGAGAAGATGGAGAACATGCACCTCTGAAACGTACCCGGTGCATTGCAAAGGCCAAAGGGCATCCGTCTGAACGCGAAAGTACCAAAGGGGCACGTGAATGTCGTCTTGGGCTGATCCTCGGGTGATATGGTAGCCGGAGAGCCCATCCAAAAAGCAGTAGAACTGGTGGCCCGATAGACGATCTAGGATCTGGTCAGTGAACGACAACGGGAAGTGGTCTTTCTTGGTCACGACGTTCAGTCGCCTATAGTCAATGCACATGCGCCACCCGGTAGTGATGCGGATGGGGACCAACTCCTTCTTCTCGTTCTCGATCACGGTTATGCCTCCCTTCTTCGGCATCACGTGAATAGGGCTAACCCACTCACTACTAGCCACCGGGTAGATCTATCCCTCAGAAAATAACTTCAGCACCTCTTTCTTCACTACTTCCATCATATTCGGGTTTAGCCGTCGCTGGCTATCCCGAAATGGTTTGGCTCCTTCCTCCAGAATGATCCGGTGCATACATGTCGAGGGACTAATCCCCTTGATGTCTCCCAGACTCCACCCGATTGCCTTCTGGTTCTTTCTGAGCAAGACTATCAGCTCCTCTTCTTCCTCACTGTCGAGCTCTGCAAAAATGATCACCGGCTTCTGATGGGCATCATCCAAGAAAACATACTTAAGGTGCTTGGGCAGCTCCTTAAGCTCGAGTATGGTCTCAGCTCGGGTATGGCCTTCTCCTACTTCAAAGAGCTCCACTATAGGCTTTTCCTCTTCCTCAAAAACCGGCGACAATCCGTCTTCGAACTCCTGAAATACCATCTTATCCACAAAAGGGTAAGCAATATCAATAAAAGCACATGCTTCTACAAAATTAACAAAAGATGAAGACATGGCCCCTCGGACAGAAATGGACACCGATTCCCCTAGAACCGTCATATTCAGAGTACCATTCTTCACATCGATGAGGGAATTAGTCGTCACCATGAAAGGTCTCCCGAGAAGGATGGTGTGATCCTTCCCATTCTCGTGCACATCCCCGACGTCTAGCACAACGAAGTCCACTGGAATAATAAGCTTACCCACCTTCACGAGAACATTTTCGACTACTCCCTTGGGATACCTGATGGAATGGTCTACTAACTGGAGGCACATGCGAGTTGGCCTCCAATCCCCAAGGCTGAGCCTTTGAAAAATCGAGAAGGGCATGAGATTGATTCCGGCTCCGAGGTCAAGCATCCCCGAAGCTACCTTCACGTTCCCCAAGGCTATCTGGATAATGAAACCACCAGGGTCACGTTCCTTCTTGGGCAAATCGTGCTGCATTGCACTTGCCGCCTCATACACGACCACCTTCTCTCCATCTTCGAACTTTTCTTCTTGGTCACCAAATCCTTGAAGAACTTACCATATGATGGCATATTCTTAATCACATCGAGGAGCGGCAAGTTGACATTCACCTTGGAGAGCATGCTGAAAAGATCTCGGAACTGTTTCTCTTGCTTCTCGTTCCTAAGTCGGTCCGGAAAGGGAATGCGCGGCTTCTACGGATTCGGCGACTTATGCAGCACCGGCTCGTCTGTCGCCTCCCCGGACTCTGCTTCCTTGATCTTTTCTGGATGAGTCTCCGGATCCTCGGGCTCGGGCATCTGCACTTTGTTGTCCACTTCCTTCCCGCTCCTGAGCACAGTGATAGCTTTAGCTTGCTCGGGCTGACTTGGCAACTTCCCCTTGTTCATCTCGGTCTCAATGGTCCCAACCCTGGCGGCCAGTTGGCCTAACTGTGTCTCTATGCGCTTGATGGAGGCATCCTGATTGACATCCCTCTGCTCACGGTTGACCATAAGCTGAAGGATTTTGGCAACGTCGTCTTGGAGGTTCGAGCTCGACCCCCCTTCCAGTCCCCTCTGCTGCTGCTGTGGCTAGAAGTTCGGCCGGGGCACAAAGTTGGGTCGAGGTTGTTGCTGCATAATGTTCGGACAGGGTGGCTGAAGGGTGTTGGAGTTGTTTGACCACGAGAAGTGTGGGTGGTTCCGCCATCCTGGATTGTACGTGTTGGAATATGGGTCATTGACTGGCCGATTCTGGTATCCTTGTAAAGCACTGGCATCCGCATACTGCTCACTGGGGTCCTGCTCGAAAGATGAGGGGCATACTTCGGACCTATGCCCTGGGACTCCACACGCCCCACATGTATCAACAGCGAATGTATTAACCAGCTGAGATCCTCGTGCGGTAAGCAACCTCATCTGCTCAGTAAGCTCAGCTAGCTGTTGGGCCACCATATCATTGCTTGTACCGACCTCGTTCACTACTGCCCTCTTGCCTCGAGTGCTCTTCTGCGATGAGTTCGTACTCATCGTCTCAAAAATCTCAAACGTCTCCTCGGCTGTCCTTGCTCCGATATCACCTCCTGCCGCGTTGTCGACCATATACTGCAAGTTCTGGTGGAGGGAATCATAGAAGCAGTTCATGAGTAGCCCCGAAGAGAGGTTGTGATGGGGGCACTGCCGTTGAAGATCCTTGAACCGCTCCCAAGCCTCATGAAGAGACTCATTCGGTAATTGAGCAAACGAAACAATTTGCGACCGGAGCTCCTGAGTCTTCTGATGGGAGTAATACCTCCCAGTGAACTTCGAGTACACCTCGGTCCATGTAGTGAGAGAGCCAGGTGCAAGTGTCATGAACCAGGCCTTGGCCCGATCTTTCAGAGTCTCGGGAAAGCACCTCAGCTTCAACTGCTCGTCATTAAGGTCATTGAGAGGGAAAGTGTTGAGGACATTGTAAAATTCCCGAATGAAGTTGAGTGGGTCCTCGCTTGGAAGCCCGTGGAATGCCGGCAGCTGGTTGTAGTGAATCATTATGAGCTCGTAGTTTCTTGCAGCGTCCGGCAAACGAATGCATGAAGTGACTGGCCCGATAACCGGCTGGGCTAAGGTTCGGAGGGTGTTACGTGGAGCTTGTTGTTGTCGTTCACCCATATCAAGGTTGCTGCCTTCGGATGATTTTGGAGAATGTTCGTCTTCCCCGTGCGATTCCAGAGTAAGCTCTTCCAGCAGCTCCCTCAGGCTCTCGTTGACAGATTTGTTGATCGGAGATAGCTGTTTGCGTCCACTCCTGGTACGCATACACAAAGACAAGAAACCGTCACGAGCACCAGATAAACAAAGAAGAAAAACCTAAGAAAAACAAGAACCTCAAAACTCAAGAACTAATAAACTAGTAAAATAAAATGAAGAGAAACACTAAAAACAAAATGAATAGGCGCACAAAATAATCCTAAACCTTCCCCGGCAACGGCGCCAATTTGTTGTAAATATTTTTACCGGAGTAGAATCGAAAGATTCGTTCCCCGGGTCGTATCGCAAGGAAGGTTAGCCGGATTATTAAGCACGTTTATTCAACACAATTAAAAGAAATAAAAGAAATAAAATTCCTAAACATTCTAACTCAAATAATTGGATGGGTTTTTAGTTATCAACTACTGCAAATAATTATATAAAGCAGAGAAAGTAGTAAGCAAGGACGAAGAACAATTATGATTAAGGCGCTAGGGTATTGGGGATTTCGCTTCCGGTTCTGAATGCATTTAACAAGCAATGAATTACTCGACTAAAGGACTCGATAAACTAACTCATCTAGAGATTCATTCTCAATATCTCACGAAACAAGAGAATAAACATAAACAAATCTTTAACGAATCAATTAGTACATAGACAATACGTTACCGAACAGGCCTATTCTTAACGAGCCTAGATCGAATGATTTATCCCCTTTCCGTTTCTAAATCGATTAATTAGATCAAGATGGAGATCAAGCATCTAAACCCTAGGTTAAGCACAACTCGGAAAGATGAGCAATTACCAAGCATTTAAACGAAATCGAACCGGACCGATAATCCCCTACCCCTAGCTAATGAATTTAGCTACTCATTATGCATTCAACATCAACATATTCAATAATCAAAGCCATCTCAATCGAAAAGAAAACGAAAGTAAAGCTTACGATTAACGAATCCAATGTCGAGAACAAGAGAAAAACCAAATCCAAGAGTCAAATCTCTAAGTTTTCACCCTCAAGATTGATCCCCAAGAGAACCAAGTGAAAAAATATGGGTTCTGGAATTTATTTCGTACGAGAAAGAACAAAACCTAGCTTAGAACATCATGAAAAACGATTACAATATCTGGCTATAAAATTCTACACGTCGCGGCCTCCGTGGGCCGCGGAGCATCTCCCAGGCTGCGGCGAAGAACCTCCGCGGCCGCGACCAACTCCCGAGGCCGCGGGACTTTCTGCTCTGAAGTTCGTACTTCTGGGACCGCTTTTGTTCGCCGCGGCCGCGGTGAAGGAAGAGTCGCGGGCCGCGGCGTGTAAAACTGGGCGCGAAGTATTTTGCTCCCCGCAGGCCGCGGAAGCATCGTCGCTGGCCGCGGGGAAGGCTTTTCTTTCAGGCAAGGTGACTTTTCGGCCTCGTATGCACGCATCCGGATTCGCAGTCGGTTTCCATCTCTTTCTACTCGATCCCAACTCATCCGCCTATATGGTAGTCCTCACATGGTCATTCAACGAGCAACTCATCCTGCACATCACCACCGATAAGAAACGCACAGAAAACCGGAGAAAAGAAACAAAAAGACCAAAAACGAACAAAACAAAGGAAATGCAAGACGAGACTCAAAATGGACCAAAGGCCAAAAAGAAATACCTAGAATGGGGAAAAATAAACATAAAATAGACATGAAAACACTAACAAAAATGGAACGAACACCAGACTTTGTATTTAGGGAGATTGCTCTGGAGAAAACACAACTCTCGACCGAGGTGCAAACCCTAGGTCCCGAGAAAGCACGAACTCTCTTCCTCTCTTCCTCTTCCTTCTTCTTCTTATTCTTATCCACCGTTTTTCCTCTTCCTTTAATCTTTCTTCTCCATTTTTCTTCTTCTTTTCATTAGATTAAGCTTTTTATTATTGGATTCAACATTGGAATTGCAATTTATTGTAAGTCTCTCTTTATTTTTAATTCTTGTGAATGATTTAATTGAGAGAGATGATGAATTGTGTTGAATTCATGTTGCTTAGCTAATTCCTATTTCTAGGGATAGGGGATGAATATTCTTGTTTGAATTGTATCTCTCGGGCTTGAATCATTCATACTTGTGTGAGTTGATTTAATTTAGAATTGATGAAATTGTGCTTGATAGTTCGATATAATCAAAGGGTGACACTTCGATCTTGTGATTGAAAACGATTAGATATTGAATTGTTGAGTTTGGTTCTGTTGATTCTATATGACTAGTTGATTAAACACCTTCTAGCTAAATTAGCGACTTTTTGAACCGAAAGGGGAGAAGTCGTAGACCTAGGCTTACATGAGATAGATAATTTCGTAACTGAATCATCAATGGGTTTGGATTGAAATACATGCTTGTCGGTGTCTTATCCCTTGTTACGGAAAGTTATTGGGATTGGATAATTGACTTGTGTTGTGTGCTCGAATTTGCTCATCTATGTTCAATCCCTTGTTACGAAGAGTTATTGGGAGCGAACCGCTAGATGTTTAGGCGAGAGTGTCAATTCTGAACCGAATGATCAATTGCCCCGTTGTGCTAAGAACTTGAATTAATTATCCCCGACTCCCTAGCTTCTCCATCTTCGTTTCATTTTTATTCTTAGGTAAATTATTGCTTTCATCATTTATTAGTTGGTAATTGCTCATTCCTCCTATTGGATTAGAGTGTTTAGGATTTCTTTTTCTTTTGTGTGCTATCAATATCAAAGCTAAATTACGAACAACCTTCCTCGAGAGATCGACCTAGGGAACGCATCATTTGATTCGGTACTCGGTAATTTCCCCCACACTTAATCCTTTGTTCGTCCCGAACAAAAAGAAAACAAAACAAGACACGAGCATGGATACGGTTTCAAACAAGAAGAGCTTCAAAATGCCCAATTCAATCGAGTCGAATTCCAACAAACATACGACCATATGCCTCAAATATCGACTTGGTCATGAAATGACAAACTCTCAAAACATAGATTATCATGTATGCCTCACTCATTTTCTTGCATGAATAAGTGATAGGAACGCTCAAAATTGGTCAATATTCAAGTTTCAACATATGTTTGCCAATCGTTTAAATTACTCGAAAACAATCAAAGCTCAAAAACTTGCGAATCAAGAGGACTTCACGGGTTGTAATGTGGGATAAGGTAAAGGTACGAATATATATGGATATGAAGCTCAAATAATCAATCCAAGTTTTGCGAGTAATAGACTACTCGAATGTCAGCTACTCATCTAAACCAACAAGCTAGCACACATACACAATCACCATCCTCGAGTAAATAGATTACTCGAGTTCTCCTCTACCAATCCAGAATAAAAAATATAGCACATTCACCATCCAACCAATACAATTCCACAAACAACACCTAACTGCTCTCATCGAACTACAACATCACTTGACCCATTTTTTTTTTTCTTTTGTTCTTTTTTTTTCCTTTTTTTTTTATTTAGAGAGTAACTTTTTCCGAACAAGATCGAATCAAAAGGACAACATTCTATAGGTGTGAACATTGGAGGTCATCCAAGTGTCCTACAGTAGATTCCCATGCTCATTACCCGTCAACATGAGTCGACTACTAAGAGGAGTAGAATCCATTCGATTCGTCGTGTGAGCTCTCATGTTTGTTTTTTTTTGTTTTTTTTTTATTTTTTTGTTTTTTTTGTTTTTTTTAATAGGTCAAGCAATAGAATCCACTCCAATTCACCTCATTCAACAACAATACCATTTTCACCAATCATCACCGAATCAGTCAACAAAATACATTTCATGTAGGGTTACAAAACAAAGGATCAAAGCTCAAATGGGCTACAAGAGAAAATAACGTTTAGGATCGAAGAACAAGGCTAAAGAGAGCTAATCAAACAAAACGCCTCAATCATATTCGCAATTTTAAACTCTAATTGATTCATTTCAAACAAACTCAAGGCAAGTTTTAATCATGCAAGAATATGACCAATATCTCACAAGAAGAAAAAAGTAAGGCTCAAAACCTCACAAGGCAGATAGATGTCATTCAAAGCAATCAAGCAAATACCGAGGCAATGACCACACGTCCGTTATCACAACTTCCCCATTTCATCAAACATACATCATCAGATCATATAATTCACCAATACCATGCTCAACAAAACAAAAACCTAAAACTAGACCAGTCCACCACATAAGCATGCAAAATCCAAATAAACTCCCCCACACTTTAAATGAGGCAATGACCTCATTGTTTCAACACAAAACAGGAAGTCACATAAAAGGACCCAGCAATCTCATATAATGAACCAATCCCACCAACTACCACTAGAACACAAAAGAAAAGACAAGGGAAAAAATAGCTCAAGAAAGATAAAAAAAAAAAAAAAAAGGGAAAAGGGTGTGCAAACCGAAGTGCCTCGAGGAGGATAAGCATCCATGTGCAAGCCGCTCGCCTAGGCTCAGCCCAGAACCTCGATATTCTCTTGCTCGAGCTTGCAATCAATACCTGCCAAGATAGACATAAAAGAACTCCAAACTCCAATTATTAAAAAGATAAAATAAAAGGCACAATGAAAAATATCCTAGGAAAGCAGTAAATTCCTTGGGTTGCCTCCCAAGAAGCGCTTTTTTAACGTCATTAGCTTGACGAAACCTGAGGGAAACTCAACCGGGATCTAGAAAGAGGTGACGGTCGTGCCACACCTTCGTATTCTCGAGAAGTGGCAGCACTGGCACTAAGGCCAGAAGGCAGGCACGGGTGGCTCGGGTAGCAATATTCTTCTGGAACTGAGCATGGGAGCTAGGTGGGGTAACGAAGTGGCCTAGAGCTCTCTTCATCGAAACTCCATTGCTAACCAATGGAAAGATAAGAACATCTGTGGAGCATATCAGGACCACTGGGGCCTTCACCGAGAAAGCACGAACTCTCTTCATCTCTTCTTCTTCCTTCTTCTTCTTCTTCTTCTCCATCGTTTTTCCTCTTCCTTTAATCTTTCTTCTCTAATTTTTTTCTTATTTTCATTGGATTAAGCTTTGTATTATTGGATTCAACATTGGAATTGCAATTAATTGTAAGTCTTCTCTTTATTTTTAATTCATGTGAATGATTGAATTGAGAAACATGATGAATTGTGTTGAATTCATGTTGCTTAGCTAATTCCTATTTCTAGGGACAGGGAATGAATATTCTTGTTTGAATTGTATCTCTCGGGCTTGAATCGTTCATACTTGTGTGAGTTGATTTAATTTAGAATTGATGAAATTGTGCTTGATTGTTCGATATAATCGAAGGGTGACACTTCGATCTTGTGATTGGAAACGATTAGATATTGAATTGTTGAGTTTGGTTTTGTTGATTCTATATGACTAGTTGATTAAACACCTTCTAGTTAAATTAGCGAATTTTTGAACTGAAATGGAAGAAGTCGTAGACCTAGGCTTACATGAGATAGATAATTTCGTAACTGAATCATCTATGGGTTTGGATTAAAATACATGTTTGTCGGTGTCTTATCCCTTGTTACGAAAAGTTATTGGGATTGGATAATTGACTTGTGTTGTATGCTCGAATTTGCTCATCTATGTTCAATCCCTTGTTACGGAGAGTTATTGGGAGCGAACCGCTAGATGTTTAGGCGAGAGTGTCAATTCTGAAGTGAATGATCAATTGCCCCGTTGTGCTAAGAACTTGAATTAATTATCCCCGACTCCCTAGCTTTTCCATCTCCATTTCATTTTTATTCTCAGGTAAATTATTGCTTTCATCATTTATTAGTTGGTAATTGCTCATTCCTCCTATTGGATTAGAGTGTTTAGGATTTCTTTTCTTTTTTTGCTATCAATATCAAAGCTAAATTCCGAACAGCCTTCCTCGAGAGATCGACCTAGGGAACTCATCATTTGATTCCGTACTCGATAATTTAAAAACAATTTGTGCTACAACAACCCCAAATCCTTCTCCACTGCAGCGGCTGACTGGAATTATCGAGTATTTGGAAATATTTTTACAAAAAAGAAATCCTTTCTGGCCCGCATTGGTGGCATTCAACGCTCTCTACACTATCGCCGATCCCCTCGACCCTTGCAGCTGGAGAAGACTTTGACGGCTGAACTAGAAGAGATCCTTCTTCAGGAGGAAGTCCTCATGATCCAGAAGTCGAACCGCAACTGGTCCCTTTTTGGTGACCGAAATACTGCCTTCTACCATAAGCAAGTCAAAGCTTGACGACGCACAAACAAAATAGTCGCCCTGAAGGACGACGGAAACATTTTGTCACTGACCCGGATGACTTACAACGGATGGCCGTTATTACTTACTTCCAGTCCATCTATACGGCTGATCGAACGCTTCCTTTGCTCGGAACTGCGGCACCATCCTTCCCAGCAATAAACCCTCATGCCTTAACACTACTTGAACGGGACGTGTCAGAGGATGAGATCCTGAGGGCTCTCAAGGATATGGGCTCACTTAAAGCGCCAGGTGCTGATGGGCTCAACATGTTATTCTTTAAAAGCCAATGGGAGAGAGTAGGATCATCTGTGTGTCGCCTAATCAGGTCGGTTCTCCATGGTGGTGAACTGCCGGCGGAAATCAATAAAACGCATATTTTCCTCATACCCAAGTGTGAGCAGCCTGAGACGATTAAACAATTCCGACCCATTAGACTATTGAATGTGGTCTACAAGCTCCTAACAAAGGTGGTCACTAACATGAAACCACTCATCCCTGGATTAATCGGTCAGGCTCAGTCAAGTTTTATCCCGGGGCGTCACATACATAATAACATCATTGTGGCTCAGGAGCTTATCCATTCGATGAGGACCAAAACGGGGAGCACGAGGCACATGGTTGTGAAAGTCGATCTTGAGAAGGCATACGATTTCTTGCGATGGGACTTTGTGGAAGATACCCTTCTGTTGGCAGGTTTTCCCCCAAGGTTCGTGAATGTCATCATGCAATGCCTTACCACAACGTCCACGCAAATTCTCTGGAATGGAGTCCCGAGCGAAGCGTTCCAACCGTCCAGGGGAGTGCGACAAGGGGACCCTATCTTCCCTTACCTCTTCGTCCTTTGCATCGAGCGGTTAGTGCATGCTATTCAAAGTGAGGTCAGAGAGGGGCAGTGGAAGCCGATCAGTGTAGGGCGCGGTCGTATGCAAGTCCCGTACTTGTTGTTTGCGGACGATTTACTTCTTTTTCTGGAAGCTTCAACTGATCAGGTACATACACTGAAGAGGGTGCTTGAAAGTTTCTGTCAGTTGTCAGGCCTGAGGGTTAGTGAGGCCAAAACCAACATCTTTTTCTCGAAGAATGTTAGCCTTGACGAGCAACATGCTTTATCGAATTTAATGGGCTTCAACATGGTCGCGAATCTTGGCTACTATCTAGGTGTCCCACTTATACATGGATGATAAGGGCCACACTTACATAAGAATTGCCAAGAGGGCTGAAGCTCGTCTGTCTGGGTGGAAGGCGACTGCTTTATCTATGGTCGGTCATGTAGTTTTGGCTCAAGCGGTAGTTAGCGCTCTCCCGTATTACACCATGCAGTCGATCCGCTTACCTAATTCCATTTGTAAGGGGCTGGAAAAACGTATTAGACAGTTTATTTGGGGAGGCTTGTGTGATAAACGAAAGCTCAGCTTCGTCAAATGGGATGAGATGTGTATGGCAAAGGATTTTGGAGGTCTGGGCCTAAAAAAACAACGGCTTATGAACGAAGCTATGCTCATGAAACTAGGATGGCAATTCCTCACGAATTCGAATGCAATATGGGTACAGCTTTGGAAAGCTAAATACAACAATAACCCGTTTGACGTAAACGCCGACAGTCAGAGAGCCTGCTCGGTGACCTTGCAATCTGTACGTAGAATCTGGAGACATGTCGTGAGTGGGGCTCGTTGGGCGACACGTAATGGAGAGACGACAGGATTTTGGACTGACAAATGGCTGACCTCGGACACCATCTTGCAGCATGCAGCCATTGCCGCAGTCCCGACGGAATTACTTGATAAAAGTGTTCTTTTTTTTTGGCCTCGGATGGGGGAACA
Source organism: Striga hermonthica (assembly GCA_902706635.1). Lineage (NCBI taxonomy): Eukaryota > Viridiplantae > Streptophyta > Magnoliopsida > Lamiales > Orobanchaceae > Striga > Striga hermonthica. The sequence continues at coordinate 2,416,786 of CACSLK010012206.1, read as the reverse complement.
TGGCGCTGAGACTTATTCTCTCATCTCGTGCCAACCTCCGTGCTGCTGCAAATTGCGGCGATCCCGCCGCCACGAGAAGCTCTCGATCGAGATCAGTTATATTGGGGTTTTTCGTCTACCGGCAAGTTCACCCTTAGCTCAGCATATGAGCTCTTAGACGTTGAAGGTCCGCCGCGAGTGGGTCCGCGGCCGTTATGGAAAGCAGTTTGGCAGTGGCCGGGTCCTCAAAGAATCCGGCACTTCCTTTGGCTCCTGGCAAAAAATCGGTTGCTCACTAACATAGAAAGACGGAGGCGCCACTTGACATCTACGAGCTTATGCGAGGTTTGCAGTCAAAGCGAAGAGACTATTTTACATGTGTGCCGTGATTGTCCCCTGGCCGCCGAGCTCTGGACACGGCTATTACCTCTTTCAGCCCATCATGGTTTTTTCTCCTCTACTTTAGAACATTAACTTCTCTCGAACTTAGCACACCCGTCCCGCAACATAGGGGCGTTGACTAGGCTTGCACTTTTGGTGTGGTCGTGTGGAAGTTATGGAGATGGATGAATGAGTATATATTCTAGGGCAAGAAACGCGATGTTATCGGTGGGCTTCGCGAAGTTTCCACATACATCGAGGGGATGGCGAGGGTGAGTGTTAGTGCCAGCAAGCTGGGGGAGACGGGCCGCTCGAGAACTTCACTATGGATATGTTGGGAGAAACCTCATCGGGTTGGGTTAAAGTAAACTCGGATGGATCTTTTAATCTGTCGTCTGGAATGGGTTGTGCGGGGGGCCTGATCCGGGATGAACAAGGACATTGGCTTGGAGGGTTCACTATGAATATAGGCGTTTGCTCGATCATGGTTATGGGGCTTATTTTGGGGACTCTCCTTAGCATGGACATTGGGGCATCAACACGTAGAAGTTGAGGTCGGCAATGCTAGTGTTGTAGCCTTTGCTACATCTCTTGAAGATGTTCCGGGTGTGCATGCAGGCCTAGTGTCGGGTATTAAGGATTTCTTACGTAGACCGTGGGAGGTTAAGGTGAATCACATTTTCCATGAAGCGAATTATGCTGCCGACTTTCTGGCTTCCTTAGCGGCGGAAGGCCCGTTGGGGTACCATTTCTTTCAGGATCCTCCGGAATGTATTCGTCACTGGCTTCACCATGATCTAGTTGGCGTGACCTATCCACGTCCCATTTGCAATTTAACTACTTAGGCGGTTAGCCTCTACCATTGTACCAAAAAAAAAAAAAATAATGATAATAATACTTGATCCAATTTAGACCGAACAATCAATGAATATATACCTGCTATGTAAGTGGGTACGGTCGACTGCAATTGACTACCATCTCTAAGAACAAAAAAGGAATCATTATAAAACAAAAAAGAATATTATCTATTTATCATTATTAAAAAAAAATTGGCTCTCTTTTTTTTTTTTTGGTACAGGAATCTTCCGGTTTTCGGATCCACAGGGGAACCGACTAATCCGAAAAAAATTGGCTCTCTAACATAAAAGAATAATACTTTCCATTCCCGCGTCCCATGCGATGTTTTTTCATTTCCATTTCAATTGGTGCTATCTCCATTTTAGCCCCCGGTAGCGATATTTCCATTTAATTTCTAAACGAATCGAATACGAATCAAAAAATGAGTTCGTTAACGAATCGAATATGAATTCGAATCTTCGATTATTTTAACGAATCCGAATCGAATCTCTATGTATTCGTTTTGATTCGATTCGTTTACAACCCTAGTGTTTATTCTCGACAATAATGTTATATAAAATTATACATATAGCTATTACATTACGTAATACTTTATTTTTCAATAAGGCACTAGCTATAATGCCAAAACATGATTGAAGAATTCTGAATGCACGTTCAATGTCTTTTTTGTAAGTTTCATGTCTCAATGCATTTTTTTGGACCGTGTGGCTCATGAATCATTTGCACAGTGGCGGACCATTTTAGATATATGCTATCAACTTAATCATAACACATGATGTAATCATTTTTTTGAATTACATAACGAGCTAGAAGAGCAGGCTCTTCCAAGCCGACACAAACATATATCCAAGAGAAAATTATGCCCTGGACCTTAAAGCATAATTTTTAGGGAACTCTATCAGTTACCAAAAAATCCTCTTCTTGTATTTATTGTAGTAACCCCTCTCCCATATCTTCTCATTTTTCTTTTCCGTCAATTTTCCTATCCTTTCTATTCTTCCATCCTCTCATCAACTCGTCGCCAACTCCAAAACTCCATCCTCAACCGGCGCGAATAGCGAAAGCGACATTATTTTCTTATCCGACTTCAACCGTTTTTGTTCGAGAATTGGAGAAAATTAGGATTCCCCTGAGAGGCGGCGTTTCTGTTCAGCCCACGTGGATCATCGATTTCCTGCTGTTGGAGAACCTTCGTGGCTTCACCAAGTTCTTCGCCGTCGTCGGCTCTGAGATCGATTTTTGAGAGTCAATGATGGAGATGCTGGATGCGTGGGCGCGAGACAACGAGTTTAGTTGGATCGTCTCTTTGCACGAAAGATGAAATTAATACATAGGGATTTTGGATTTGGTGTGATTTTGCTAGTGAAAATTTCTGAAAGTGTTGTGCGTGCTTACAGGGACGATAAATAAAAGGGAGAGAGAGAAGATATTATTATTATTATTATTATTATTATTATTATTATTATTATTATTATTATTATTATTATTTTTATTTTTATTATTATTATTGTTATTATTATTATGATTATTATTTGTAGTATATGTTGCGTAAGCAGTATATGTTCAGTTAGAGCTATCAAAACAGCCCGCGGCCTGCAGGCCGGCCCGCCCCGCCCCGCCCCACAAAAAGGGTGGGGTGGGCTAGCCCGTCAATTTAAAAAAAAAAAACCAAAAATATAAAAACCCTCTGCTCTCATTTTTTACCCCCCATTCTCGTCTCTCATTTTTATCCGCCGCCCTCAACAAATAATCTGTCTCAAACCCTACTCCCAAGCTCCACACCTCAACCAAACAACGCCGCTATCCGCCATTCCGCCCCCGTCGTGGCCATCGGGCACTCAGTTTTCACCGTAATCTAACCTTGCCCGTTCACCACCATCCGACATCCGGCCTCCGCCATCCACCCTCGCTCGTGAGCATGTTCATTGAATTTTTTTTTTGGCAATGTCGGACCGGAGTAATGCGGCTGATTCTGTTCTTCCTTCATTGCCTAAGTAAGGATAATCTCACTAATCAGGAGAGGGATTTGCTTTCATCGGTTGTTGAAGCTATGCCTAGATTTCAATCTCTCATTTTATAGGCAATTTCGCACAAAGAAGTTGAAGAAGACATTTGATTTATTTGTCCAAGTATTTGTTGCTGTTTTGCCCATGAAATATTTTTCTTCAAACGTGAATTCTGATTCTGAAGAATCCTTTTGTAATTGATGGATGATGCTTTTTTTTTTTTTAAATTATAGGTTAAAGGCTTAAAGCAAAAAAAAAAAAAAAAAAGGAAAAATGACGGGCCAGGCCCGCCAAACCCGCGGCCCGAGGCGGGGTGGGTTGGGCCAGTAATTTGTAGGCCCGCCAGCCTGCGCCCTGCCAATTGGCGGGCTTTGGCGGGCTACGGTCCAGCCCGCCTCGCTGGCCCGTTTTGATAGCTCTATGTTCAGTATATGCTTTCGTTGCCCGTGCTTCGTGTGTTTCTCGTCTGCACCGTGTTTCATTTGTTTATCACATACTCTACATATTCTAAAATAATTAAAAAAAAATAAGACCTCCCCATTCCACGAGCTCAACCTCCATGAGCTCTGCCTACGACGAGGTTTCCTTTATGACCGCAGCGGATCCAAAAATTTTTATCAGTTAAGGCAAAAAATAGTTCGAATAACTTTTTAACAATATTGGATAAAGTACTTATATTATCAATTAACTAAATCATTGGAACAATCAGGTGTTGAGAGGTTCCCTATTCAATTTATCTTTGACTTGATGCTAAAAAAATAAAATTGAGAATGAGGTCTGGTTGTTTTATTTTGCATTTTTATTATAATTAAGAAATATACCAAAAATAATTTACAATTTTTTCCTTCATTTTTTTGTAATAAGAAATAAACAAGTTATTTTGATATATAATTTATTAATTTAAGAAAAACATAAATGTCATTATTTTTGTTCTTATTATCTTTTAAAGATTTCCTTATGGGTTATCTTCTTACATATAAATGTAGATTTCTTCATTGTCGATTTCCAACGCTTTAAAATTCTATATGTTAATTTCTAAAGATTCGAAATATTCCATATAAATATGCATCTTTATCCAAAACTTTCAAGTTTAAACGTTTGGGTAACTTAAATTGTAGATATATTTTAAAAGTTAATAACATTTGAATATATTATCAGTTCTTATATATGATAACTTAAATTAGTCATATTTTGACAATGTATAATTTGACATTCCTATTGTGTGTGTGTGTGTATATATATATATATATATATATATATATATATATATATATATATTAAAATAATTATATCTATTGCATCTCTATCAATGAAAAATTAAATATTTATCAATTATAATTAAAACAATAAGTTTATCTATCAAGCTTATTCTATGATATAAGTACTAAAATTGTTATAATATAATATCGTCGAATCTGACTGGTAAGATGTACCATTTCAAATAAAAACCATAATGTTATTTTGTAATAATTATTTAAAATTTTAAAATAAAAACTTGTATTTATATATTTACACATATCAAATATAATTTTTTTATTAACATATGTTAACTATGTGTACTTAGCATATACAATTGAACCTAGGCAATTGCCTAGGCTGGCCCACATCTAGATCTGCCCCTGGTTTATGATATGTATATGATAGATTATATACTGAATAAATTCAAATATCGCAATTGTGGTTTAGATAAAAATGCTATGTAAATAAAAAATCAGGTTATATACTGAATATATACGGACTATAAACGCAATATATACTGCGTATTCACAAAACCTGAGAAATGAAAACCCACGATCTGCGTAATGTAAGGGGGAGGCGGTTGCACTTTATTTGGTAATTGAAAATCTCATAATCTGAGGGAGGCAGTTACACGTAATTTGGTAATGAAAATCTCATAACTTGGTGTATATTTGTAATTAGTTGGCATGAAATTGGTAAAGATACAAATAAATTTTGCCCCATGATAAAATTATTATTATTTTTTTTCCAAACCATGTGGTATAAATAAAAATTGGCCTATATCTAAATATTACAGTTCATTACAGAAAAGTCGTAGACTTTCTGCTACGACCTGCATATAGTCTGACTTATGTTGTAAGATAATATTTCTACCTCCAATGCAAGCAACCTGTATTCTAAAATATTACGGTTTGTGACCAAAATTTTCAAAACTGATATCGATAGTGCTTGAAACAGTTCGGTGCCGAAAACAATACGAAGATAAAGAATACTTTTTGGAGTCTTATTTTTTAGAACGAGACTATTTCAGTCTGGTTCTATACTTGGAAATTCGATTTTTTTGCCCACCTCGAAATTATTTAATCCCTCTTATTTTTTTTTAAATATCATTATAGTTTTATCAATTATTAACTAAATAAATGTCGTTTTAGTTCTTTTGCACATATTTTTCCATTATTACTCTCATTTAGCTAATAAATACATTACGTCTTTTCATATTCACTCTTCATTTTTTCTCAAAACATTCATCTCTATCTTCATTAAATAAGGTTATTATGGACAAAAAAATATATTTAATTAATGTGCAACTTCTCAAAACGACATATATTAAAAATATGAGGTAGTATTATTTATTTGTCACTTATCAATGCATCATGCCAGTAATATATTTTTATAAAATAAAATAATAATTTTTTATTCGTCACTTGTCTACTGATATTGCCCGTAATATTTTTTTTTTTATTTTTTTTTATAAAGGAAATCTGAATTATACTGTAGAGGGTGTCCTCAAATCAAGGGAAGTTACCAAGTACCAACATTACCGGCTGTTTTAACTGCAGTTTCTCGTAGCAAGAATCTCGCCAATATATAATACTAGTACAGCACCCGCGCGTTGCGCGGTATGATATTAAATATATTGATAAATTATAATTTAAACGAATGACAATTTATTTACAATAATGTCACTTATTAGATATTTGAATAATTATACATATAACATTAGTTGTAGGCGAATTAAGTTTGTTATGATTACTATTGTCATTGAAAATATTAATCTTTCGTTTATAACTCCAAAAACAACAATATGCTACTATTATGACTAAGTACATGTTTTTTCAGCAACAATATCACATATACAACAATAGTTGACTTTGATCAACTCACATTGCCTAAGACAACATAATAAAAATTATCATCGTTGGAATTTAAAATAGTAGTCTTGAATTGGAAAACGTCAAGGATAATTGTAGAACAAAATTAAATTATGCTGCGAGAATTTCACTTTTTTTACTTTAAATTTGTGTTTTTAGTTTTTTGTTGAATTAAGAAAAAATTCTTCAATAACGTCATTAGTCATCAAGTCAATAACATATCTAGCTATTTAGACTAAAAATTATTTATAAACGGAAGCTAATTAAACTTCTTGAAATATGCATTGAGATTTTCGCTGCAAAAATATTGAATTATTTAAATAAAATTTCATTGACAAAGAAAAGACAATTATAGCAGACAATTTTTACTCCAACATACATGTAAATTGATGAATAGCTTCTCATATTTTTTTTTTTATAATTTATTACTTTTGAACACAAATTTACATCAATTTTAATTGCACAATAAATGTTAAATTAAATATAATGTTTATAAATTATAAATTTTGAAGCCTGTCAATTTAGTTCCAAATAATAACTTGCATGAGATTTTACATTTTGAAAAATATTTATAAATATTAGTTCTCAATTCACCCTCTTAGTCCTAACACATTGTGAAATTTTATTTAATTTTTTTCAACTAAAAAAGTTAGAGATGCTGTTGTTGTGTTTTAAAAAGATTATTATTCTACTTTACAAAAAAAAAGACTTATTTTTAAAAAATTAAAACCAATATTCAGTAAGTCAAAATATGAATTAAATTTTCCCTAACATAATGTTCTCGTCAATAAGTTTATATATTTCATCTATAATAACATTTAATAATAAATATATGCAACCTTCTATATTTTATTCATTTTTAAGACAAATTATATTATTTTCAGAAAATAATATTTTTATCTTGATTTAACCTTTTTCATGAATTTAGGTACACTAAGCCTAAGTGAGTTAATATATTATTTATTCACGTTAATAAAATATTATTTTCGTTAATAACCACAAACTTGGATATTGTACCTTCACGTTAAAAAACCATCATTTTCGATATCAACCCCAAACTTGGATATTATACCCTTACTTCTTAATTTTATACCCTTTATATGTCCGATAGTTTGAACAATATTACTTGAGTTGTCCAACTCTAGAAAGACTAATAGAAGATGATGATGTGTTACTTAATTTGAGTTGATGTGTGTAATATATCTAATTCACCCCAACAAAAATAAAAATAAAAATTAAAAAATAAATTTTGTATATAATTGATTTTTAATTATTTTTTACATATTGCAATTTGAATCAGACATAAAATCTTAAATCTAACTGAAAAATAAAGATAAATGTTTTATTTCATTTTGATTTTTTGTCCCAGCATTGATCTAAATGAGATATTGTCATGAGTTCCGAAAAAAGAACTTTAAAAAACACTTTCATTTAAAATTGTTTTCAATAATTATTAAATGAAATTATGTTAATTGTTTATAAATAAAAGATTATATAAAAAAAAGAACTTGCACTTACCCATCAAAAGTGGAAAAGGGACGAAACTGGTTTGTGCAATCCTCCAAAAAGTTAAAAAGGTTGGTAATTTGGCCTTAAAAATTAGAATATATTCATAATATATAATTATATTTATATTTAAGTAGTTATTTATAAAAATAATTATGATTATGTCTTGAATTATAGATCATGCATAGGAATTAATAAAATTTGTGTGAGATTAATAAATAGTCTTGGAGGAAAAGTAATATTTTCACAAAGTACTCCATAGTAGTATATATATGTTACTTTTAAATTAAATACTAAAAATGATTTTTTTCAATATTTATTTCAATGAGATTGTGTCCTATGTTAGTATTATGAAGTAAATAATAAAAATTCTAGTATGTAAAAAAGAACTCCCATTTACCTTGAAAATAATAAAGACCAAAATAATTAATATGGCCATCCACAAAATTGAAGTGATATTATTTGGCTTTGAGAATAGGATAATAATTTTTAATAAACAATTATATTTATAATTAAGTGTTTATTTGTAAAATTAATTATGTTATTAAAAAAAGTATTAATTTAGTCTTCCACTTCAACATAATTGAAGGTGTAATTACTTGGCCTTGAGAATATGAGAGTAAATTTTTGACAAATAATTACATTTATAATTATATATATTTATAAAAACTAATTATGTTTATGGTTGAGTTACATAAAAGCTAAAAAAAAAGTGTAGTAAATGTAGCTTTGGGAATAGGAGAGTAATATTTAATAAGTAAATAAATATATATACATAATTAATTTTTTTCTTTTTTTGTAAAAACTAATTAAGTTTATTTACATAGAAGTTAACAAAATTTATTTCAGTATAATAAATGTAGTTTTGGAGGGAAAAAATTTTTTTTTCTAGCTGCTTAGCTTTAATATATATATAGATTCCAATTTTGGCCGCTCTTTTTACATAATAAAATTTAAAGTTTCTATATTTATTTTGAAGTTATTTGCAATAAATATAAGTTATACATCTACTTTGTCATATTAACTAAATATTTGATATTATTTATATCGCTAGTTCTATGTTTTTGAGTATTCAAATCGGATATTCATATCCTTTAAACAAAGACTACAAACTATTTTATTTAACAAAGAGTATGCGGGGAGGAGAGAGCACGATTGACGTTCATAATCTCTGCACACCAAAACAGAACGACCACGCAAAGCCACGAAAAAGAAGACAAAAAACAAAAACAAAGAGAAAAACAAAGATGCAAAGAAAGAACACAAACACGAAAAACACGAAACAAAGAGAAACAAAGAAAATAAAATCAACATCAAAACTAAATATTCTACTTGCCTTCCCGGGCAACGGCGCCAATTTTGTTGTAGCAAAATTTTATTTTTACCGAGTACCGAAATAAAATGATTCATTCCCCGGGTCGATCTCTCGAGGAAGGCGGTTTGGAATTTAGCTTTGGTATCGATCACACACAAAAAGAAAATAAATCGTAAACACTCTAATCAGATTGGGGCTTGGATGAATTATTTAACTAATAAATAATATGAAACATGAGTCTACCTAAAAATATGAATGACATAAAGATAAAGAAGCTAGGGAGACGGGGATGATGATTTTCAAAGTAATGCAAATATCAAGCTAAGATCATTCGGGTAAATAATTTGAACAACCTAATGTTTAACGATAGTCCTCAATAACTCTTCGTAACAATAGGATAACATAGACGGTAAATCAAACAAATCACACAACACATAGACAATACATTTCTGAACAAGTCTATTTCATGTGAGCCCAGATCGACAACTCCTCCTCTTTCGGTTAAAGAATTGATTAGATTATCCTAGACGGTTGTTAATCTACTAGTGGTAACATTTAAAACATCACACAAGAACGAATAATATTCAATTAGAAATCAATTGCAAATCAAAGTGTCAGTCTTCGACAATATTCAACATTCAATGTACGAGGATTATAAAACTCTAGTTAAGAACAACTCGCATAAAGAACGATCAACAAGCATGATAATCACAATTAAATTTTAAACATCATAATTATACCCTATCCCTAGCGAACGAATTAGTTACTCATATGAAATTCAACACAATCCATTTCAAGAACCCAAGCATTCATATTCAAGGATTAATTTAAAAGGAAAACTTATGATTAATAGATAATCAAGAGTCGAATCCAATGAACAACTTAATCCGAAATAGTTAAAGAAGAAAAGCGAGAGAAACAACAATCACATTTGAGTTTAAGAGTAGGAGAAAGTGAAAAAAAATAATATTGGAGATTAATCTCACGAGTCTAAGGATCATTTTGATATATAGTGCTCGAAAAACGGAGCTAAAACGAGTAAAAATGAGCCAAAAATAAAAACAGGGGTCGACCTAGGTCGCTGGGGCATGCGCTCTTTGTTAAACTCGCGAGGCGCAAGTTCCTGGTCGCGAGTCGCGCAATTCTGGACGCTGGCGTGGGGCACGGTTGCAGGTCGCGGGTCGCGACCCGGGCTGCACTGTACCATCTTACGTTTCAGCCTCGTTTGAGCTCGTCCGAACCCAGAATTGAGTTCTGTTTTTTCCTACGCGTAGTTAACAAACCCATTTATCCAACTATGCTCTCAAAACCAATTTTTAATAAAGAGAAAATTCGCCCTAAGCTCCCGACCTACACACCAAAGACGCCAAAACACAAAAAAAGATCGAAAAAACAAACGAAAAACACCTAAAGACTCAAAATGAAGAAAAACACATAATAAAACACGAAACGGACTAAAAACAAATTAAATGACCTAAAACGGGAGAAAAAGAAAAGCAAAACAAGCACAAAAAGTGTAACAAAAATGAGACAAACACTATTCGCATAGACATCTTTCATTTGGGAGTCAACTTGCGCAGATCAATAGCACCCTCAGCGCCTTTCCGCTTCATCTCCTTATGGTCCTCGATCTCCCTCAATCCACTATTCATGAGTTAGATCAGATCATGGCTCATTATTTTTGGGGGCATGGGGAAGGCTCCCGGAGGGAGAGACATGTCCACTAGGTAAATTAGGATTTCTTTTGCCAGCCTTTTCCTGAGGGTGGCCACAGATTTCGTCGCTTATCAGATGTATTCATTGCCTTCTCTTATAAGATGTGGTGGTGCTTCAGGGAGGGAAAGTCACTTTGGGCTCAGTACCTTCACGGGAAGTACTGCTCTAGGGGTGTCTGTCATCCTTGTAGGGTGACAACCACCTCTCATGATAGTACACTGTGGAGGTGGCTCACTAGGATATGTAGGCGCGCGTAGGAGCACTTCTTCTAGACGTTGGATGACGTGGATGTTAGATTTTGGTATGAATGGTTGTTTTGTGAGTGGCTTTTTTCGAGCTCTAAGCAGGTCACTCACTCTCCTTCCCTGCGGGTGAAGGACCTAATGGTCTTAGGGGGCTTGGGAAAGGGATAGATTAGAGAGAGTGTTGGATACTAGTACGGGTTTTAGTGACCATGTTTAGATCAGATCCAGCAGATTCCCATCTAAGAGGACGATTCAGACGGTATGAGGTGAAGACTTACATCTTCAGGTGCATTTCGGCTGGGTAACTGGCCTAACCTTCTCTTCGAGGCCATTTGGACCGATCTGCTTACCCTAACCATCTCTATTTTCCTTCGGCGCTTCATTCTGCGCCAAATTCTGATTGGCATTGTGATGTAGAAGAGGGGATTTTTCTTCCCTTCGCGGTGTTACTGTTGTGTCGAGACTCGACATTTCAGACTGAGACTTTTGACCATTTGTTTTTGGAGAGCAGGGTTGCGAGGAAAGTGTGAGAGCATTTCGCCACATATACTCCTATACTTTATCCCACTATACAATTTTATTGATCTCCTTAGTTTTTGCTCACAGCGCACAATCTTTAGACACGTGGACTTCCACATTCCAAGTCTGATTATGTGGTCCATCTAGACAAAAGGAATAGTGCGAAAGCGTACAAATGTTACTTTTATGTGCTCTCACATTGTTCTGTAGGTTGATCGACATCTCTCTCTCTCTCTCTCTCTCTCTCTCTCTCTCTCTCTCTCTATCTCTATCTCTCTCTCTCCTCATAGCTCTGAGCAAACTCACATCTAGAGACTTGACAGGTTGCACGCCGCCACATTGCTTAATACCATCTCCGCTGTCGCCTGCTCAACACTCACGCCCCAAAGCCGTTGTTTGGCTGAGACCCGAGTACCCTTGGGTTAAGCTAACACTGACAGATCTTTCGACTGACTTTAAGGAGCCGCCGGAGGTGGGGGCCTGATTAGGGATCACAACGGAGCTCTTATTACCTCCTTTTACGCCCCTCTTCAGGCCTCCTCGAGTTGCATCCACTATCTCCTCTCACATTTAGATAGAGTTGGACGCTACCAAATCTCGCATATCTTTCGCGAGAGGAACTGACTTACTGACTTCTTGATGTAGAACGTGGTACGAATGGGAAAATAAGTGAGATACTCTCTCACGAAGAACAGTTGAGATACTCTCTCAAATCAGATAATTTTTTTAATTGTCCAAAAACTGTCAACAACCTTGACTTCTCACTCTTTAAATAATAAAATGAAACCCTAACCTTGCTAAACATGTTGCAAGGAAATTTATTTGTTTCCTAAAATAATAAGAAAACTAGAATAATAAAAGAAAGGAATAGATATGCATAATAAAAATCAAATAATAAAATTACGAACTAAATCTTGAGACGATCAAACTTGTTGAGAAAGGCCAAGGCGGTCTCATCTCCATCACTTTCTCCCTTGCATAGGTGCCTCCACTCCCCAAAGGCCCATTTTTCATCCAAACGACACTCCTCACTGACTCTGTACTCTTGTGCGGATGGATCAGATGGGCTGCCCATCGTTCAGATTTGGGTAGTCGTTTTGTATTTTTTTGTGTGTCCTTTGCCCATTCGTGGTGTAGACTACTCGCCTGAGCTCCACTCGACCCAGGCTCAGATTTTTTTCGTTTTGGTTGTTGTTCTTTCATTTTTTGTTTTTGTTGTTATTTTTGTTTGCTATTTTGGACATGTTGTGATTTTTCAGTCCAATTAGGGTCCTGACTATATACAGATTGGGGTTCGGCCTTACCCCCTACCCTTCCGGGGTGTTTCTTCTTTAAACAAAAAAAATTAATAACAAAAAATTGAAATGAATACAAAATAAATAATAAAAAAAAGGGTACAAATCAGTTTTCATCTTATTAGTTATCTTTTCAAAATTCTATGTCACTTATCTATAACTATCTTACTTAATATTTCAAAACAAATTCTATAATGTCACTTATATTAATTATATACGATCATATCCATAATATTAAAAAAAGTATAAAAATGTTATCGTTGAAAAAGGAGTCCCCCAAATCAAGGCCTCATGTTGCCACGAGTACATGGGAAGTTAATTTGCAAGATTTATTTCAAACTGCAACGACTTCTCATGTGATCAGTTAACGACCAATAACCAACATTAACGGCTGTTTCAATTGCGGTTTTCCATACATGAATACACGTCACTCGAGACAAAATTTTCTAGAAGAGAAATTTTGCTCACTGATCTATAAATAGCGTATTGCACGTCCTCCAATCGATATCTATCTATCATTCACTTGTAATAAATAACAACTTATATCTTTCTCTTCTTTATTCTCTATCTTGTTGCTCATGGCCTACTACACACTTTTCACTTATTTGGTTCTCCTTCCTCTTGCATTCTCAAACTTTTGCCATGGCTTCAACCCTAAGCTGTTAAACGTATCGAAATCTTATGGCCCGGGTTCGGGATCAGCCTCGGGTTGGGCTACTACCCAAGCCACTTGGTATGGAGCTCCCAATGGCTTTGGAAGTGATGGTAAGATTGATGACAGTTGAAGTGTGCTTTCATTTACAAAATTACCTCGATTCGATCGTAATAATTATTTTGTTTTTTTTTCTTTGCATGCGGTGATGAAGGTGGTTCGTGTGGATATACAACCACAGTTAGTTCCGCGCCATTTTCTTCGATAGTAACAGCAATCGCTCCTAGTCTTTACAACTCGGGCCATGGCTGTGGAACTTGTTATTTGGTAAATTTATTTATGTAGTGAAGTGAATGCTCCCATAAATAATTTTTTTTTTACTTATGACAGATTAATATTGTTGAAAAATACTATAGTCCCGTAGGGAATGGTTCCCTCATTTAAACCTCTAGTAAGAAACTGTCACATCACTTTGCTTAATTACATCAAATGGTTCATACCAAAATTAAAAGTTCTAATAATTTTCATTGAACTGAGGGAACCATTCCCGCAAGGACTGCAGCATTTCCCAATATTATTACATGCATTGCTTTTTATAGGAAAAGTTCTAATTATTATTATTGTCCTAGAAATC
>CACSLK010012206.1:2365820-2376134 GCA_902706635.1 Striga hermonthica | reverse complement strand
GTCTCGGCGCTTGGTTTTCGACCTCCACGGTCTCGACGCTCGGTTTTCGACCTCCACGGTCTCGGCGCTTGGTTTTCGACCTCCACGGTCTCGACGCTCGGTTTTCGACCTCAGCGGTCTCGGCGCTTGGTTTTCGACCTCCACGGTCTCGACGCTCGGTTTTCGACCTCAGTGGTCTCAACTCTTGGTTTTTGACCTCAATGGCCTCTCGATCCCCGATTTTCGACCTTATTAACAAATCTTTCGGTTCTCGACCCCGATATCAGATCATTCAGTTTTCGACCTCCGTGGTTTTTTGGTTTCGATCTTGAGATCTCAGAGCTCATTTGGAGGATATTTTAGTGGTTATTCAACGGTTATCCGACTTTCGATGCTCGATCTTAGTGGCAAGCTGAAGAAAACAACTCGAAGAGGCATTTCACTCTAGGATCGAGTTATGCTTACTCGACCAGAGTGGGGGGGGACTAGATGATATAAGATATTATACTGGACCCGGTTTAATGGATAAAGCGGATACATTTTGGAAGGTAAGCCCACTAAGACGTCCAAGCCCAACATTATGGGCCAAGCTCATCTTGAGCCCACAAAGGTATACTCCCCCTATAAAAGGGGGGCCAAGGTACCTCATTCTCATACTCTCTCCTAATTACATTATTCTCTCTTCTCATTCCACTGCTACACTTTCTCTCTCTGGATCTGAGCACTGACTTAGGCATCGGAGGCCCGACGCCGGGGCCACCCCCGGCGTTGGTTTCTGTAGGTACGGAGGCCGATTCGAGTTGAAGGAGCCCGGGTGAATCTTGTTCACTTCATATATATATAGAGAGTAAATAAGTTAATAAATATTTATATTTTTTTAATATAACAAAATATAAATTTAAATATATTTGATATATATACATTAAAGTATATTTGAATTTATATTATTATGTTTTCTATATTTAAAATATTTTTAATCAAATAATAACTATATTTACAAAATAATTATTTAATTTTATTATACTTATATTGGTTGATAAAAAATAAAAATATAATTGAAGAGGTTAATAAATATTTAAAATATAAAATAAAAATAAAAATAATATCAATTATTATTATTTTTAAAATTGGGCTAAACTGACTGTTGAATCTAGAATCGGTCAACTAAGTGGTTTGCTTCATTTGAACGAACTGGTTTCCAATGAACCAGTATGAATTGGTTGATCAGACTAGTCAATTGTATATATTTTTTTAAATAAGTTAATAAATATTTATATATTTCTTAATATAACAAAAATATAAACTTAAATATATTTGATATATATAAATTCAAATAAATTTAAATATATATATTATTATTGTAGTAAACAATTTAATTGCAATACAATGTTTATTTATATTCAAATATTTGTAACTAAATAATAAATATGTTTAGAAAAACATCATTTAAGTTTATTATGATTATAGTGGTTGATAAAAAATAAAAATATAACTGTAGAGGTTAATAAAAAATTTAAAATAAAAAATAAAAATAAAAATAATATCAAATACATACATATATATATATATATATATATATATATATATATTCAACTATATTTAAATATATATTATTATTATATTAAAAAAATTACAATACAATGGTTTCTGTGTTTCAAATGTTTTTATTAAATAATAAATATATTTAGAAAATAATTATTTAACTTTATTATAATTATAATGGTTGATAAAAAATAAAAATATAACTGTAGAGGGGTTAATAAAATTTTATAAAATTACATAAAAGTAAAAATAATATTAATTGCTATTGTTTTGAAAATTAGGCCAACCTAGCTTTTGAATCGAGAATCGGTCAACTAAACAGTTGGATTCATTTGAACGAACTGGTTTCCAATTAGTGGGTCATAATTGATTGATCGGACTTGTCAATTATTTTTTATAGTGTTCACTACCATTTTATCAACGTAGACGAAAAAAAATCTTTTAACAATGTTCACTACCATTTAATTTTTTAATTATATAATAATAATAATAATATAAATTTAAATATATTTGAATTTATATATCAAATATGAAAAAATTGCAAATTTGGTCCCATGGTCGCAATAGTCTTGAGGGGTCAAGTTGTTAACGTTGACTTCACGACCAATTAAATTTTGGACCAATTTCACAACGAAAATAAGTTAAGTACAAAAATTGTGGCCCTCTTGTGA
Organism: Striga hermonthica; assembly: GCA_902706635.1. Lineage (NCBI taxonomy): Eukaryota > Viridiplantae > Streptophyta > Magnoliopsida > Lamiales > Orobanchaceae > Striga > Striga hermonthica. The sequence continues at coordinate 2,373,942 of CACSLK010012206.1, read as the reverse complement.
ACGTCCAAAATTAACTGGACCAGATTTACAGTTTTCTCTTTTATTTTGGATGGTAGCATATGCACCGAAACACACCACTCTACTTTAGTGTACCAACACAAATTTTTTTTTTTGAAACGATATAGGTATTATATAAATAAAAACCGCACAAAGTGCGAAGAGAAAGCAACCAAAAGCTGAAGAGTACAACCAAAGGCAGAAAAGACTAGGAGGCAGATCCAAAGATCGCCTAGAGCCTGCTAGCAACTCTAGAATAACAAAACTCACAACTACACAAATAAAAACTAAAACAACTAAAAAAGATCCCAACAGGATAATGTCCGAGTGTACGATCCCAACAGAATAATAAGTTCACACTCGGGCGCACGGAGGCCAAATGACCCAAGCCAAAAACACAAACTTAAACAACACAAGCAAGAACACAAAGAGAACAACCTAAAATAAAAGGGACCTAACGTATCAACAAACAAAGTCCTTCCCCAGCAGGATAACCAAACCCAACACAAGGCACCAGCGAAATAAGGACTAATCATCCCACAGCTTGACCTGAAAGCCAGAACGTCACTCCTGCCACTGCCTAATGCCTAGCAAAGGACGAGTCCCGAGCCTCGAACCACTCCAAGGATGAAGCCGACCCACAGCCGGAGGAGCATCGATCAGCCCCCCCTCCCACACACACACACCAGCTTCCCGAGACCCAACCAACACCACTGGCCTAGATCCGGGCTTGACAGATGTCCAAATCAACCCACCTCAGCCCCGACCGACTCGACTCAGACGAGCCGAGCAACCAGGTCGCACCCAACCCCGACCACGCACCACTTTGCAGCAACCCACCGCGAACCAAATGCGCAGCAGACGAGCTTCCGCCGGTGACCGAGAAGAGATGAAGCCAACCATCGACCAACCACCATCGAGGTGAAACGGGGGACTAGAAGACGAGACCACCACCGGCGAACTGGAGACGACGAGTCCAACCGACGAAATTGGAGAACCACCATCGGCTCAGAAGCTCGAGGGAGCGAGAAATTGGGGCTAGGGTACCCAGCTATGGGCCATCCGTCTGCGAAGGGACCGACTAATCGTCGGGAAAGGCATAAATAGTCACGGAGCAGACGAACAGAGATGACGAGTTAGAGTTCGCGAGAGAGAGAATTGGGAACGAAGATAATAAGGGAGAGATATTATTTAGTTTACCAATACATTCAGTTAATTTATTTTTAAGGTCAACAAATATATTGACTCTGTTTAGACGTGTTCAACGGCAGGGCCGGTTCACGACCCGAGCCGGGTCGCCGGGTCAGCGGACCTCGAATATTGGGCCAGGAATTGGCCCAGCTATACCGAAGGACCGGTTCAAATAAACCGGCCCGACCCGGCAACTTATTGAACTGCCAGTTTTAAAAAATAAAAAAATCAACTACGACCCGTCGGAAGACCCAAAACCAGCACAACCAAGCAGGTCAAAAAAAGGTAAAAACATCGATCCTGAACCGGCCCTTAGGTATAGTATAGTATGGGCAAATTCTTGACCATCCCAACTTTTTTATCATTGTATTATTCGTCTAGTACGTTGGTGAATTACATGCCGTTCGAATTTTCATCTCTACACAATCTAATAATAAGGGATATTCCCATGGAATTTCATATATCAGCTTTCTATAGTAATTTACCTATGTGTTGTAATTGGAATATTATGAATAAATGTCGATTGTATTTAATTTTCTAATTTTAATGTTGCAGAAGCATTTAGTTAATTTCAAATTAACTTAATTAAGCCCCTCTAAATGAACCTACAATTATTTGAATTAGTTAGCATTAAAAAAAGTGTTTTAACAATTATTTGATTTAGTTAGCATTGAAAACGGATGTCCACCATTTGATCAAAACTTTGTTTAATTCATAGCTGCTACTACTAACACTAGATGGTGAAAAATAATATTTAAATAAAGTTAGATAATGTTGTAAAAACCAAATGGGCTGGGCTAAGCCCAATCATATTATCCGTCCAAAAGTGTTTTAGAATTTTAGAAGGCCGAACAACATAATTTAAAGTTTTCCTAGTTTATGGCCTTTAGACTTCGTTCTGATAGGTTTTATTTTCTTTTTGGGAAATTTTTAGTCCTCCAATAAGATATACAAATATTTTTAAATTTACCTTATATAAAAGTATTTTCAATTATTCCTAATAAAGCTAATTTATTTATGAGATTGCATCAATAGCAGTTACCATATATATTCAATTTTCATCCCATTTTTTGTGGACTTGATTAAGAGGGAGAAAAGAAAAATAATAACTGATCTATTTATTAATTCCTTAATTCGTGCAACTTGTACATTGTAATTCAAGCAGCCGTCAGGTAGTATATTTTGAGTTTATGTTAGTATATATTCAGTGTATGTTGCAATATTATAATTCACGCAGCCGCCAGGTGGTATATTTTGAGTTTATGTTAGTACATATTCAGTATATGTGCAATAAAAAACAAGTCTTCTACAAAAAAATTATATTAAAAAATATACTTCAAATATACTAAAAATGTGTAACAGGTGCAGAAAGCCAGTGACAAAGTGTATAGCATAGAAAGAGAAAAGATACTTCGGATAGAGAGAAAAGTTGCCTCGGATATACCTACCAGATAACCAGATAACCAGAAAAAAAAGTTACTTCAGATATACTCGAATATACCCAACATATAACCCAAGAAAAAAAAGAATTATTAAACATATAACCAGAGAAAAGTTACTTCGGATATACTCGGATATACCCAACATATACCCAACTCGGTTTTGTAAATATACCTTCGAATTATATACATTTTCAACGCATATGTGCAAAGGTTACAACTTCTTAAACACCCACAAAAGCTCAAAGCTGTTATTATTAAAAGCAAAATCAAATCATAAAAGAAAAAAAAAAAAGGAAAGAAAAAAAGGGACAAATTCTAGGAAACATGATACGGATTCTTCTTGTCATCCACTCAATTTCCAGATTCATTCGCAAGCGTAGTAATAGACAGGTTTTATGATTTGCCGGTGAGTTGCTGAGGCAGGGGGAACTTATCTTCGACGGCGGGTGGCTGGTGGCGGACCTTATCTTCGATTTCGAGCTTCTTCTGGCATCCAGTAGTCGGATTCGCAATGTTGAACTATAGCACAAAAAAAAAGGAAAAAATTCACAAAATCAAATTTTTATAGAGATTAAAAGCATGAATCCATGGGTTTAGAAAGAATTGAGGAGAGAGAATTGAGGAGAGAGAAACCTTCATCTTCGATGCAGCTCATAGGAGGCAGCAAAATGCTCTTAGTGCTTTGAAAATGCTCAGCCTATGTTACGAAATTAGGGTTTGAGATAATTACCATTATTAAAATGTTAATAACGGTTAATCACGTTTTTAGGTATAATTGAAAATCTTTTATGTGGTTTAGGTAAATTTAAAAAAGAAAATAAAGGGGTGCAAAAGTGTTAAATAATTTAAGCATAACAGTAGGGCATGCAATTTCCTCTTTTTTTTTTCCTGACGTTCTGATAGGTTTGTATTGCTAAAATATGGCTAATTTACATTATTTTATCATTTACACAATATTTTTTAAAAATATAAACATTGTAAAAATATTTTGTTTTTACATAAAAATATTTTTTTTATTGTAAATGACGAACTTTTTCTTCTGTAAAAATACATTCACTACAAAAAAATAGAGTTCTAGTGAAGAATTTTTTTGTCACCATATGTACAATTGTTGTCACTATATCTACTGTCAGTATATCTACAATTGTTGTCACTATATCTACAATTATTGTCACTATATCTACAATTGTTGTAGATATAATGACAACAACTGTAGATATAGTGACAGTAGATATAGTGACAACATAGTGACAAAATTTTTTTTCACTAGAAATCTATTTTCTTGTAGAGATTTAGCTTTTTTGTAGTTTAGAGCACCCACACTGTATTGACTCTAATTTTACATAAGTGGCATATAAATGGACTTAAGTCCGAAGAGCATCCACAATGCTTTTGGATTTATTTTAAAAAATTTATATTTCACTAAGAAATTGACCTAGTCTAGAAAAATATACTCTCCAATACAAGTGCAAGTAGACTGGGTCATGCTGATGTGACAACAAAAAAAATAGTTTATCCTTAAGTCTATTTTAGAATCAAGTATAGACATAGTCTCTTTGCAGGAAGGTTTCGAAGTGAAGGAGGAAAGGCTGCAGCGGTACGTGGATGAGATGAAAAGGTTGCAAGAGGGATTTCAAACTTTTGAATTGGTGCAAATTCCACGAGGAGAAAATGGTCGAGCCAACTTGTTAACAAAAATCGCTCAGAACTTGGTAGATTGCAAAAGCCGAAGCGTGACTTTACTCCATATGGAGAGGAGCACGGTCGAAACCGAGGTAGCGGAGATTGAAGAAATAGAAGATTGGAGGTCCTCGATTTTGAAAGAGTTGCGAGAAGGGACGATAAAGGTGTTGCGGAGATTTTTCGAGCATGGGGGAATCCTTTACAAACGATCGTATGCGAGTCCTCACTTGAGATGCGTAACTAAGAAAGAAGGTCGATATGTTCTGAGAGAGATGCACGAGGGATGTTGCGGTGACCACAACAAAGCGGGGGCTCTGTCGCTAAGATTTTAAGAGCAGGATATTTTTGGCCGACAATGAGGGCGGATGCTAAGGAAATGGTGAGGAAATGCTTGCAATGCCAGAAACACGACCCACTCATCCACCAGCCGGCGAAAACAATGACTACAATGAGTGCCCCAATCCCGTTTGCGCGGTGGGGGATCGATCTGGTGGGTCCAATGCCACAAGCGACCGGGCATCGAAAGTTCTTGATCGTAGCGGTCGATTATTTCACAAAATGGGTGGAGGCTGAACCGTTGGCTAAGATCACAGAAGAGAAAGTAATCCAGTTCCTGTACAACAATATTTGCTGTAGATTTGGAGCTCCTAAAATCTTGATATCGGACAACAGAACACAGTTCAATGGCAAGCGGGTCAGGGCTTGGTGCGAGGAGATGGGAATCGAGCAGCATTTTGACTTTGTCGCCCAACCGCAAGCCAATGGACAAGTGGAGGTGACCAACAGGATCATATTGAACGGGCTGAAGACGAGACTGGAGAAAGCCTCGGGGGCGTGGGTCGACGAGCTAACAGCTGTACTTTAGGCGTACAGGACCACCCCAAGGTCAACTACTGGGGAGAGTCCCTACAGCCTAGTCTATGGAATGGTGGCACTTTTACCGGTCGAGTTGGAGTTACAGTCTCAACGGGCGAACACTTACAATCAAGAGCAGAATGAAGAACTTATGGTGGCTGCCTTGGATACGATGGAGGAACTTAGGGAGCAGGCCTCGACCAGAGTCGAGGCATACAAACAGCGAATGAGAGAAGCCCATGACAGGAAAGTAAAGATTCGCAGGTTCCAGATGAGCGATCTAGTCTCGAAGAGGGTTGACGTGCTGAAGCATATAGGCAAACTGGAGCCCAACTGGGAAGGACCATACATGGTCGAGAAGGTTCATGCTGGCGGAGCCTATTCTTTGAAAGACGCAGAAGGAAGATCACTGACCAGGTCATGGAACGTTGCCAACCTCAAGAAATATTATGTTTGAAATTTTTCTCTATTATGATTGGGCGAAATGATCAAGACAATGTATTTACATGTCAAAATTTTCTTCGTGGTTATTGGAATGACCAAGTGTTTCTTTTTCAATGAATTCACTCTATAATTATATACCCCTTGTTAGACCTTATCTATGGCTTATGGTGTGGATATTAATTATCTGGGAAATAAAAATTGAATAATTTGTGGATTTCTAGTATACTTTCATTACACATGATTTGTGCTAAATGGCTTCTGTTTTTCTTTGTAGTGGGTTCGTTGTGTCTGTGTTGATGTGGTCTATGTGCTTTAGGTTTTGGCCGTTGGCCTCGGTTTAGCCCGTGTGTAGCCTTTATTCTCCTATTGGGAGTTTACACTCGGGTGTTACCCTGTTGGGGTCTTTTTATTTTTGTTGGTTGTTGGTGTTGTAGTGTATTGGTCATTCTAACTTTGCTAGTTCGTATTCCGTCTAGGTTTCATTAGTTATGTGTATAACCTCTCATTCCCCGGCTTCGGGCTCGCTTGTGTACATTGTCGTTTTGGCCTTTTTTATGAGTATGGTTATGTCGTTGGAAAAAAAAAATAAAAAAAATGCTCCCAGGCAACAATCTGTGTTCAATTCTCATGCCTAGCATAACTTTTTTTTTTTTTAATCAACCATCAGCATGACAGAGTATATAAAAACCAATAAATGTCATCCAAATTCATGAAACAACACATATATACATGAAATTTATCATATCCCAAAATAACTCTCCATGAACAAATTAAATTATAAATAAATTTAATATCACAATTTCATGGATAATAACTCAAATTTTAAAAAATACAGAACACAAGCAAGGCAGAGATTAAACTTTGCTCAGACACCAAATGTAAAAATATTTATCCGATCTAATCATATATCGGTGCAGCAGAATGATCGAGATTACATACCTCCATCCATTGCTTGTGAATGTTTGAGTTATTTGAAGAGCTTGTAAAAAACAACGGTGAATGATTCAACACTTTCACTTTTCTTTAGTTAAGGTATTACCCTGTTGGGGTCTTTTTATTTTTGTTGGTTGTTGGTGTTGTAGTGTATTGGTCATTCTAACTTTGCTAGTTCGTATTCCGTCTAGGTTTCATTAGTTATGTGTATAACCTCTCATTCCCCGGCTTCGGGCTCGCTTGTGTAGATTGTCGTTTTGGCCTTTTTTATGAGTATGGTTATGTCGTTGGAAAAAAAAATAAAAAAAATGCTCCGAGGCAACAATCTGTGTTCAATTCTCATGCCTAGCATAACTTTTTTTTTTTTTAATCAACCATCAGCATGACAGAGTACATAAAAACCAATAAATGTCATCCAAATTCATGAAACAACACATATATACATGAAATTTATCATATCCCAAAATAACTCTCCATGAACAAATTAGATTATAAATAAATTTAATATCACAATTTCATGGATAATAACTCAAATTTTAAAAAATACAGAACACAAGCAAGGCAGAGATTAAACTTTGCTCAGACACCAAATGTAAAAATATTTATCCAATCTAATCATATATCGGTGCAGCAGAATGATCGAGATTACATACCTCCATCAATAGCTTGTGAATGTTTGAGTTATTTGAAGAGCTTGTAAAAAACAACGCTGAATGATTCAACACTTTCACTTTTCTTTGGTTAAGGTCTTCTAGGCTCTTTTATTTTTTATTTTTTATTTTAGATGGTGTAGATTCAATAGTTACAAAGTGATAGCCTAAGGACTTTAAAACTGACGGTACCATTTGGTAGAAAGATATCTTTTGATATAAAGGTACGATGTCTACTTATTAATTATGTCCATCATAGAACTAATAGGTGATTAACAATATTTATACTCTTTATAAATAGGAACATATGGACCACATTAAAATTATCTTGTTTATACATAATACAAGATAATAGATAAAATAAAATACTAACAATATCAACTATATAAATATGATGCATTGTGCATCTTGAAACGTGGACAATACGAGACAAGAAAGCAAGTTAGAGAAAATATTTTATCTTTACAGTGTTTTTCTCTTGTTGAGTCAAAACCATCAAGACGGCTGGGTTTTAGAGCGTGGAGGATACCGACGACTCTATTAGCCGTCAGATAAAAAATATAGACAAATTTTGGCTTCTGCTACATAAAGGTTAGTCCTATAAGATGTAGTGAATCCATGTTTTGACTCGTAAATTATGTCGAGGGTCCATTAAAATAAAAAATAAAAAATAAAAAATAAATATATATATATATATTAAAAAAGAAAGGCTAACTACATTGAGTTGATTTCTTGATATGTCCCTGAATGTACGAATAATACGAAAAATCACAAATGATTTATTTTATACGAATGTCAAAATAATGAATTAATATTCAAATGCACAACAAACAATACGTTGACTATCATGGTATTATTCCAACGACCTTTGGAAATATTTATCAACACATAATTCATCCGCGTGAAGAAAACATTGTTGCAGAAAAA
>CACSLK010012206.1:2326782-2343844 GCA_902706635.1 Striga hermonthica | reverse complement strand
GACCAAGTGTTCGGGAGTGAGCAATGGAATCCCAGTGAATTCCATCCGAATCTGCACACCCGGCCAAGTGTTCGGGAGTGAGCAATGGAATCGCAGTTAATTCCATCCGAATGTGCACACCCGTCCAAGTGTTCGGGAGTGAGAAATGGAATCCCAGTGAATTCCATCTGAATGTGCACACCCGGCCAAGTGTTCGGGAGTAAGCAATGGAATCCCAGTGAATTCCATCCAAATGTGCACACCCGGCCAAGTGTTCGGGAGTGAGAAATGACCTGCAAGTAGGTCCTACCAGTTACATATCACCTGGTAGAGATCTCCGCCTAACCACCTTACCCTGGTTAGCCTGGCGTGAGTGCAACAGACCTTGTCTAATTGGACCAGACCCGATCAGCCTGACAAGGTAGACGTGTTTGTCTAAGCAAGAAAATAGTAATCAGCTTGACGAAGCACATAATGGAACCTATCTAATTGGGTAAACCCGATCAGCCTGATATGGTTAACACTTTCGTCTAATCGTGCAGCGCTCGATCAGCATGACGAAGTGTACGGTAAATCTTGTCTAATCGGGTGAAACTCGATCAGCCTGACAAGGTAGACCGTCATGGTAAAGAATTACAATTTAGTTCTCCCTAATACTAGAAGTGTCGCCATAGCCAGGGTGATGCTGCTAAGAGGGAAATATAGGTTTCCTCTAATGTTTTATTGTTCTGCTCTGGGACTTTCCAGAAGCACATAGCGAATTTTGGCATGGCCAAGATCACTAGTAGGAGGAAGACCGAATTTAAAGCTAAGAATCCTAGTTTTGAGTTTTGACTTGTATTTTAGTTTAGCATTTCCGAGGACGAAAATGTTTTAAGGAGGATAGATTGTAACGCCCTGAAAATTATTCACTATTTATGGAGCTCAACTATATTTCCATTAATATTAAGTTTCTAATTTTGATGCATTTATTATTATTATTTGCATTAAATTGAGTAATTAGTATTAAGTCTATGCCATGGAGAATTTATTCGATTTTAATTCATATATACCAAGCATTGATTCTATTTTAAATCGAGCCTTGGAATTATCGGAGATTTTATTAAGCCAATCGAAGCCGAATATTTAATTCATTCGAGCCTATTCATTTTCAAGCAAGTACAATTATTCTAGCCGGCCCAATTCATTCAAGTTAAATCGAGCTCATGTTCGATTTTATTTTAATCCATTTTAAAATCGAGCTTATAATCGATTTTGAATCCGAGACTGATTATATTGTTTATATCGACCGATTAATATAATTGGTCTAGGTCCAGATAATTTTATTAACCGAAAATTTAATTTCTTAGTCAATATTCAATGTAATCGAGGCCAAGTCGGATTAAATTGCTAGCCCGGTTTTAGGATTTTTATAGCCCCATTGTGTAAAATCCTAAGGCCCAATTTTAAAGCCCAAAATGGTTCTCAAACCCTAGCTACCTTACACATATAAATACACACACTTAGCTATTTTTTTCTTCCCCAACACATCTCATCCGCAGCTCACCCCCTCCATCTTCCACATCCCTTCATCATCATCACCCTCACACCACAAAAATCGGCAAATTTCTGGAGAGTTCTGGCGAAACTCGCGACTGACGACCAAGGCTCACCAAGCTCGAGCCTCGCAACACCATCCCAACTCGTCTCCCTCCGAACTCGCGTCAGCAGACTCAAGCCGCGTGTCTGCAGCCATGTCGCCCCCGTTCGAGTCCGTACCGGAAAGCACACCTGAGTCCCGTCTGTGTGTGCGCAACCACACCTCGTCCCTGCTCGCGTTCGCAAAGTCCAGGTCCGTTCAAGGTTGCTCCCGCATGGGTCGACCCAGTCCCAGCCCGCGTTGAGTCGCCCAGCTCTAGTTTCAGCCCAATCACGCGTCGTCCAGCTCACCTCCATCCTCGAGCTCGTGACTCTGGTCACTCCCTGCCGTTCCATCGCGTTTCAGCAGCTCTTCATCCCGGTTCCAACGCCCTCAGTCCCGATTCGACCCAGCTACTTCGAACCTGCGGCCCTAGCCTCGTCCTCACGTGCGCGAGCCACGGACATCGAGCCTAACGAGCCGTCTCTGTGGTCCAGCTGCACCAAATCGAGTCCAACTGCCGGAACCGACCCAGTTTCGTCGGCCCCGTTCCATTTTCTCTAACCCGAACTACTTTCAATTTATTCGATTTGAGGTATAATTGATCGAACCCGACTCCAATGGCTTGCATATGTTTAATGAGATGTTATGAAATGATTAATTTGAGGATATGAGTTATAATTGAATTTATCGGGATTTTATGAGCTTGGATCGATTGCTTCTTCGATCTTTTAAAACACAAGGGATAAAATGATTATTAAAAGTTGATAAATCGTAACTTAATGTCTTGAGGCTTAGGTTCAAATTTGAGAATTTTCGAGGCCCGTTTGAAAGGCGAACTAATTTTTACGTGTATTTGATCGGTTGAAGCGATTGAGAGTTGAATGGGTTAGGAGTTGAATTTTGACTCGATATTTTGACCATGGACCATGTAGGTGTTGAAAATGGTGTGTTTCGAATTTTGTAATGTTCGGACACCCTTTGATAATAACTAAAAATCGAGACATTAGCCTCATTTCGCGATATTTTATAATATTAGCTGGACATGATTTTAGCTGCAGTAGTTGATTATAAAATTGATATAAATCACATAGAATATATATATTATAATTATCGACCTTAAATGAGTTAGGATCTTCGAGAATTGAACCCTAGTTTTATCCGGTTCTGATAACCGGGTATATTTCTGGATCAGATTTTAAATGACTGAACCCTAGTACCGTCTGGATAATTATTAGCCGTCGTATCGTAATTCAGAATGCGTATCGCCGTCTCATGCCCGTGATCGCCTCTCGTCTGACCGTTGGAGCCGAACCGCCGAGTGCGTGCCCGTGCACCGAGTCCGAGTCAAACCCCTGAGTGCGTGTCCGTGCACCGAGTCCATTCGACCTACCGTCTACGCCTTGTTCCGTTAGCCGTGGTCCAAGCACGTCCCTGCGTCAGTGACCGTGGCACCGTTTCAAACTCGCGCATCGGCTAAACCGTGTCAGTCGAGTTCGTGCCGGCCCGAGTTGCCACGTCGAGCTCGGACCACGGTCAAACCGAGCTGCACTTAGTCAAGCGAATGACCGACCAACTCCGAGTAAGCTGTCGGTCCAGTTCAGTTGAACCGGTCCGGTCAGTCCGAACGGTTCGAGATATATTTCAAATAGAACTTCAGATAAATTTTAGATTCAGTCAGATTAAGATTTCAGATATATTTAAGATTTCAAATATAGTTAAGATCCCAGATAAAGTCAAGATTCCAGATAGATTAAAGATCCAAATATATTTTAGATTTAGTCAGATTAGATTAATTCAGATTATAGTTCCAGACTTAGAAATATTTCAGAGAATTCTAGAATGCCTCAAAGACAATAAATTTTCAAAATCAGCTCGCAAATCCCTAAAATGATTTTAAAGCCAAGTGAGCGAACTTAGACAGATCAAATAATATAATTCGAGTTTTCAGTTTAAGATAAGTACTTAGAATATATTTTGTGCTTATATATTTTGTAGCTTGTGGAGAGTCGAGCCTCCGACTGCTGCAAACCATTCAGATCTTGCATTTCAGCATATCAGGTGCGGACCCTGTACTGGATATTACATCTTCTATAATCGCAATACCATGGTTGATGTATGTAAGTAAGATTCTGCCCGATTAGGGGCAACTACCTAGCGAGTAGATCCTTTCTAGCTAGGTGAATCGAACGTTAGTTAAGGTGAGATAAGAATTATAGTGCAGCTTTGAGTTAAGTGAATTCAGAACTCTAGAGCAGCCTTGAGTTAAGTCTAATTTCAGATGATCTTAGAATAATTTTTCCATAAGGGACATTGATCTAGGGTTATGTTTCGTCATAACCAAGTGTTTTTAATTCCCCGTTATTATCAAGGACTCTAGTGCAGTTGTGGGTTAAGCTCCAACCTTAGAAGTGCATAAGAGTTGGTTTTTCTTAGTACGGGCAGCAACCTACAGATTAGGTCCTACGAATGCTTATCTTGAGCGTGAAGACCAAGTGTTCTTCTAGCCAGATAAGCGGTCAGTTATAATCAGTCAGTTAAGCAGAATTATAGATAGCATGTTGAGCAGCCGTTATAGACGGTATACTTACTTATACACATTTGTGATGTGTTTTATCATATTAGATGTATGCTTAGGTTGTGATGTGTTCTTTCATATTAAATGTATGCTTAGGTTGTGATGTGTTTTATTATAGTAGATGTATGCTTAGGTTGGGATGCGCTTATCATATCAGATGTATGTTTAGTTCGCGATGTTGCGACTATAGTTAGTCAGTTGAGCAGTCATAGTTAGTCCGTTGAGCAGTCGCTATAGTTAGTCAGCTGAGTAGTCGTTATAGTTAGTCAATTGAGCAGCAATTATAGTCAGCCAGTCGAGCCCCTATTATAGTAATCAGTTGAGCATCAATTATAGTTATCCAGTCGAGTAGAAGTTATAGACAATCCTGAGCAGCGGTTATAGGCAGTCAGCTAAGTCCCAGCTATAGATAGTTTGCCGAGTTAAGTATTTTATTGGATGAATGTTTAATCAGTTTGTATAATGTTCATCATCATATCGTTTCTGCCTATCCAGTAAATACTTGCTTATATACCGATGTCACGATATGTTATTATGTTAGCTGTATATTTCAGTGCTGGTTCCGACGGAGCACGTAGATTATTTATGCTCACGGCCCCCCACTAACCATTTTTCAGGTGACGGTGTCGAGCGTAGAGCGTGAGCCGATGATGTGGTGGTGGTCGTAGCAAGGATATTTTTAGTAAACATGACATGTATATTTTATCATGTTTGAGTTATTATTCTTTGTTGATGCATACTTACACTTGCTTCCGCACTCAGTATTTCAGTAGCTAGAATTTCAGTTTATGCATGCTTAAATCCTGAGATGTTTAGAGCAATGAATTATTCTCGGTTGCATGCCTAGTTGTTTAAAGATATTAAAGATTAAAGATTTAAGATTTAAGTTGAGTAGCATCCCGCATATTAAAGTTAAAGTATTTTCGAAAAATTAATATGAGTTTTCGAAAATTAAAACAGAGTTTTCCCTTTTATAGAGCGAAAAATTTACTCTGATTTTAGTAAGTTTAGGCGGGGTGTTACATAGACAGAAAGGTGAAAATAGTAAGGTCTGATAGAGGTGGTGAATACTATGGAAGGTATGATGAATCGGGACAAAATCCCGGTCCATTTAAGTTCCTTGAAAGACATGGCATATGTGCACAGTATACTATGCCAGATACACCTCAACAAAACGGTGTAGTAGAAAGGCGAAATAGAATATTAATTGATATGGTTAGGAGTATGATAAGTAATACATCATTACCCAAATTTTTGTGGATGTATGCACTTAAGACTGCCGTGTATCTGCTAAATAGGATTCCTAGTAAGGCAGTTCCTAAAACTCCTTTTGAGTTATGGACTAGAAGGAAACCTAGTTTGAGACACCTGCATGTTTGGGGTTGTCCGGCAGAAGCACGAGTATACAACCCACATGAAAAGAAATTGGATTTTTGAACTGTGAGTGGTTACTTTATTGGTTACCCAGAGAAGTGCAAAGGGTATATGTTTTACTGCCCTAATCATAGTTCTAGAATCGTTGAAACGGGCAATGCTAGATTTATTGAAAATGGTGAAGTTAGTGGGAGTGCTAAAGAGACTGTGGAAATTAATGAAATAAGGGTTGATGTTCCATTACCCATTAATGTTCCAATATCCACATTTGTACCAAATATTGTTCCACAACCACAAAATAATGGTGGACAAAATTTGGATGAAGTAGCACCCCATGAAGAGACTAACTTGCCACCAACTAATATAAATGAACCACGTGGAATAGCATTAAGCAAACCTACAAGGGTGAGAAGATCTGCTATTTCGGATGACTACGTGGTTTATTTGCAAGAGTTGGATTATGATACTAGCATTGATGATGATCCTGTTTCGTTTTCACAAGCCATTAACAGTGACGAGTCTCATAAATGGATTGATGCTATGAAAGAAGAGTTAAACTCTTATGGCTAAAAACAATGTTTGGGATCTAGTAGAGTTGCCAGAAAGTTCAAAAGGAGTTGGGTGTAAGTGGGTCTTTAAGACCAAACGCGACTCGAGTGGCAATATCGAACGACATAAAGCTAGACTTGTTGCTGTTCGTTCCATTTTTGTTAGTGTTTTCATGTTTATTTTATGTTTATTTTTCCCCATTCTAGGTATTTCTTTTTGGCTTTTGGTCCATTTTGAGTCTCGTCTTGCATTTCATTTGTTTTGTTCGTTTTTGGTCTTTTTGTTTCTTTTCTCCGGTTTTCCGTGCGTTTCTTGTCGGTGGTGATGTGCAGGATGAGTTGCTCGTTGAATGACCATGTGAGGACTACAATATAGGCGGACGAGTTGGGGTCGAGTAGGAAAAGATGGAATTCGATTCCGTATCCGAATGCATGCGTACGAGGCCGAAAACCGTCACCTTGCCAGAAAACAGCCTTCACCGCGTCCCGCGACTATGCTCCCGAGGTCGCGGAGAACAAATTTGCACTGCCCAGTTTTACTCGCCGCGGCCCGCGACGGTTCCTTCACCGCGGCCGCGGCGAACAATATGTCGCAGGCGAACAGCACTTCAGACCAGGCTTTCCCGCGGCCTCGGGGGTTGGTCGCGGCCGCGGAGCTTCTTCGCCGCGGCCCGCGAAGGCCGCGACTTGCAGATTTTTAAAGTCAGATTTTGGAATCGTTTTTCATTATGTTCTAAGTTAGGTTTTGTTCTTTCTCGTACGAAATAAGTTCCAGAACCCGTATTTTTCACTTTGTTCTCTTGGGGATCAATCTTGAGGGTGAAAACTTAGAGATTTGACTCTTGGATTTGGTTTTTTCTCTTGTTCTCGACATTGGATTCGTTAATCGTAAGCTTTACTTTCGTTTAAAAAAAAAAAATACTTACAACAAATTGGCGCCGTTGCCGGGGAAGGTTTAGGATTATTTTGTGCGCCTATTCGTTTATTTTTCGTGTTTCTCTTTTTTTTTCTTTTTATTTGTTAGGTGTTAGTTCTTTGTTTTCTTTTGATTTCGTTTTTTTCTTTTTTTCTTTTGTCTATCATTGGTGCTCGTAACCTTGTTGGTCTTAGTGTATGCGTACCAGGAGTGGACGCAAATTGCTATCTCCGATCAACAAATCTGTCAACGAGAGCCTGAGGGAGCTGCTGGAAGAGCTTACTCTGGAATCGCACGGGGAAGACGAACATTCTCCAAAATCATCCAAAGGCAACAACCTCGATATGGGTGAACGACAGCAACAAGCTCCCCGTAACACCCTCCGAACCTTGGCCCAGCCGGTTATCGGGCCAGTCACGTCATGCATTCGTTTGCCGGACGCTGCACGAAACTACGAGCTTAAAATGATTCACTAAAATCAGTTGCCGGCATTCCACGGGCTTCCAAGCGAGGATCCACTCAACTTCATCCGGGAATTTTACAATGTCCTCAACACTTTCCCTCTCAATGACCTTAACGACGAACAGTTGAAGCTGAGGTGCTTTCCCGAGACTCTGAAAGACCAGGCCAAGGCCTGGTTCATGACACTTGCACCGGGCTCTCTCACTACATGGACCGAGGTGTACTCGAAGTTCATTGGGAGGTATTACTCCCATCAGAAGACTCAGGAGCTCCGGTCGCAGATCGTCTCGTTTGCTCAATTACCGAATGAGTCTCTTCATGAGGCTTGGGAGCGGTTCAAGGATCTCTAACGGCAGTGCCCCTATCACAACCTCTCTCCGGGGTTACTCATGAACTGCTTCTATGATTCCCTCCACCAGAACTTGCAGTATATGGTCGACAACGCGGCGGGAGGTGATATCGGAGCAAGGACAGCCGAGGAAATGTTTGAGATTTTTGAGACGATGAGTACGAACTCGTCGCAGAAGAGCACTTGAGGCAAGAGGGCAGTAGTAAACGAGGTCGGTACAAGCAATGATATGGTGGCCCAACAGCTAGCTGAGCTTACTGAGCAGATGAGGTTGCTTACTGCACGAGGATCTCAGCTGGTTAATACATTCGCTGTTGATACATGTGGGGCGTGTGGAGTTCCATGGCATAGGTCCGAAGTATGCCCCTCATCTTTCGAGCAGGACTCCAGTGAGCAGTATGCGGATGCCAGTGCTTTACAAGGATACCAGAATCGGCCAGGCAATGACCCATATTCAAACACGTATAATCCAGGATGGCGGAACCACCCACACTTCTCTTGGTCAAACAACTCCAACACCCTTCAGCCACCCCGTCCGAACTTCATGCAGCAACAACCTCGACCTAGCTTTGTGCCCCGGCCGAACTTCCAGCCTTAGCAGCCACAGCAGCAGCAGAGGGGACCAGAAACGGCGTCGAACTCGAACCTCCAAGACGACGTTGCCAAAATCCTTCAGCTTATGGCCAACCGTGAGCAGAGGGATGTCAATCAGGATGCCTCCATTAAGCGCATAGAAAAACAGTTAGGCCAACTAGCCGCCAGGGTTGGGACCATTGAGACCGAGATGAACAAGAGAAAGTTGCCAAGTCAGCCCGAGCAAGCTAAAGCTATTACTGTGCTAAGGAGCGGGAAGGAAGTGGACAACAAAGTGAAGATGCCCGAGCCCGAGGATCAGGAGGCTCATCCAGAAAAGATCAAGGAAGCAGAGTCCGGGGAGGCGACAGACGAGCCGGTGCTGCATAAGTCGCCAAATCCGTACAAGTCGCGCATTCCCTTTCCGGACCGACTTAGGAACGAGAAGCAAGAGAAACAGTTCCGAGATCTTTTCACCATGCTCTCCAAGGTGAATGTCAACTTGCCGCTCCTCGATGTGATAAAGAATATGCCATCGTATAGTAAGTTCTTCAAGGACTTGGTTACCAAGAAGAGGAAGTTCGAAGATGGAGAGAAGGTGGTCGTGTATGAGGCTGCAAGTGCAATGCAGCACGATTTACCTAAGAAGGAACGTGACCCCGGTGGTTTCATTATCCAGATAGCTTTGGGGAACGGGAAGGTAGCTTCGGGGATGCTTGACCTCGGAGCTGGAATCAATCTCATGCCCTTCTCGATTTTTCAAAGGCTCGGCCTTGGGGATTTGAGGCCAACTCGCATGTGCCTCTAGTTAGCAGACCGTTCCATCAGGTATCCCAAGGGAGTAGTCGAGGATGTTCTCGTGAAGGTGGGTAAGCTTATCATCCCAGTGGACTTCGTTGTTCTAGACGTCGGGGACGTGCACGAGAATGGGAAGGATCACACCATCCTTCTCGGGAGACCTTTTATGGCTACGACTAATACCCTCATTGATGTGAAGAATGGTACTCTGAATATGACGGTTCTGGGGGAGTCGGTGTCTATTTCTGTCCGAGGGGCCATGTCTTCATCTTCTGTCAATTTTGTAGAAGAATGTGCTTTTATTGACATTGTTGACCCTTTTGTGGATGAGATGGTATTTCAGGAGTTCGAAGACGTCTTGTTTCCAACTTTTGAGGAAGAGGAAGAGCCTATAGTGGAGCTTTTTGAAGTAGGAGAAGGCCATACCCGAGCTGAGACCACACTCGAGCTTCAGGAGCTGCCCAAGCACCTTAAGTATGTTTTCTTGGATGATGCCCATCAGAAGCCGGTGATCATTTTTGCTGAGCTCGACAGAGAGGAAGAGGAGGAGCTGATAGTTATGCTCAGAAAGAACCAGAAGGCAATCGGGTGGAGTCTGGGAGACATCAAGGGGATTAGTCCCTCGACATGTATGCACCGGATCATTCTGGAGGAAGGAGCCAAACCGTTTCGGGATAGCCAGCGACGGCTAAACCCGAATATGATGGAAGTAGTGAAGAAAGAGGTGCTGAAGTTATTTTCTGAGGGGTTGATCTACCCGGTGGCTAGTAGTGAGTGGGTTAGCCCAATTCACGTGGTGCCGAAGAAGGGAGGCATAACCGTGATCGAGAACGACAAGAAGGAGTTGGTCCCCACCCGCATCACTACCTGGTGGCGCATGTGCATTGACTATAGGCGATTGAACGCAGTGACCAAGAAAGACCACTTCCTGTTGCCGTTCATTGACCAGATCCTAGATCGTCTATCGGGCCACTAGTTCTACTGCTTTTTGGATGGGCTCTCCGGCTACTACCAAGTGGCAATAGCACCCGAGGATCAGCCCAAGACGACATTCACGTGTCCCTTTGGTACTTTCGCATTCAGACGGATGCCCTTTGGCCTTTGCAATGCACCGGGTACGTTTCAGAGGTGCATGTTCTCCATTTTCTCGGATATGCTTGAGGACTGCTTTCAGGTACTTATGGATGACTTATCTATTTTTGGTGATTCATTTTCTCATTGTCTCCGTAATTTATCTCGTGTTCTTGAACGTTGCATTGAGTCCAATTTTACTTTAAGCTAGGAAAAGAGTCATTTTATGGTGAGAAGTGGAGTCGTGTTAGGTCATGTTGTATCTAGCAAGGGAATTGAGGTAGATAAAGCTAAGGTAGATGTAATTGAAAAGCTTCCCCCTCCTGTGAATGTTAAGGGGATTAGGAGTTTCTTGGGGCATGCGGGGTTCTATAGGCGTTTCATTAAGGATTTTTCTAAAATTAGTCAGCCTCTATGTCATTTGCTTGCTCAAGACGTGCCATATGTTTTCGATGATGCTTGTTTGTGTGCTTTTAATTAATTAAAGAGCAAGCTTGTGAGTGCCCCTATTGTGATTGCCCCTGACTGGTCTATTCCTTTTGAAATCATGTGTGATGCATCTAATCTTACAGTGGGCGCCGTTTTGGGTCAGCGAGTTGATAAGTTGCTTCGAGTGATTTATTATGATAGCTTGACTCTTAATGGAGCCCAGCAGAATTACACTACCACCGAGAAGGAACTTCTAGCCGTGGTCTTTTCTCTTGAAAAATTTCGATCATATATTTTGTGTTCTAAAGTGATTATTCACTCTGACCATGCGGCTTTGAAGTACCTTTTGAGTAAAACTCATTCTAAACCACGTCTCATCCGGTGGATCTTACTATTGCAAGAATTTGATGTTGATATAAAGGATAGGAAAGGTTCAGAGAATGTAGTAGCTGATCATTTGTCACGCATAGTACCAACTGATTCATCATCTTCATTGATTGTGCATCATTCTATTAATGATAATTTCCCTTATGAACATGTGCATGAAGTGTCAAAAAGTGTATGGTATGCTGACATCGTGAACTATTTGTGTTGTGGTAAACTGCGGCCTAATCTCTCTTCCCAAGAGAGAAAGCGTTTTATTGCTGTGTGTAGGGACTACTTCTGGGACGAGACATTTCTTTTCAAGATGGGGAAGGATGAGGTGCTTCGAAGATGTGTTCCAGAAGAGGAGCAAGCTGATGTCCTCACATTCTGTCATGCGTTTCATTGTGGAGGCCACTTTGGCGGTCAGAAAACCGCCTTTAAGGTATTACAGTCAGGTTTGTTTTGGCCATCCCTTTTTAAAGACGCCCATACTTTTTGTCGTTCTTGTGATCAATGCCAAAGAACTGGGAATATAGGTCGCCGAAATGAAATGCCCTTGACTAACAACCTTCAAGTCGAAATTTTTGATGTTTGGGGCATCGATTTTATTGGACCGTTTCCTAAGTCTAATGGCTACGAGTACATTTTGCTTGCTGTAGATTACGTGTCTAAGTGGGTCGAGGCCATCCCCACGAAGACATGTGATGCTAATATTGTTATCAAGTTTGTGCAAGGGTATATATTGAGTAGGTTTGGGTTCCCAAGAGCAATAGTGAGTGATGGAGGGAAGCACTTCTGCAACAAGCTCTTTGAGAAGCTGATGAAGAAGTATTGCATAACGCACAAAGTGGCTACTCCATATCACCCACAAACTTCGGGCCAGGCTGAGACCAGTAATAAGTAGATCAAGACCATTTTAGAGAAGACGGTCAACTCATCAAGGAAGGATTGGTCGAGCCGACTCGACGATGCATTGTGGGCCCAACGTACGGCGTACAAAGGCATTTTGGGCATGAGTCCATTCTGACTAGTCTATGGGAATGCTTGTCATTTACCAGTTGAGATTGAGCATAAGGCCCTGTGGGCGATTAAGAAGGCGAATTTTGATCTAGACGCAGCCGGAAAAGCTCGATTGTTGCAGCTCTCGGACTTGGAAGAAAGAAGGAACGAGGCATATGAAAATGCCAAGATCTACAAGGACAAAGTGAAGAAGCTTCAAGATGCCACTATTGTCCATAAGAATCTCGAGCCCGGCTTGAAGGTACTTCTATTTAACTCCCGCCTTCGTCTCTTTCCCGGAAAACTTAAATCACGCTAGAGTGGGCCGTATATCATTGATGAGGTACTATCTTTCGGAACCGTCCGACTTCGTAATCCAGCTAATGGCGACCTATTCATGGTCAACGGGCAGAGAGTGAAGCCATATTTCGATGGAGAGTTCGGGAAGCGGCATGTCGAGACGGTCAGTCTCGGCGACCCAGTCTACGCTTAATCGAGACAATACGAGTATCCTTTGTACTGCTGTATATTTGTTTTATTTTCTTTTATTTATTTTTTTTTTAAAAATTAAATTTGTTAGTCGCCGCGACCCGCGAGCAGTTTCTTTGTCGCGGCCGCGGCGACCATTGGGCATTCACAGTGATCGTGTTTCTGAGTAAATTTTCTCGCGGCCTCGGAGTGAGCTCGCGGCCTCGGAAGGTGGTCGCGGTCCGCGAACATTTCTTCGCCGCGGCCATGGCGACGTCTCGCTTCCAAACCTGGGACTTCTGCTTGGAATTGCTCGCGGCCGCGGGTTCAAGTCGCGGCCCGCGACGAATAAAGATGGCCCGCGACGAAGAAAGAATCCCGCGACCCCATTAAGTCACGGCCCGCAGACACCACGATTAAACGCCACCTTCTTCAGATTTTGGGCATAATCCATCTCTTCAAAAACCCTACACTCACCGGCGATCATTTTGCTTCCATCAACCGTCCGTTCATCAAATTCTCTCGCCAAAATCGATCACAATCTCAAGAGGTTATCATCCACGTCTGAGTTCTGTCATTTCATCACGAATTTTGGGCCGAAATTCGCCAACCCTGAGCCACCCGCGACTTGGTTCCATTGCCGGCGTCTTCTCCTTCCTGTGTGTCGCCGACGTCGTCTCCGACCGGAATGTCCTCTTCCCAACGGTTCATCTCCGTCCCTAGTAGCAACTCAAACGGATTTCTGTCCTCCCTCAACTCCGAGCTACAAATCGCACGGGTCACCATATTTGGGTCTCGATTGTCCGGTAACCGTGATCCTAACTCCTACTCCGAAATTTTGAATTCTGTGATTGGTTGGTGGATTTTGCACTGAGATTAAACAAACCTTGAGTCACCACCATCATCATCTTCTCCAAATCTTGAACACCACATTTGTGCACTCAAGGTGTTTGTCAAATTGCCCGAGAGACCTTTCAAATGGGCAAGACACCGATACGCCCCACTAAGAAGAAAGCCACCCAAGAGCCGGCTAAAAAGCGAAAAGTGGGCGAATCCTCTTCCCGAGACGCACCTCCGGTTGGTGAAAGAGATGATCTTTCGGACCAATATGGTGCCCCGTTCCCAATTTACTCTCGCAAAGAGGGCGAAATTTATGCTCGTCTCTCGCAGAAGGAAGTGGTGAGGCCGAAAGCGGTGGATTGGGACCTCCTCAACGACTTGGGTATTCTAGAGGACGTGATGAAAAACCTCAAGGTTCTTAACTTAACCGACTATGCCAAGATCGAACACACATCGCATCGCGGCCTTATGCTTGAGTTTTTCAGCTCATTTGTTCTCGCTGATGGGAACGAATATTTCACTTATTGGCTTCAGGGGAAGGATTTTACAGTGGACAACGCCGTCATGAAACATGTTTGCGGGTTCACCATTACCGGTACGCGTAGCAAGGCCATCGACTTCGACCCCCACAAGTGTTGGGCCGAACTCTCCCCACATACGACTTGGGACTCCGCCGGCATGTACAATGGGCTTATTCAGGACCTGGCCACTGCTGTAGTTCATCGGTTCATCTACTACAACATCTCCGGAAAAAAAGAGGCGAACAAGGTCAGTGAGGTCGAACTTTTTCTCTTATGGGCGATGAGAGCGGGAGTGCGAGTGTGTTCCATGACCTTCTTGCAGAACACCTTGCAAGAGATTGCACTCAATAGGCGTGGAGCACCGGCCATTGGTCATTTTATTACGGCACTCGCCCGTGACTTCAAAGTCACCCCACATCCCTACAAATTATTTGGTGAGATGGGGGTTCAGGACACGACTCAGATGCGTTGTATTAACTTCGCGGAGCTAAAGCAGGCTGACCTAATCAAGAAACGGACTACTGCTCAGGAGTATACTCAGCGCCAGGCTTACAGTACATACTTAAAACGGCTCTAGCAGGGTGCGCCTAACACCGATCAGCCAGGGTCGTCTCGCCAGCCGACGGGAGGCGACGAGCATGCACAAATGAACATCGATGACGGCCATTCACTCCCACCTCCTCCGGTGTGGACACTGGCCCCAATTCTACAGCCAGAAGCACCTCCACAGCAGCCACCGGGATGGTGGACCGCCTTTCAGACACAGTACACAGCTGACATCCGCTCCATCAACGACCGCTTTGATGCCCAGGACACTCGACTGGACGGTTTCGAGAGCCGTCAGGCCACGCAGTGGGCCGGCTGGGAGACCCAGCAGCAGACTCAGTGGGATCATTGGGAGACCCAGCAGCAGACCCACTGGACTCAGATGGACACGCGCTTCGATGGCTTCGGTGATAACCTTCGGTCTATTCGAGAGCGGCAGGACCAGCAGGATGCTCGATTGGACAGCTGGGATCAGAGGTTCACCCAGTGGGACACCCAGTGGGGCTCGGGACCTAGTCAGACCTACCCACCACCGCCACCACCGAACGCATAGTGACTTGTCACTATGCTTAGTATGTTTTCTTTTCCCTTTTTCTCGTTTATTTTTGTATAGTTTGCTCTTTTCGTGTCGGTTACTTATATGGTCTACTCTCTTTCACTGCGAATCGACAATGGGGCCATTGTCTGATTTTAAGTGTGGGGGAGTTTACGTGCTTGCGTGACTATGTGGTAAACCATGTCTAGTTTTTCTTTTTAGGGTTGATTTTATTTCTCTCTCTTGTTGGTGGACCAGTCTAGTTTAGGTTTATGTGTTTTTGAGTTGGACATTGGTGAATATTGAGACTATTTTATGATTAAAAAAACGACGTTGAGAAGTTGTGATAATGATCTTGAGTGGCATATTTTGATTTGTGGCTCGATTGCTTTGATTAACACTCATATATATACACCCGGTGAGGTTTGAGCCATATTCATTTCTTGTGAGATATTGGTCTTGAATAAATCAGAACTTGCCTTGAGTCTGCTGTGAAATAAGTTGATTGGATTTGTGGTAGGTGAACTTGATTAAGGCATTCTTTGCTATTTGTGTATCCTTTTTCTTCTTTGGAGAATAATTTCCGCTAGTCACCCCTTTGAGCCTTACTTCTTATTTTCGTTGTTGACCCTGTGTTGATAATGTTTGAAAAGTGGATGGTGATGATTGTCGAAGTTGTATAAAAAAAAAAACTTAACGGATTATACTCTAAGTGCTCCAACCGTTCAATTACCGGTCACGAGCAATGAGTACGGGAAACCGGTCTAGGAGACTCGGGCAGAAAACCCGATGGCTAAACCTAGATAAGATGTCCATAAGGTTTCAAAAAAAAAAAAATAATGAGAACAATGTGGAAGCGTGTAGCTTTGGTGAAGGTTAGAGAACCAGTTGAAACCGGAAGAGTTGTTGATTATGGTTGAAGTGCGAGTTGTGATGTATTTTATATTTGAGCCATTTGACCTATATTTATCTTACCCGACCCATTAAGCCTACATTACACCCACAAAAGTCCTTTTGATTCACTGTCTCATTGATTTGATTGATTTAGAGTAGGGGTTAGACGATAGGCAAGCGTATAATCGATTTAACTGACGACCAATTTGAGTGCTCCTGTCTTTTATTTTTGCAAGAAAATGAGTGAGGCATTTATATCATATCTCCGTACTAGAGTGTTTGTGTTATCATGTGATTGAGTTCATTGTCATGGTGTGTTCTCAGGTCATTGGAATTCTTTTCAACTTAGTTGATCAATTTGAGACTTTTCTCGTTTGAAGCCAGTGTCCACTCTCTTCTGCTTGTTTTGATGCTTTTTTCTTTTCTTTTTATTGTTCGGGACGAACAACGGTTTTAGTGTGGGGGAGTTGTTCGTTCCATTTTTGTTAGTGTTTATGTGTTTATTTTATGTTTATTTTTCCCCATTCTAGGTATTTCTTTTTGGCTTTTGGTCCATTTTGAGTCTCGTCTTGCATTTCCTTTGTTTTGTTCGTTTTTGGTCTGTTTGTTTCTTTTCTCCGGTTTTTCGTGCGTTTCTTGTCTGTGGTGATGTGCAGGATGAGTTGCTCGTTGAATGACCATATGAGGACTACAATATAGGCGGACGAGTTAGGGTCGAGTAGGAAAAGACGGAATTCGATTCCATATCCGAATGCGTGCGTACGAGGCCGAAAACCGTCACCTTGCCAAAAAACAGCCTTCACCGCATCCCGCGACTATGCTCCCGAGGTCGCGGAGAACAAATTTGCACTGCCCAGTTTTACTTGCCGCGGCCCGCGACGGTTCCTTCACCGCGGCCGCGGCGAACAATATGTCGCAGGCGAACAGCACTTCAGACCAGGCTTTCCCGCGGCCTCGGGGGTTGGTCGCGGCCGCGGAGCTTCTTCGCCGCGGCCCTCGAGATGCTCCGCGGCCCGCGAAGGCCGCGACTTGCTGATTTTTAAAGTCAGATTTTGGAATCGTTTTTCATTATGTTCTAAGTTAGGTTTTGTTCTTTCTCGTACGAAATAAGTTCCAGAACCCATATTTTTCACTTTGTTCTCTTGGGGATCAATCTTGAGGGTGAAAACTTAGAGGTTTGACTCTTGGATTTGGTTTT
>CACSLK010012206.1:2306932-2326706 GCA_902706635.1 Striga hermonthica | reverse complement strand
AAAAAAAAAAAAAAAAAAAAAGAAAATACTTACAACAGTTGCCAAGGGTTATACTCAGAAAGATGGCATTGATTATAAGGAGACTTTTTCACCTGTTTTTAAGAAAGATTTCTTGAGGATCATTATGGCTTTAGTAGCTCAGTATGATCTAGAGTTACATCAAATGGATGTGAAAACGGCCTTTCTTAATGGGGACTTAGATGAGGAAGTCTATATGGATCAATCCGAGGGTTTTTCCATAGAAGGAAAGGGTCACATGGTGTGTAAACTTAAGAAGTCAATATATGGACTTAAACAAGCTTCCAGACAATGGTATATTAAGTTTAATGATACCATCACGTCTTTTGGTTTTCAAGAAAACACTATTGATCGGTGTATTTACCAGAAGATCAGAGGGAGTAAGTTTATATCTTTGGTTCTATATGTTGATGATATCCTACTTGCTGCTAATGATTTGAGGATTTTGCGTGAGACTAAAGATTTTCTCTCAAAGAATTTTGAAATGAAAGATATGGGAGAGACATCCTATGTGATTGGAATTTCAATATTCCGGGATAGATCACAAGGATTGTTGGGGTTGTCTCAGGAAGCATATATCGAGAAAATTCTTGAGAGATTTAGTATGAACACTTGTTCACCAAGTGTTGTCCCATTACAGAAAGGGGACAAGTTTAGTCTTATGCAATGCCCTAAGAATGATGTGGAACGAAAGTGTATGGAATCAATTCCATATGCTTCTGTTGTGGGCAGTCTGATGTACTTGCAAACTTGCACGAGGCATGATATTAGCTTCGCTGTTGGGATGCTTGGCCGATATCAAAGTAATCCTGGATTGGATCACTGGAAAGCTGCAAAGAAAGTGATGAGATACCTTCAAGGGACGAAGGATCATATGCCCACATTTAGGAAATCTGATCGCCTTGAGGTGATTGAATATTTAGATTCAGATTTTTTTGGGTGCCTTGACAGTCGCAAGTCAACGTTTGGCTATGTTTTTCTCCTCGCCGAAGGAGCAATTTCATGGAAAAGTGCCAAACAATCTGTCATAGCTGCATCTACTATGGAGGCTGAATTTGTGGCTTGTTTTGAGGCTACAATTCATGCATTATGGCTGCTGAACTTTATTTCAGGACTTGGGGTTGTCGACACCATTACCAAGCCGCTGAAGTTGTATTGTGATAATTCCGCAGCAGTTTTCTTCTCCAAAAACGACAAATATTCCAAGGGTGCAAAACACATGGAATTAAAGTACTTTGCTGTTAAGGAGGAAGTTCAGAAACAAAGAGTGTGCATTGAACATATAAGAACGGACCTTATGATTGTCGATCCGTTAACTAAAGGTCTACAACCAAAGACATTTAAAGAACGTGTACATAGAATGGGTCTTGGTTGTATTGATGATTGATTATGATGATGTTATGGCACACTCTTGAGCTCATTGATGTTATGTTTCTGACTATTATCGAATTTCTTGTTCATTATGATTTTGTATACATTATGTTTAGAACAAGAAATGAATGTCTTCATGACAATTAAGTGTACCTTATGATATTTATATATAATTATGGAACTTGATGTGTTGAACTATTAGTATAGTAGTATATAGAAGGAAGTATGCGAATCGAGAGTGTACAACCACCATAACTCTCACTATATGGTTTATCATGTCATAGTTTATTATGATGTATGGCATAACGAGATTTGTTTATGTGCACCTAATATTATACTATTAAATTATGGGCTTTCGGACCAAGTGGGAGAATGTAAGAATATGTGGCCCGAAAGCATTGAGATCACATTTAATTATCCTATTGGGCCAGACCTTATTTAATAGTCAAACAAATCTAAGCCATTAATCTAGATATTTGATGGACGTACCAGATCTAAAGACACCCATATATAAATTAGTCCTCTCTCCTCCTATTAGGGTACGCAGTCATAATCCCATCACTTTTCTGCTACATAAGAGAAGGTAAGGAGGGAGAAACTAATTTCAGATCTAACAATCGATCAAGCCTGTGTGATCATCAAGATCAAGATCACTAGTTATCTCGTCTTCCGCATCAAGTAAGTATTTCGTATACACCAAATTATTTATTCAAGATCCTTGATGAAGTTTACAGTCATCCAAAATAGGCTCTATAGCATTTGCTGTGTAAGAATGATTTGTTTGTATTATTTAATTATATGGATAATATTAAAGATAGTGGGGTTGAGTTAAATTTTTAGTTGAAATAAAAGTGAATAAATTATTTCATAAACAAATAAACAATCAAGCCATTCAAAACGAGTTATTTTTAATTATAGTTAGTTTTGAAAGATGTGATATGGTTAGTTGTTAGTGAGTTTTAAGAATGTATTAAAATAATATTTAAAATAAAATGATTAATATTAATTTGATGTAAAAAGTATGAGATAAATGATTAGAAATGATTAGAAATGATTGACAATGATAGGTAGTTAAAATTATGTGAGTCGATGAATAGTGAATTAAAGTTGATGTGATGTGCAAGAATGATTGACTTGTATTATTTAATTAGATGAATAATACTTTAGTATTAAGGATAGTGAAGTTGAGTTAAAATTGAGTTATATTTTAAGTACGAAATAAATGTAAGTAAATTGTTTTGTAAACAACCAAGCCCTAGCTTCTGCAAATATCTATTAAGAGTTACTCCGAGAGGGTCCCTAATGACACTCTTTTAGCCAAATACTCAAAATTTGTTCCACCATCCTCTCTTTTCCCTCTCCCTAAGAGCATTTTACTCATAAAATTTTATAAACCTCATAAACCTCACTTTTACACTTCCCAACACACCACATCATCTAACACATCATCCTTACTCCTATATTCATAAACCTCCAATAACCATAAATCCCATAAACCTCACTTTTATGGGTTCTACATGTTTTTCAATTACTTTTAATTAATATTATACTCTTATATTTTATTAATATTTTAAAATTATAACTCTATTTTTTATCTTCACTAAATGTAAATATTCTTATATTAATCATAAATACATCTAAAATATATATAATTATAGATAATTATAAATAATTAAATATATATAATTATAGATAGTTATAAATAACTATATATAATTATATAGTGTGAAGTACGTACAAATGTATATTTTTACTTATAAAAATTACGAAACATAGAACACACATTATCTTAAAAATTAATTTTGAGTACAAAATTTTCTAAATATTAATCTTGGGAAGTAGATTCATTCTAAATATGCTCAACCAAGTCGTGTCAAAGTTGATCATGGATTTGTCTGTCTTGCAGCTCAGCTTTTATCTGCAAGTACCGTCGAAAATTTGGAGGCACCCCTTCACGCCGGCACTGGTGGTTCACATTCATCATTAGACCAGTTGGTAGCTCATTCGCCTTCGTCCTCGATTATCATGTTATGTAAATGATACACGATAACATAATTTCGCTAAGATCTTCTTTATACCAAAAACGAGAAGGACCCCGTATAATTGCCCACCTTGACTGGAGGACCCCAAAAGCACGCTCAACGTCTTTTCTTGCAGCCTCTTGCCTTTGCTTGAATTTTTTCCTTTTTGGATCCTCTGGATATTGAACACTTTTGACAAATGTAGCCCACTCTGGATAGATATTGTCTGTTAAGTAGTATCCTTTGGTGTATTGAGTCTCGTTTACCACAAAATTGACTACTGGAGCTACACCATGTAAAACATCATTAAATAATGGAGATTCATGAAGTACATTTATATCATTTCGTGAGCTCGCGAGCCCAAAAAATGCGTGCCAGATCCATAGGTCTTGTGATGCCACTGCTTCAAGCATAATCGTGGGTACCCCATGATCCCCTCGAGTGTACGAGCCTTGCCATCCAATTGGACAATTTTTCCACTCCCAGTGCATACAATCTAGACTTCCCAACTTGCCAGGAAAAACATGTTTCTCGTCGTGTAATGTAAGTATTCTTTGGATGTCATTGGCATTTGGGGGGCGCAAATATTGGGGTGTATATATTTCTCGCACAGAACGACAAAACTCGAGCAGACTTCGATTCGCCGTCTGCAGTGACATACGAAAGTATTCGTCACATTGATCGGCAGGAGCTCCGTACGCTAGTTGACGTATAGCCGCATTACATTTCTAAATTGGTGTAAAACCTGGTCTTCGTACCGCATCTGATTTACACTTAAAATAATCAGAATGGCTTTCGACATCCTGAACGATCCGACAAAATAGTCGTCTGGAAATACGGAATCTACGACGAAAGTAGCCTTTGTGGTATATGGGATCAGGAGCAAAATAATCTTTATCAGCAGGGCATGTCCAGCTTCACGATTTCGAGGCACTTCTTGTCTTTCACGCCTACTTGAACTTTCATCTTGCCCGCCTTACTGCAAATGCATAGTCGTGGCCTCCATCAAGGAAAATTCAGCTTGTTCCAAAGAATCGTCAAGCATATCGTTCAAGAAAGAACGATATGAGACTCTATCGTTATTACGGCCAGCCATTTTAGAAAACTGAAAAATATTTATATTTGTGAAAATTGGGAAAACAATAAGAAAGAAGAATTAAGAAGGAATTGAAAGATGTTTTTGGATGTGGTTGTGTAGTTGATGATACTATACTATTTATAGTAAAAAGTGATTGTGTTAGGTTAGTTTGTGTTATGTGGCATGTGTGTGGTAGTAGGTGGTATGTGTGGTGGAGTAGTGAGAAGTGTGGTGTAATAATGTGATAGGTATTATGTTGTAGTGGTTGGTGTGTTAGGTTTAATGTATTAGGTGAAAAGTGTGTAGTGGGTAATAAATCAAATGTGGATGTTGAACAAATAGATAAACACTGTAACTCTTAGTAATATGTATGTTATTTTTGGTGAAATAAAACTAACATTATTTTTGTCTCCGAATAAATTTTAAATTTAATTGTATGGTATAAGAACGCGTTAGATGTGTTTCTAAAAAAAAAACAAGTGAAAAAATGAGCTATTTTTAAAATAGATCAAACAACAACAAACATTGCTTACACTCATAAAATTTAACACAATACATAATAACTTAGATAAACAAGACATAACATTTAAATTATAGAACGATAAAAACTTCAAACAACATAAATAATCAGTTTAGACCCAACTCTTCTTTAAGCACAACAAGAAGTCTCTGGTGGGCTTGCAATTCTTCTTCTGTCATGGTTGAAATATCCTTCTTTAGCATTTCTCTGTACGTCTTCCATGACTCTATACGAACTAGCTTTTCCAAATCCTTTTGTTTCTTCAGATGAATTTCTTTAACCTGACCAATCTCAGCTAATAGACCGTCGACATCTGCACCGGTGCTTCCTCCTGCAGTTGTTTTTCCCTTTCTCTTCCCAGCCTTTGCTGCTTTTTGGCCAATTGGTCGACGCACATATCTGTCCTCACTGTTTGTCCTATTTTTGTTGTGTTTTTCGTTGTCTTTTTGTCTTTCTTTTTTCCCAATATTGAGTCTTTTTGTTGGTATTATTGGTTTTTGTAGTTTATTGCGTGATTTGATCTATTTTGTTTTTTCTTGTATTTTCCGTGTGTTTTTCCGGTTTTTCTTTGTTTTTGGTGTGTAGGTCAGAAGCTTTGGGCAAAGTTTCTCTTTTTTAAAAATTTGTTTCAAGAGCATAATTGAATAGAGAAGCTCGTTAGGAACGCACAGGAAAAAGCGGAATCGAATTCCGATACCAGACGAGCCCGAACGAGCCCAAACCGTGAAGTCGTGCAAAGCTGCCAGGGCCTTAGCGCCGCTAAGGCCATTGTGGTTAGCGGGGTTTTGGCAGCTAAGTGGGACAGAGGCAACCAGCTAAGAAGGCTTAGCGCCGCTAATCCCTTAGCGGCGCTAAAGTCTGTTTTGTAACAGACGCGATTTCTGTGGATTTTTGAATTGGAGGCTTAATAGTTCGAGCCTAGGGCATATTTTCTAATTCCCAGACATTGTAACTTCAGTTTTTCTTCACCAAAAACATATTTTCACTCTTTGATTTGCTTGGATTTGGAGAATAGAAAACTCCTTTTCTAGCTTTTGGATTCGGTTTGCTCGTTGTTCTTTCGACATTGGATTCACTATTAATCGTAAGCACTCCTTTTCTTTTTGTGTATGAATATGATGGCTTGGGTTATTGATTATCTTGATGTTGAATCGATTATGAGTAGCTAAATTCATATGCTAGGGAATAGGGGATTGAAGTTTTGAATTGTTTGTTTTTATGGGTGTTCGTTGATTGTTCTTCTTATGTGAGTTAAAATTTAATTAGGGTTTTTCAATCATTGTCTTGGATTTTGAGAATTGTTGAAGGGTGACACTTCAACTTGCGATTGTTTCAATTGGGTTTGATAAATTCATACTTAGTGTTGTTAATTCTAAACGGACTAGTTGATTAACCACCTTCTAGTCTAAGTTAATCGACTCTTCGAACCGAAAGGGGAGGAGTTGATCGAAATAGGCTCGCATAAGCTAGGCTTGTTCGTAACTGTATTGCCTAGAACCTAAATGACTTGTTAATTTGCCGTTCTAGTTTTTTCTCTTGTTACGAAAAGTTATTGAGGACGAGTACTTGAACGTGTAGTTTATTCAAATCACTTAACTGAACAATCACTAGCCCATCAATTGCAATTCGAACCAAAACGGATATCCCCGACTCCCTAGCTTCTCTAATCCTAGTTGTTCTTAGTTGCTTGCTATTTTATTACTTTATTTACTTATTTGCAGTAATTGATAATTTACAAACCAACCAAACTTTGATTTAGTATGTTTAGGATTTTTATTTCTTTTATTTCTCTCAATTGTGTTTGAATAAACGTGCTTAATATTCCGGCTGACCTTCCTCGTGAGACACGACCCGGTGTCGAATCTTTTGATTCTGCTCCAGAAAATATTTACAACAAATTGACGCCGTTGCCGGGGAAGGTTCAGGACATATTTTGTGCGCTTTTTCATTTTTATTTTCTGTGTTCCTCTTGTTTTCTTTTTCTTTGTTTAGGTGTTAGTATTTGTTTTTATTTTTATTCGCTTTTCTCTTGTGTTTACCGTTGGTGCTCGTGACCTTTTGTTTTTCTGAGTGTATGCGTACAAGGAGTGGACGTATACTATCTCTGATCAACAAATCAGTCAACGAAAGCTTGAGGGAGTTACTGGAAGAGCTTACTCTGGAGTCACTAGAAAAAGGCGAGCATTCTCCGGAATCATCCGAAGGAAGTGATTCAGACATGGCTGAACGACAACAACAACCTCCCCCGCAATGTCCTCAGGGATCTACCCCAACTTATGATCGGGCCAATCACTTCTTGCATACGGTTACCACAGGCCGCCTGAAACTATGAGCTGAAAATGATCCATTATAACCAGTTGCCTTCATTCCACGGGCTCTCCAATGAGGATCCACTTCATTTCCTCCGGGAGTTCTACAACGTTCTACAGACGTTTCCTCTACATGGGTTATCTGAGGACTATTTAAAAATGCGGTGCTTCCCGGAGACGCTGAAGGACCGGGCTAACGCGTGGTTTATGACCTTGGCCCCTGACTCTCTAACAACATGGAAGAGTTCTACTCAAAGTTTGTTGGGAAGTACTATTTCTACCAGAAGACCCAAGATATCCGGTCCCAGATCGTCTCTTTCACTCAGCTACCGAATGAGGCCTTTCATGAGGCCTGGGAATGTATCAAGGATCTGCAAAGGCAATGCCCACATCATAACCTCTCACTGGGGCTTTTGGCGAAGTGCTTCTATGACTCTCTCCACCAGAACTTGCAATACATGGTGGATAATGCATCCGGAGGGGACATTGGGGCCAAAACAGCTGAAGAGATGATGGATATTTACGAGACGAT
Source organism: Striga hermonthica (assembly GCA_902706635.1). NCBI lineage: Eukaryota > Viridiplantae > Streptophyta > Magnoliopsida > Lamiales > Orobanchaceae > Striga > Striga hermonthica. Next base: position 2,318,857 of record CACSLK010012206.1, on the reverse strand, counting down.
GAGGGCTAACTCATCTCAGAAAAGTGTAAGAGGAAAGAGGTCGACTGTGATTGAGGTGGGATCGAGCAATAATGCCATGGCCCAGCAACTAGCCGAGCTCACAGAGCAGATGAGGGTATTTAATGCTAGAAGCTCCTCGCCTATTCAGACGATGGTAGTGAACAATTGTGGTGCATGCGGAGTTTAGGGGCACAGTTCTGAAGTGTGCCCATCGGCTATCGAGCCGAGCTATAGCCAGACTACCGAGGTGAATGCACTACAGGGGTATCAGAATCGGCCCGGAAATGATCCCTACTCGAACACGTACAATCAGGGATGGCGAAACCACCCCCATTTCTCATGGGCCAATAACCATTACCAGCAACCACCCCAGCAGCAACAACAACCTAGGGGAATGTTAAGGCTGCCAGCACCAGAAACCGGATCAACCCCATCGAGCACAGACGACAAGCTGGACGAAATTCTCAATTTCGTCACAAATCATGATGCTTCCGTCAAGCGTCTTGAGACACAAGTGGTCCAGCTAGCCACACGGGTGGGGAACATCGAGACGAAAATGGATAAAGGGAAGCTGCCGAGCCAGCCGGAGCACGCAAAATCGATTACAGTGATTATGCCCGAGCTCGAGGACCCGATGGAGGAGGAACAGAAAGCAAAGACCCCAGCTATACCGTTGCCCGAGCCTACCTTACACAAATCCCCAAACCCATACAAACCCAAAATTCCATTTTCGAGCTGGCTTTTGGAGGAGCAAGACCGTAGAATGATTCGGGACCTTCATGCAATGTTGGTTAAGACCAACGATGACCTATCTCCTCCCGATGTGTTGAAGAAGGTTTCGGCCTATGCCCAATTCTTCAAGGAAGTGGCCACGAACAAGAAGAGGTTTGAGAATGGAGACGAGGTGATTGTAAGTGAAGCGACAAGTATCTTCCAGCATGACTTGCCGAAGAAAGAAAAAGACCCCGGAGGCTTCGTGATCACTTTAGCCTTTGGGAGTGGGAAAGAGACCTCGAGAATGCTTGACTTAGGAGCGGGCATCAATCTCATGCCACTCACAGTATATCACCGGCTCGGGCTTGGTGACTTGAAGCCCACCAAGATGCGACTACATCTGGCTGATCGCTCATTCCGACAACCAGAGGGGTTTGTAGAGGATGTACTCGTCCGAGTGGGGAAACTGATAGTCCCTGTGGACTTTGTCGTGCTTGATGTGGGGAGCGTACAAGACAATAGTAAAGAGCATGCCATTCTCCTTGGACGACCCTTCATGGCGACGACGAGCACTGTCATTGATGTGAGGAAGGGGACGGCGAGCATGACGGTGTTGGGCGAGTCCGTCGCCATTTCTGTTCGAGAGGGCCAGCCTGAGCCGCAGGCAAATTTGGTTGAAGAGTGTGCGTACCTCAGGGCAATTGAGCAGCTTACTGAGGAAGCGTGCATGCGAGAGCACGCTAAGCTGTCATTGCAGGACCGTGCTAGTGTTGAGAAAGAATGCACACCAACCGCCACCTTGCCCCTCCCCAACCGAGTTCTAGTGAGCTGCCCCGATCTAAATGGGGCGAGAGAATTGACTTGATGAAGGCCCGTCGCTGTTCGGGGCCTAACTTCCTCCACCCTCCACCTGCACCACCAGATTCACAGTGACTCATCTAGTCACTGTGCCCTGTACGTTTGTATATTTTTCTTTCTCTTTATTTTTGTTTTTGCTTTAGTTTTTTTTTTCTTCTGTCCTGGTTTTCTGTTGGTTGATTATATGGGTTAACTTTCCTTGCATTTAAGATCGACAATGGGGATATTGTTCGGTTTTAAGTGTGGGAGAATTTTTACATGATTATGTGCTTATATGGTTGATCAGGTCTAGGTCTTTTAGGATGTTTGCTTCATTTTCTTTTCTATTTTATTGTCTTTTCTTGAGTCAGCTTTTGTGTTTTCGAGTTTAGATTGTGGCTGATTTTGAGATTGGTTGAGAATTGTTGATGATGTTGAGGAGATGTGATGATAATCATGATTAGTATATTTTGATGAACTTGATGTTTCGTTTTGTTGGACATTTATTTACCTTGTGAGAGGTTTGAGCCTTATTTTGTTTCTCGAGAGATATTGGTCGGATTCATTGTTGATCAGAACTTGCTTTGAGTTTATTTTGAAATGAATTGATTAAAGTAGTGAATTGTGAATATGATAGAGGCATTTCTTTGATATAGCTCGTTTAGCCTTTTCCATTGACCCTTGAGATTATATTTTCATCAGTAGCCCGTTGAGCCTTGAACTGTATTTCTTGTCAACCTATTTGATTGAATTACTTGAGATTTGACAGTGTACTTGCTATGATGACAGAGTTTTTTCTGATATGTGTTGGAGAAGGTGTATTACTTGTTGGAGTTGCATTTTGGGTACTTGACAAAAAAAAGGGGGAACTCGCAAGACGGACGAAAAGGATTCTACTCCGCTTATTTGTTGAATTTTTCACGAATAATGAGTATAGGGAAACTACTCTAGGAAACTTGGATGACCTCCAATGTTTAAACCTAGAGAATGTCGTCCTTACATCTTGATTTTGTTAGGAAAAAAAAAAGCAAACCCCCTAAAAAAAGAAAAAAAAAAGAAAAAAAAAATAGAAATAAAAAAGTCGAGTACTTGAAGTGCAATTCAATTTGAGCATATGCAAGTGTTGTATTGAGTCTTGATGGGAATGGTTTGTATAATGTTGATGTTGGATAAGTGGTGAGGTGTACGAGTTATTTATGTGCTCGAGGGTTTGATTGTTTATTTGAGCCACTCTATCCCTATATTTGTCCTTCCTTTGATACCTACAATGCAACCTTGAAAGTTCTCTTGATTTGCAGTTCATGATCTTTGGTTGTTTTAGAGTATGAATATATGATAAGCAAGCTTATGTTGATGCATGATGATCGACCAATTCGAGCGTCCCAGTTTTATAGTCATGAAAGAAACCGAGTGAGACATATGCATTATACTTCCGTTCTTGAGAGTTTGTCTTTTCAAAGCGTTGCATTCGGGTTGTAATTGAGGTGTGCTATATTGGTCATTGGAATTCTCCTTGGCTAAGTTGATTAATTTGAGACTGGTCTTATCTGAAACTATTATCCATGCTCGATTGCTTATTTTCGTGTCTTTTCTTTTCTTTTTGTTCGGGACGAACAAAGGTTTTAGTGTGGGGGAGTTGTTTGTCCCATTTTTGTTGTGTTTTTCGTTGTCTTTTTGTCTTTCTTTTTCCCCAATATTGAGTTTTTTGTTGGTATTATTGGTTTTTGTAGTTTATTGCGTGATTTGATCTATTTTGTTTTTTCTTGTATTTTCCGTGTGTTTTTCTGGTTTTTCTTTGTTTTTGGTGTGTAGGTCAAGAGCTTTGGGAAAAGTTTCTCTTCCTTAAAAATTGGTTTCAAGAGCACAATTGAATAGAGGAGCTCGTTAGGAACGCACAGGAAAAAGCGGAATCGAATTCCGATACCAGACGAGCTCGAACGAGCCCAAACCGTGAAGTCGTGCAAAGCTGCCAGGGCCTTAGCGCCGCTAAGGCCATTGTGGTTAGCGGGGTTTTGGCAGCTAAGCGGGACAGAGGCAACCAACTAAGAAGGCTTAGCGCCGCTAACCCCTTAGTGGCGCTAAGGTCTGTTTTGTAACAGACGCGATTTCTGCGGATTTTTGAATTGGAGGCTTAATAGTTCGAGCCTAGGGCATATTTTCTGATTCCCAGACATTGTAACTTCAGTTTTTCTTCACCAAAAACATATTTTCACTCTTTGATTTGCTTGGATTTCACTTGTGCTTGGATTTGGAGAATAGAAAAACTCCTTTTCTGGCTTTTGGATTCGGTTTGCTCGTTGTTCTTTCGACATTGGATTCACTATTAATCGTAAGCACTCCTTTTCTTTTTGTGTATGAATATGATGGCTTGGGTTATTGATTATCTTGATGTTGAATCGATCATGAGTAGCTAAATTCATATGCTAGGGAATAGGGGATTGAAGTTTTGAATCGTTTGTGTTTATGGGTGTTCGTTGATTGTTCTTCTTATGCGAGTTAAACTTTAATTATGGTTTTTCAATCATTGTCTTGGATTTTGAGAATTGTTGAAGGGTGACACTTCAACTTGCGATTGTTTCAATTGGGTTTGATAAATTCATACTTAGTGTTGTTAATTCTAAACGAATTAGTTGATTAACCACCTTCTAGTCTAGGTTAATCGACTCTTAGAACCGAAAGGGGAGGAGTTGATCGAAATAGGCTCGCATAAGCTAGGCTTGTTCGTAATTGTATTGCCTAGAAGCTAAATGACTTGTTAATTTGCCGTTCTAGTTTTTTCTCTTGTTACGAAAAGTTATTGAGGACGAGTACTTGAACGTGTAGTTTATTCAAATCACTTAACTGAACAATCACTAGCCCATCAATTGTAATTCGAACCAAAACGGATATCCTCGACTCCCTAGCTTCTCAAATCCTAGTTATTCTTAGTTGCTTGCTATTTTTATTACTTTATTTACTTATTTGCAGTAATTGATAATTTACAAACCAACCAAACTTTGATTTAGTATGTTTAGGATTTTTATTTCTTTTATTTCTCTCAATTGTGTTTGAATAAACGTGCTTAATATTCCGGCTGACCTTCCTCGTGAGACACGACCCGGTGTCGAATCTTTCGATTCTGCTCCGGAAAATATTTACAACACTCACCATCACCACTAGGCTCGACACTTGCCCAGAGCTAGAAGTGTGATCTTCAGTATCAGATATTCTGGCTTTCTTTCCTCCTCGGGTTGTCTGAGATGCCCCATCAAACTTGATATTATTTTTCAATACCTCCCAACAATGAAGCCATTTAAAGCCTCATTTCTTTTTTCCCTCGCTATTCCACTCCATTAATGCATTCTGCAAAACAACTGCATCATTTTCACCACTTCTTTGATAAGTCCGAAACCTGTTTATTAACGCATTAAATTTTAGGCAATCTCCATGAAACGCATAAAAATGAGATTTTGCTGACTCCATAGTTCTCTGAGTGAGGTTTCGTGCTTCACCAGCTTCATTATAGTACAGTACAATTCGCCTCCAAAAACCTTCGGACGTTTACTGAGCGCCAATGACTTGATCACTTGAGATGGTACAGAAAGCTCGACATAGTAAAACATCCTCATCATGTGTCCACGGCATTGCTGTCGCTTTACCCCGTCTTTAAGGCTCAACTTTTTTGGTTTTTTCTGAATCCGTATCAAGGCAAATGTTGTCGAGTCCTTCAACCTCCGGGATCGTGCAAGGTCTTGGGACTTCAATGGGGCTACTAGAGAATCCAGTCGGCATGAAATTTTCTTGTTGATAAGGCATCCCAAATGCATTCGACATGCCATTTTGGGGCGGCATTAACCACATATACTGAGATTGATTCATGGTCATTAAATTTGGTGATGGGGGAAAGGAATTTTGCTCTGAATTTTGTGAATTTGGATAAGAAGGCATTGATGCAGGTACTTGAAAAGGAATATTTTGAAACTGGGGTTGTAGTTGCATTCTAGGAAATTGAGAAAATTGCATATTTCGTGTATAACGTAAATTTACGGAAGAAGGACTGTCATCCTCCGATGAGTTCGGCATATTTGGGTAGGATTTGTATGGAAAATCATCCATTACAGCTTGAGAGATATTGAAGATATGACTAATTTTTGTTTCCTAATGGAAGATGTAATAGTTTATGGAACATTGTAGAGAAAAAAAAATCTCATTTATAGACAAAAAACTTCAATGGCAATTCTTATCAGTTCAACATTCAAATTAAGGCATCCAACAAATATAAATGGTTGATGGATGACAATACACCTGCAGCTTTATCTTTTTGACCATCACAATTCCAAAATCTGACAAAAAAAAAAAGAGATAAAAGATTGAAAGCAAATTTAAAGTTACTCTTCAATTCAAAGTTGTTCTACAAAATGCAATAGTTGATGGATGACATTCACTGATGCATGGGACCTTGTTTTATTATTATTATTATTATTATTATTATTATTATTATTATTATTATTATTATTATTATCACTATTCAACTTTAATAATGTAAAAAATATAAAATTAATTAGAATTACAATTCAAGTTCATAATTCAATAATTTTAATTATAAAATAATAAGCAAATATTGCTAATGTTCGTTCTTGTTCGAAAATACCTAGTTTTCAATTGTTATTTTTCGACAACAACGACAACTCGTTATTATTTCAATTAATTTAAATGTTGCAATAATTATTATAATTTTATTTTAAATAATGTATAATCCTAAGTAATATAAAAAAATAAAATATAAAAATTTAGAAAATTTTATTACAAAGGAAAGAGACAAAATTTTATGAAATATAAATAAAAAGTTGATAAAAAAAGAGAGAAAAGTTTACTAAATATAAATAAAATAGAGTAAAGAAAGTTAAATAAATAGATGAAGACTTTTTTATGATAAGCAAAATATTTTTAAAAAAATGAAAAAAAAAACAAACCAAAGAAAGTGGTGGAGGCAAGTGGGGGACAAGGTGGCAGATTTTTTTGAAGGCATACTACGCGAGTTTTCAGGTTGTGGTTCACATTCAATTATTTTAAATTGGGTGTGTATTTCACGCCATACTTTTTCAACTTTTTTCTTTTCTTTTTTTTTTTTATTTTTTTATAAATTTTGAAGCTTTAACACGAGAGTGCATTGCCAAAACTGGTTTGAAAGCTCAAACCTTAAAGCTATGTACTTTAATGGTTAAACCTCCAGGTTTGAGTTTACAAACCTGTGCACAAACCTCCCGTTATAGATGCCCTAATAATGACTTCCGTTTATCTACATAGACTACATTTGATCAAATACAATATTTAAAAAGTAGAACTTTAATCTAAATATGTATATAATAAAATGAAAAAAAATATATATTATTTCATGCTTTAGGTTTATTAGTATAAGGTTTCAATTATTCAATTTTTATAGAATGAATTATAAAAAATATTAGTTATATATAAATACTTAAAGTTAGAGTTTTTATGAAATTTAAAATGTATAGTCAAATAAAGAGAGTTTGCGGATGTAAAACTATAAGTTGTGGAATTGAATATATGGAGTTAGATAGAGATTATTTTTGTATTGGTCTAAGGGCCCCTTTTGTTAGAAGGCGTATAGCCATAATTCTTTTACCTGGATACTACACCTAGAGCTATAATTTAGTTGGAGTTGTTTGCTAATGGCTTATAAATGGTAATTCAATTCATGAAAGTCTAGCCTTATCTTATTCATAAATTCAAACTAGTTGAGTTCGAACAACTACTTAAACTTGCTTATAAAATGAGTTTCGTCATACATGTGAACAACTTGTTTAGTATTTTGGGTTTTTGGTTTAGAACTTAAGATTTGTTACACGAGTTGGGCCACATCAAGATTGTTAGGACAAACAACTCAAAACTCAGTTCTCATCAAGCCCAACATACAAGCCCAAATGAGGTTTCATTCTAAAATCAATTGGCAATAGAGGGAGTAGCCCACTTAGCTTATATATTGGACTTTAAACCTTCAATTTTCCGATGTGGGATTGAGTTTGCATACCCAACAAACCTCCCATCAAACACAAGACCACATCGGCCTCCCCTTAAACGAAATTCATACGATCCGACCATCTTGTACCGCTGTTATCACCCACAGAACCTGCCGCCTGACCACACCCTTTCTCCAGGAAGACTTTCGACACAAGCCACACGGATCCACCGGCCCTTCTGACTCCACGGGGAACATGTCACGTCATCCACATCGCAACTGGACTACCAACAGTGGCTCTGATACCTATTGTTAGGATCAAGAACTCATAACTCAGTTCTCCATCAAACTCAACATACAAGCCCAAATGGGGTTCCACTTTAAAACCAATTGACAATAGAGGGAGTAGCCCACTAAGTTTATATATTGGACTTGAAACCTTTAATTTCCGATGTGGGATTGTGTTTGCACATCCAACAAATACCGAGCTCACATATTTTATTTTCTGTTTATTAAGTGGGTTTAAGCTAAATTGCTTTATTGAACTAGCAAGAGTTCAAACATGTTCTTACAACAGATGTACAAGTTTACACATTTTCAATCATGTTTTGCATAAAGATTCCTCAGCTTTAACATAAACTCATGGATTATTAACCATATAGAACAAATATTTTATAAACTAATGGACAGAAAATCAAATCGTACCAAAATATTGCGATTTTCCAAAACTCAAGCCGCTCGGTTACCAAACTCTTCAAAAACAACACTGAATAGCTCGGTTAGGTTTGATTTTTCAGTTTCGGCTCAGTTTTGCTCACCCCTAGTCATTCAGACTTTCTATCCTCCGACCATTTTATTCTTCAAATTTTTGTTTCTCTCAAATAATAATTTTTAATAGAAGAAGATCAACTAAAGTACAAACATGTATTGAAATTGTTTCACAAGAGCCAATAATACTACATACATTTTTTACTACCATTTCAATCGTTTTAATTTTGTAACTACTAGCCACTCGCGCGTTACGTGGCCTGGTGTTAAAAATGTTGTAGAAAATTATAATTTAAATAAAAAATAACTTTATTCAATTTGCAATGAATCAGACAAATATCCTGGGGAGGATGGATGAGTGCCATTTTTTACCAACATCTTTGGGAACTTATCAAGAAGGATCTTTTGAAAGCTATTCTTAGTTCCTTTCAATCAGGTATGCTTCTGAAATACTGGAACCACACTGACATTTCTTTGATACCAAAATGTTCAAATCCAGATACTTTGGGACAATTTAGACCTATAAGCCTATGTACTGTGGTTTACAAACTCATATCTAAAGTTTTGGTTCAGAGTTTAAAAACATGTTAAGTTGTTGTATCAGTGATTATCAATATGAATTTGTTTAGGGCAGACAACTCATTGACAATGTTATCATTGCCGAAGAAGACTTTCATTTCTTAAACACACTCTTCAGGTGCTAATTTCATTATGGCTCTCAAGTTAGATTTAATGAAAGCATTTGATCATGTTGAATGGCTTTGTGTGAAGAAAATAGTGCTTCAAATGGGGTTTCACAGTGATTTTGTTAAGTTGGTAGTGGTATGTGTCTGTACAACTTCTTTCTCTTTTAAAATTAATGGGAATGTCAGTGGCTTTGTCACTCCTTCTATGGGCATAAGGCAAGAGGAGACCCTGTCCTCTTACCTGTTTATCATAGTAGTTGAGCTTCTTACTACATTGATTATGCATTCCATTGACTCTGGCTTGTTTAAGGGGATGAAGTTATACAAGAATGGCCCTTTGCTTTCACATCTTCTCTTTGCAGATGATTCCTTATTCTTTTGTAAAGAAATTACTGATCAAGCTGCAGTCCTCATGACAATCCTTGAAAAATACAAGCTCTTTACAGGCCAAACTGTCAACTTGGAAAAGTCTGTTATTTTCTTTAGCAGGAACACATCTCAACATCACCATTCCTCCATTTGCAGAGCCTTCAATTGTATTGTTTCTCATAGGTCCACCATATATTTAGACCTTCCACATGGAATAGGCAAGTCAAAGAAGGAAGTGTTTGAATATTTGCTAAATTCTGTCATAAGTAAGTTGCAGAGTTAGAAGGCAAAACTCCTCAGTCCTGCTGGAAAGGAATTGCTTCTCAAAGCAGTGATTCAAGCCCTGCTAGTATTCTCTATGTCCTGCTTTAAACTTTCATTGACCCTATGTGCATAAATTTCAAAGCTTTGTGCCAAATTTGGTGCAACACTGGAGATCAAAATCTAAGAGCATTCATTGGAAAAAAATGGATCTTTATTCCTTCCCTAAACAGCAGGGTGGTATTGGTTTCCATGACTTACAGATGTTCAATCAGGCACTTATATGCAAACAAGTGTGGAGGATTGCTTCAAATCATGACCTTCTTGTTAGCAGGCTCTTAAGGACAGATACTTCCCAAACACCTTCATCACTCATACAGTCAAAACCCAAAGGGGATCTTGGACGTGGAATTTTCGAAGACGGTGTCAGTGAGTCTCAATTATGAGTGAGTCTCTGTTATGTGCAGAACATTGAACTAAACCAGATCATAATCGCAAAATCTCGATCTTATTTGTGAGGTAAGTTCTGTCTCTTTTGATTTCAGTTCTTTATATTTTAGCCAAAAATATTTAAATTGATGAGTTGAGTTTTATTTTTTTACCCATTTTTAGACTGATTTTGTCTCTAAGTAACAAATATTTTGAGGTGTGCAACCATGGGTTGCAAATTAACTTATGAATGTTTCTAATGTTCATGAAGCCTTAAGATTATGTAACATCTATCGGTGATTATATGTTTCAAACTTCTTGTTTTTGAATGGTTATGTATGGACATTACTAACGTCTTTTCTTTTGACTACCCTTAGCTATGGAACAATTGTAGTAAGTTCTAAAAATTCTGGTGTTTAGCATCTCTATTTATATTGTGTTTCACATGATTTTTGTCTTCCCTACCAATGATGGAAAAAAGAATACTGTAAATAGGTTCTGAAAATTCTGAAGATTTATTGCCTATTTTTCCTTCATATGCGAGGTTTTTTTTACTTACCTCACTTATTATATAAATTATAATACAATATAAAAACATTAATAACACATTACTACAGTGGGCCGGCTGTGCATGGCACGGCCGGAGGCTACTAGTATTTTAAATGTTGATAATTAAAATATTAAACAACTTGATATTAACCACGTGATGACTTAGCGAAGATTTGTTAACTTTATTGGCTTTGGGACCAAAATTGAAACAAACAAAGAAATGACTATTTTTGTGGGAGCAAAATTAATTTCTAATTCTAATTCAAAATACAAGAGTTTAATTTTCTTAAATAATGAAGTTGTTAAATGAATTGTTTCACTTTTCTAGTATGTTAGATTATACATATATATTCTTAGAGGTGGCAAGGGTCGGCCAGGCCCGCCAACCCAACCTGGAACCAATCCCGAACCGGCCAGATCTACGGGTCTTGAACCGGACCAGTGGTAAAATCGGGCTGATTCCAGGTCTTAATTTTATTTTTTTGACCTGTTGGTTCCGAGTCAGAAGACGGGTTAGAGTTGTTTTATTTTTATTTTATTAAAAAACCGACAGTTCAATGAACCACCGAACCGCTGGGTCGAGCCGGTTTACTGAACCGGTCCTTAGATATAGCCAGGCCGGTTCTAGGTCCGGCATTTGAGGCCTGGCCGATCCGCTGGGCTGGGCCGAGTCGTGAACTTGCCTTGCTGATGGCCATGTCCATATATTGTACGTGCCCGTGGTTTTGGTAAACTTTTAGATATCTTTTCTTAATTAAAATAAGTATGTATCTGTGAAATTATTTATGGTATATAAGTTATCCCTCAATCAAATTGTCATTTTTTACCAAGTTTATCGTTTCGTTAAATTGTGGATTGGTAAATAAATAGTCAAATAATAAAGTGTTAAATGAATTGTTCTACCTTTATGTATATATTTCACGTGTGCACTATTTCGGTAAAATTTTAGGTATCTTCTCTTAATTAAAGTTAAATATATATCTTCGAAATTATTTATTATATACAAGTTACCCCGAAACTAAGTTGTCATATTTTCACCAAGATTTATCGTTTTGTTAAAATTATAGATAGGTAAATAAATGGCTGAAAATATTTAGATTTTTTATATGTATTTATTATGCTGATTTTATTGGATTGATTTTCTTTTAACTTTTATATATTAAAATTATTAAACGTTGTTACATTTTTGTTACTAAAAATATGAATATTTTCCAAAACAACAATTCTTTATCCTTCAAGATTTTGTTGTTTGGGTTCATGTTTGGTTGATTTTTTGAAACATATGGAAGGGCTTTTAGTGAAAGGTCAATTTGATGAGCTAATATTTTTAGTCCTTCTCTAACCTCGGCTTCG
>CACSLK010012206.1:2281148-2292934 GCA_902706635.1 Striga hermonthica | reverse complement strand
TTAATTTAGTTTGAATCTTCAAGATTGGTTGTTGTTTAATTTAACAAACATGCTACACGTGAATGTTGAGGGATGGGAGACATTGTTTGGTGTTACTACATTGGGAGAATATGGAGTAGCCGAAATGAGGCTTTATTTGTTGATAGAGATGTTGTGGTCTCACACAAAGTCAGAGAAGTGGACATAATTGTCAATAGTATCAATTTAATTGAGTCCACTAAAGAGTATTTAGGTGGCTTGGGCGTGGGAAGAAAACTCCGCTGGATTTCATGGCGTGAGCCACCAGTAGGAGTGATTAAAATAAATACGGATGAATCCTTTATTCGGTTGACCGGTATGGCGTCGGCTGGAGGACTTGTGTGAGATGATGGAGGTCACTGGCTTGGGGGATTCGTCATGAGTATTGAGTATACCACTATCACAGGTGCAGAGCTATGAGGTTTATTCCAAGAACTCCAGTTAATTTGGGATTTGGGGTATGAGATTAAATATTGTGCAATGTTATCGTGAAACAAATTTTGTTGTGGATTATTTGGTGACTTTAGTTCATTCATGTTCTACTAGCTGCCAGAGACTACTTGATCCACCACTAGAAGTCAAGTTGTGGTTATTGTGCGACGTCTTTGGCGTCACTCATCCACAGAATGTTACTATAGATCTATAGATTTTTAGACTTCGACCTCCTTTCATCGTACCAAAATAAAATAAAATTAAAGAACTGTCTTAGAGGTTACCCAACCTCGCGAAGCGGAGATCATGAAACTTTTTTTTTTTTTAATTCTATAGTTGACAAAAGTTTAGCAGCTAACTCATCTTCAATGATAATTTGTTTTGTATAAATAGTACAATACAAGTTCCTTACCAATATCATTCTACATGTTCCTTAAAGTTGACATTTATTATTTGAGAACTTCATACTACAAACCTAATGTCTGTTGTATTTGCTGAAACATTTTATTATTAATACCAGCAGTACAAGCCGGTTGGCACTGTAATGTTTGTTCCTTATTTGCATTTGATATACTTGTAACAATAAATTTTATGGAAAACATAAAACTTTCTGTACAACTTGATTTATATTTCGATCAAACGATATGCGTGTACAATCTCTATTTATCTCCTCTGATTCTTCTCTTCATGGATTTAGGTTTGAGATCTTGAAAGATGGATTTGACGATTGAACCTCCTTCGGGTTGGACTTGAATTTCTCTAACATTAATTTGGGGGTCGAATGACTTATTCCCGTATTAAATGTTAGGCCTTGATTTGATTGAAGACAACTTCTTGGAGAACTTGTTTCTTTGATCTTCTGGAAAGGGGGACTTTGACTTGAATAACGTTGACTCGAGAGCTTGATAGCTTATTATCGAATCAAACGCTATGTTGGTTGAACTTCTCAATGATGGGGCTTGAATGTCGCTTGAACGTCGTTGATTTTCTTGGATTGACTTGAGAGGAGTGGAAGTCGTTTCTTTACTTCTTGGGGAAGAGTCGCCGCCTCTTTTTCTTCTTCTTGACATTCTTCTTCATTGAATGGACTTCGGGCAGTTCTTCAAGAACTTCTTCAAATCTTCAAGAGGGTTCTTGAGAGACCTTGAATTTGAGACTTTAATCTTTGAGATGTGTTTGATATTTTTGTTAGGTGTTTGAGGTGTTTGAAGTATTTGAGGTGTGATTTGTGGCATTGATTATAGCCCTATTTACAGGTGTAGGAGAGGGAGTCTTGGAGAACAAGACTTCAATTTGATTGGTCCTCATGATTTGACATAATCTCTTTCCTTCTCCTAAGATTTGATATTAATCTCTTTCCTTATCCTAAGATTTGACTTGATGGGCAAGAAACAATTACTTTATTAATTAAATATCTTATTTATCATGGATTTATATCCAAAAATAAATAAAGACATTAACTAATAAAATATTAAAATTTCGATGTCTACAAATGCCCAATTGAGACTTGTTCACGGACAAAATGACTTGGTAGTGAATGGGTCTCAAAATTTTGAATTTGGTTTGGACATGTAGATAGTTTAAACTCTTATCTAGGAGTTTTCGACTTGAATTTGTAGATAGTTTAAACTCGTATCAAGGAGTCTTAATTTGATTTGACAGATAGTTTATACTCGTATCAAGGAGTCTTCAATTTTATAGACATATTATGCTCGTATCAAAGAGCCTTCAAATTTGTAGACATTTTATGCTCGTGTCAAGGAGCCTTCAAGTTTGATATGTAGACATTTTATTCTCGTGTCAAGGAGATCTTGATATGAAGACATTTTATGCTCGTGTCAAGGAGCCATATAGATAGTTTAGGCTCATATCAAGGAGCATATGTAGATTATTTAAGCTCATATCAAGGAGCATTTGAATATGTAGATAGTTTAGGCTCATATCAAGGAGCATTTAAATATGTAGATAGTTTAGGCTCCTATCGAGGAGTGTTTGAATATGTAGATAGTTTAGGCTCATATCGAGGAGCATTGGAATATGTAGATAGTTTAGGCTCATATCAAGGAGCATTAGAATATGTAGATAGTTTAGACTCATATCAAGGAGCATTTAAATATGTAGATAGTTTAGGCTCGTATCAAGGAGCATTTGAATATTTGATGGAGCTCTTCATGTGAATTGCCCCCATGCTTCATGGCTTGTGAAGACATCATTCTTCATTGCCCCCATGTACATTTTCTTCAAAGAGGTCTTCATACATCTTCAAAGATCTTCGAACTTGATTTGAAGAGAAGAGATGAGAGGTAGAGAAAGTCCCACCGGGCGTGCCAAATTTGTAACAATAAATTTTATGGAAAACATAAAACTTTCTGTACAACTTAATTTATATTTCGATCAAACGATATGCGGGTACAATCTCTATTTATCTCCTATGATTCTTCTCTTCATGGATTTAGGTTTGAGATCTTGAAAGATGGATTTGACGATTGAACCTCCTTCGGGTTGGACTTGAATTTCTCTAACATTAATTTGGGGGTCGAATGACTTATTCCCGTATTAAATGTTAGGCCTTGATTTGATTAAAGATAACTTCTTGGAGAACTTGTTTCATTGATCTTCTGGAAAGGGGGACTTTGACTTGAATAACATTGACTCGAGAGCTTGATAGCTTATTATCGAATCAAACGCTATGTTGGTTGAACTTCTCAATGACGGGGCTTGAATGTCGCTTGAACGTCGTTGATTTTCTTGGATTGACTTGAGAGGAGTGGAAGTCGTTTCTTTACTTCTTGGGGAAGAGTCGCGCCTCTTTTTCTTCTTCTTGACATTCTTCTTCATTGAATGGACTTCAGGCAGTTCTTCAAGAACTTCTTCAAATCTTCAAGAGGGTTCTTGAGAGACTTTGAATTTGAGACTTTAATCTTTGAGATGTGTTTTGATATTTTTTTAGGTGTTTGAGGTGTTTGAAGTATTTGAGGTGTGATTTGTGTCATTGAGGATAGCCCTATTTATAGGTGTAGGAGAGAGAGTCTTGGAGAAGAAGACTTCAATTTGATTGGTCCTCATGATTTGACATAATCTCTTTCCTTCTCATAAGATTTGATATTAATCTCTTTCCTTATCTTAAGATTTGACTTGGTGGGCAAGATACAATTACTTTATTAATTAAATATCTTATTTATCATGGATTTATATCCAAAAATAAATAAAGACATTAACTAATAAAATATTAAGATTTCGATGTCTACAATACTCAAAGGACATCCATTACAGTGCAAGCCCGTTTCAGACAGTAGTTTTTTTGTTTCATAAAAGAATATTAAGTTGGCATTATTAATAGTTCTTCCACGAGGTTATGTGGAAAATTTTAAATATTAGAGTCACAATGTATTTATTCAAGCCTGTCAATCCCTCTTCCTTCCGACTGATCCTCCTTAGCTTTAGTTGTTTGTTTTGACTAATCATTGCAGTTAAAATGGTTTTGTTATTGTTGTTAAAATACAACATATGAAAAGGAGAAAATTACTCCCTACACCATAGGTTTCAGTTTTTATTACAAATTAAACATCTATTATAAATATTAGCAATCCTACCTGAAATCATGTTTTTATTTGTAGATATACCAAAAAACAATGTAATCATTAAATACATATTTTTAAGGAAACTTATCAGTTTCTCTTCTCCAAATCACGTCTCTTTCTCCATATCTCTCTTCTTCTTCTTCTTCTTCTCTCTCTCTCCCCCTCTCTCTCTCTCTTCTTTTTCGTTATCTCACCTCATCTCTCTATCAACGACCCATTATCCTCTCCCCCTCATTTCTCTTCTTTTTTTCACTTGTGATCTGCCAATCGTTGAAATCTGATCGATATTTGTAGCCCCAACGATATACAACGGAACAGGGTTGGAGACCATCTGGGCTCCGGCACCAACGGCCACGTTCAGGCGAACGCCTTCAACCTGAAGGCGAAGGCGACAGTCGTCACCTGTCCGAGCATGATCATGAGGTCTTGAGATTGAAATTCGAGAATGTCTACTTGCATGTCACATTTCATTCCACAATTCACCAGCTGGCTAAAAATTGATGAACTTGATGAAGTCTTGATGAAGACGAGACCGCTATTGCGTATTTGAATAAATATGACCGACTCCGGGTTTAATCAGCTTTTTATTGTCTCGTAATTATTCGTACTCTTTTATTTTATGTCCTTTAATAAGTAGTATTTTGGGGTAGGAAAATAATTAACTTGCAATTGTGGGGCAAGTTTAGGAGTCTTATTTTTATCATTGCTATTTATATGTTATTGGAAAAATGAGAAGGTCAGTTTTTGACGATTAAATAAAGATTCTGTGTGTTCTTCGAGAGAGAATCTCTTCTTCTTCCCCAATTGTACTACGCTCTACATCAGTTGGTATCAGAGCCAGCCCATGTGCCAGCGGTGACCGCTGGGCCCACAAGGGGGGGTGGATGATGCAGCGCATCCCACATCGGGTTTGAAAGGAAACGAAGCAGGCCTTATGAGGATGTGGATACCTTCACTAGTAAGACGCGTTTTGGTGGGTGTGTATTGAAGCCCAGCCAAGAACAAAGTCGTGCGGGTGGCGGAAGTAGTCCAAAGCGGACAAAATCTTACTAGGGTCTGCATCAGTTGGTATCAGGAGACCAGCAGCGATCCTCGATGCCGCCAAAGAAGAATAACGACAACATCGTTGAAGAACGATTCCAGAGAATGGAAGATCGTTTTCAAGGGATGGATGATCGTTTCACGGATCTTTCAACCGAGATGGAGGAGTTGCAACAGGCTATGCGTACCTTGATGGCAGACGTGCGTGCGAACCGCGACGGTGGCGACCGGACCGGGCGCGGAGGGTTTCGCGGAGGTCGGGGAGGTCGCGGCTTCGGTGGGGCGCCCCACCGGCGTGCACAACCACCTCTCAGGATAATATTTCGGCTCGGCATGCGTCATGGACAGCTTTTCTTCAGCAGTTCACGTTTGTTCTTAAGCATCGTTCGGGTGTTTCGAACCGGGTGGCGGATGCCTTGAGCCACCGGGCTCTGTTATTGACTGATATGCGGGTCTCTGTTGTGGGCTTTGATGTGTTACGGGATATGTATGCTGATGACGAGTTCTTTGGGCCGATTGTGCGACGTCTTTCGGTGGGCCCCGTCGACGACTACACGTTGTCGGATGGTTTCTTGTTTCGAGGGGTTCGGCTTTGTATCCCGGACTGCAGCCTTCGCCTCAAGCTTATTGCTGATCTGCACGGGGCCGGACACGTTGGGCGGGATCGTTCGGTCGACTTGGTCGGGCGTTCTTATTTCTGGCCAACCCTGCGGCGGGATGTGGGTAGGTTCGTCGAGCGGTGCCGCGTTTGCCATGTCTCGAAAGGGACATCGTCCAACGCGGGGTTATATAGGCCTCTTCCCATTCCGTCGCAGCCTTGGAGTGCCATTAGCATGGACTTCGTGCTCGGTTTACCACGTACTCAGCGTGGTTTCGACTCTATCTTTGTCGTGGTCGATCATTTTTCTAAGATGGTGCACTTTATCCCCTGCAAGCGCACGACTGACGCGGTTCATGTGGCCCAGTTGTTCTTTCGCGAGGTGTACCGTCTCCATGGTCTTCCATCCTCGATCGTCTCAGATCGCGACACACGATTCCTTAGCCACTTCTGGCGCAGTTTGTGGCGCATGGCGAACACACGTTTGGATTTCAGCAGTGCGTACCATCCGCAGACAGACGGCCAGACGGAGGTCGTGAATCGATCATTGGGCAACCTTCTTCGT
Organism: Striga hermonthica; assembly: GCA_902706635.1. NCBI lineage: Eukaryota > Viridiplantae > Streptophyta > Magnoliopsida > Lamiales > Orobanchaceae > Striga > Striga hermonthica. The sequence continues at coordinate 2,286,699 of CACSLK010012206.1, read as the reverse complement.
TGTTTGGTTGGTGATAATGTTCGGAGTTGGGACCAGCGGTTGAGCCAAGCCGAGTTTGCTCATAATTCGGCCATCAGTCGGGCTACGGGCCTGTCTCCGTTCGAGGTTGTCTATGCGGTTCGCCCACGAGGCCGTCCGACTTGTTGAGCTTGCCGTCTGCTGCTGCAACCGATCGCCGGGCCGCGGACCTCCTTGCCGATCTGAGGGCGACCCACGCAGCGACCAGGGCCCGCCTTGAGGACACGACCGCGGCTTACAAACGAACGGCGGATGTGCGGCGCCGCCATGTGGAATTCTCGGTTGGTGATTACGTTTGGGCCGTCTTGACGAAGGATCGATTCCCGGCCCACGAGTATAATAAACTGTCAGCCCGGAAGATTGGCCCGGTCGAGGTAGTTGAGAAGATTAATCCCAATGCTTATCGTCTACGACTTCCTTCGCATGTTCGTACTTCTGACGTTTTCAACGTCAAGCACTTGGTTCCATTTGCGGGCAACAACTCTGACGAAGACGAGACCGGTTCGGATTCGAGGCCGAATCCTGCTCAACCGGGGGAGGATGATGAAGACGAGACCGCTATTGCGTATTCGAATAAATATGACCGACTCCGGGTTTAATCAGCTTTTTATTGTCTCGTAATTATTCGTACTCTTTTATTTTATGTCCTTTAATAAGTAGTATTTTGGGGTAGGAAAATAATTAACTTGCAATTGTGGGGCAAGTTTAGGAGTCTTATTTTTATCATTGCTATTTATATGTTATTGGGATAATGAGAAGGTCAGTTTTTGACGATTAAATAAAAATTTTGTGTGTTCTTCGAGAGAGAATCTCTTCTTCCCCAATTGTACTACGCTCTACATCAAGTCTAGTACTTTACTACTTTACATAACCTCCTTAACATTTTTGGAGAAGTGTATATTAAAACTTGCAACATATTTGTAGACTGCCATCAAACTCTTACGGAATTCCATGAGAAAATCTAGTTCCAAATGCAAAACACTTCAACCATGGGACCCAACTCCCAAAATCTGCCCAGGGATTTCCATTTTGTATCCTAATTATTTTGCTTTAATAGCTTGTATTACATTACATGTTGATCTACTGATATATACAAGATAACACAAGATTTTACAAACCTGAACACAGAAACAATAGTACAATAGAAGATCCGGCACAATAACTTGGAAAACAAGTCAAAGTTATGGTGTATCAGCAGCCGGGTGTTCTATAATATTTGGGCGGTAGAGAAGGGCATTTCTCATTCATGTGAGGATAAGGGTCCATGGTGTTGTATGCAGGTAATTCCATCCTATACTTGCCTCGAATTTGGCAGAATGGCAGTTTTACCGTGTCTGCATCATTGCACCATGTGGGCAAACGGCTCGAGTTGTTTTCAAACAACTTGAGAGAGTAAGCATCCTTTATCTGAAATTGTTGATATCCAGTTATTCAGATACGAAGGATTTTGTTGCAATTTATCCATCTTTATATTAATAAATTTCATGTTAGCTGGTGAATTGTCCATCTAAAACCAAAGTAGACAAATAAATTTTGAATTGCAAGAAGCATAAATACATTAGCATGCTTACCGTGAACTCTGTGACATGAATAGAGTTTGCAAGCTCACCAAACAATCCAGCTTCCTTGTACAATTCAAAGACAAAAGCGACACACGATGTTGATTTCCCATCAGCATATACCCAATTGTCTCGTTCAGGAATAGCCAACAATTCACCAAAAGACGACCCACGCTTCTCAACTTCCACAAGAACTTCCGAAAGAGTAAAGTTCTGCAAGGGTAAAATTATATATATATATAATTCTAGCGCGGTCCTTGCTATAATATAACTAATGCACCGTCTACATGAAATATCTTTAATTTTAGACTTCCTTCAAATGAATTATTATTGTTTAACCAAAAAAAAAAAAAATGCCCAGTTAACAGTGAGTCAACTGATATTTTCACGAAGAATTTCAGTAATTCTGAGTGGATTTAAATCCTTAAACATGTATGCATCTACCATTTTTTGCTTTTTTCTGTTAAATTCAACATTCGGAGAAGGGCAATAGAAAAACCTTAGTTCCAAGTCGTTTGTTCAGTGCTTCATTCCACATGTTACCAGCATAAGCCGGCTGCATCTGCGTCCAAACAGTCATAACAGATGCTACCTGAAAAATGGGCAGCAAAATTAAAATGGAATTAAATGAGGCAAATATATTAGAAAATTGGGAAGAGAGATAGAGTAGTAAATATCCAAGAAGGTCTGTTCCAATTAATAAGTTTTTGTAATCCTAATTGAGGAATAATAATAATACGGAGAGTATGCAATAATAACAAACACAGAAGACTTCTTTTGCAAAATGCCAGCTGCCTAATCAGTCATAGAGAAGCTTATGGTAGTTATTGCCTTTTGATTCAAGAAAGGGAGGATAATGGGATGTAAATGTTAGTGCCGCAAATCGAACCGATTATTCGTATACCACGAGATCACCAACTCCCCTAATTAAAATCAAATTCCCATTTGGTATGTGGAACAATAACAGAACAGAAAGGTGCAAAAAAAAAAAAAAAAAAAAAGGAAAATCAGTACCAGGTGTGCATCGAGAGGTGATGGATAGTTATCACTAACTGTGTCTATCCAGCTAAATATCAAGTTATGATAACCGTAAGGTTTTCCGGTCATGCTCGTTGCATATTCCCAGGCGGCGGTTTCGTTGAACTTGGCCCGGAGATCGGGATGCAAAGGAAGCAATGCAATTTGTGGATTGGCGTCGTCTTTCGTCAGCTCGAATTCCCACCACTCTTCCCATGGTAAAATAGCAATAACATCTTCTCCCTGGAAAAAAAGGCAAACAAGAAAAAACAATTAACAAATCACTGATCTAATTATGTGTAGGGCTGTCGTGTGCTAGAAGAATATGACTTATAAATATACAAACGTAACAGAAAATAATCTGTCTCTCAAATTGATGTTGCAAATAACACAGTCCCACCGTCCAATTTTGAATCAGCTACACTGGACATGGAGTGGCAGTTTTTGAAAATAGTTAGTATTACACGCGGAGAGAGATAAAGAAGGGCTACATCCAAATTCAAATTGAATTTCTTTTTAACAAGCATACAGAAATAATTCCCAAGAGTCAACTCCTTACAAACAACCATGTCCCAACAAAAGGACCGACAATAAAATGTGCAACTCAGATTACTCAAACGTTCAAACCCAACAAACCAAGATTACTCAAACGCACAAGCAACAAAATTCCAATTTAAAGATAAGATCTAAACCGTCACCTTCTCATCCTCGTGTCCTGATTCGGCAACCCAAAGCTTGCCCTCCGAGTCCCTCAGGCAGACAGCCGAGTGGCCCGCATAAGAACCGGTAACCCACTTCTCTAATGTCTCGAAACCACCCCAACGACCTCGTATTTTCGACAGTGCAAGAAAATCGCCAGAGTGGATTTCCTCAACGGTAACATTAGTGACCCAAGGCTGGGGCCGTTCTTCAAAAGTAGCACCCATGTGCTTTTTGAGAAACGCAAGATTCGAATTTTCACCCCATACGGTGTTCGTGAATAGAGGGAAAACTTCCCACAGAGCCTGAAGGGTTCCCAGCATTCCCGCTTGCATGAGAAAAATTGAAACCCCCCGATTTTTTACCTGATCGACAGATAATTTTTAGTTCCACTTTTGTGAAAAACTGAACAAAAAAATAAAAAAATTGTTACGTGGGTATGGATCTGATTACAAAATTCAACTCACGTATTCAAATTCAGCTTGTGACTCCCACTCCTTAAATTCGAGGGTGTGTTCGCGAGACAGAAGGTAATAGTCCCATGTCACACGAAATGGAGTTGCAAATACATAGAGGTCCATACATGTCCAACTATGTGCGTTACTGACCTGGATATCGAAATACATTTTAGACTTGAGATACCAACATCAAAATATAGATGAAACACGTTATCCGTCTACCGAAAATGTCTATCATAGATAATTTGATAGTGCAAATTTTGTGGATACATGATTATTCACCCACTACAATGGAATACATAGGGGCATCGAAAATGAAACAGGAAACCAAAAGCCCCAAATATAGCTGCAGTGATAAATTGACAGCAAAACTAATATAACTTTGCCAAGCATCATCATCCCTCATCTCCAGATCCTAAAAACAGAACACAGCACAAAACGAAGACGACGGTTCAATTTTTCATACCATCTTTTCCCCAACCCAGAAAACCAACAATATTCTAACTTACTGCTCAAAGAGAACTAAGCAGATTTATAATCAAACATGACCAACCCTAAAGGAAAAACAGCAACACGTCACGTAATAAGTGAAAAAGCGCAAGAAATCCCCAACTCTTTAACAATCGAATCTAATAAGACAATAGCACCAGGCATACACGGAACAGCTCAATTCGGGTAAACATCAAATTTCTTACCTTGATATGAAGAGTACCGCCCCCAAATTCACTACCAGATTTATTGTGGAACTCCAGCCAAGCGGTGTTATTGTAGAAGCAAGCTCCTTTCCAGTGCAAAGTGGTGGGACCATTGGTAGCGGTGGCGGCCCCCACAAAAGACGGCAATAAATCCGCCGCGTTGTTCAGGGCGTTCAAGATTGGCCACGAAACCTGCCTGGGGAGCAGGGGCAAGATGTCTCCGGCCCGAAAGGGCGCTTTAAAGGCTTGTACCCTCGGCCCGAAAAACCCAGAAACGGCAAGGATTGCTATCAATAGCAGCGATACTTGATGGGCTCTGAAGAAAAGTGCCATCGGGTGAAGAAAAAGAAAAAAAACACTACTCTAGCGGAAGTTGAAGAAAAGGTTGGGTTCAGTTTTGTTCAGGTTTCCTCTCATATTTTAGGAAGACTGAGCATTTTTCATCACTTTTATAGACGTGGAGAAATCTGGGCAATAATGTTTTGATTGGGAAAGGAAAAAAGAAAACGAAAATCATTACTGCTCCACTGTGAATGTTTCTTTTATCTGAATGTAAGATGTTTTAATGGTATGTGTTTAGGGCTGTGGTTTGTGAAGAGGGTTTAGGATTAGGTAGGGGAGTAAATGGGGTGCGGGTTTTGGCAAACCCGAACTTGACCGCATATAATTTACCCTATTAGTACTAGACCAGTTATTCGGTTAGTTTACTTTGGGTTCGGGTTGAGTTTTACCCAACGGATTATAGTGTCTTCGTCGGATAAACGGGCAACCCGAATTCTTAAAATTGAGGTTTTTCTGGTCCCAATCGGAACGACCCGTATCATGTGTAAAAAAATAAATAAAATAATTTCACTACTAAATATAATAACTAACAGTTTATTAATAAATTTACTAATAAAATAACTATAAAAAAATTCTATATTATTTTTAGAATAAATATTGAGATATAATTATTTTTTTATAGTCAACTTAATAATATAACATTTAAAAGTTAAGTATTTAAATTTTATATTGTACAACTAAAAGAAAAATTGATAAAAAAAAAATGTAAACCATTAACCAAAATTATAATAAATAATTTAGTTTAAAATTTAATATATATATA
>CACSLK010012206.1:2229770-2257395 GCA_902706635.1 Striga hermonthica | reverse complement strand
CAGTGGCCGGGTGGACTCCCAGGACGCAGATGGATGATGATCAAAATGAAACCTGACCGGTTTTTCTTAATTAAGCGGGTTGTGTATAATCTAAAAAAATTGCTTACATAGATAATAAGCATTGGGAAAAGTCTTGTCATTAAGAAAAATTATACGTACTCAGTTAAAAATTTCAGTTTTTCATTATTTTTTAATAATCAAGACGTGCTTATAATAAAAATTATGCGCAGTAATGCTAATGGAATAAAATTTTACAAGTTATTCACTTATAAAATACATGTAGTCATCTGCTAGCTCCACAGAATTTGCGATGTGTGTATAGGGATTAGGAATAAGTTCCAATAAGAATTGTTCTCAATAAAAAGTAATAAGAATGAATCATAATCATAAATCTAATACATCCAACAACTAGGGCTGCAAACGACTCGAGCATTGGCCTTATTGAACAAGATTGAGTTTTTTTTTAGCTGCTCGAGCTCGTCGAGCTCGACTCGATAAAAAATTACAATAGCTCGAGCTCGAATCAAAATCAAAATGCTCGAGCTCGGCTCAGAGTTCGACTCAAAAATTAGGTAAAATTACCATTAAGCACCTATGCCAATCTATCTATCTATAATCTATAACTCTCTTAAAAGGAAGAGTTGTTTCTTGAAACTTTTGAATTGCCAAGAATACCCTCATAAAAAGATAAGTTTTTAAGGTTATTAATGTAATTTTCTTATTAATGTTAGGAAGTTACAACTTCTATTTATTATCTTTTATTTTTTATGCTTAATTATATCTTTAAGTTCTTACACCTACAAAACATTACCTACGCAAATCTATATATTTTAAATAATAATTTATTCATAATTATATTATTCTGAATTAATGTACATTAGGTTTCGATTTGGTTATTCTAATGGTAGTTTAAAATGTAAGAGAAAAAAATATTTTAAGATTTTTGAAATATAAAATATATGATATTTCATAAGTGTAAAATATTAATGCACCACTAAAAGTATCATCTTTAATTTTCAAATATCATATTGTTTACCATACAAATTTTTGGTTATAGTATTAAAAAAAATTAAAGAGGATCAATTAAGTGACCATACATGTATAAGAATGATTGGATAAAAAATAATTATTCAACATACAAAATGTCAACTTTCTATGGAAAAAAAGTTATTTGTTAAGTAAAAAAGATATGAAATTAACAAACGTTTAAATTATTCACTAAAACAAAATGCATAATATAATTTAAGTTTACCTGTTAATAATATGTATAGTATAAATGCTCTTATATAATAATGTGTTACATAAATTAAATTAGTATTTACTGAATTTTAATATAAACAAAATAGATTGTTTACATAAATAAAATAACTAAAATTCTATTTTAAATCTTAAATTTCACAACACGTGTACTTATTAAAAAATTAATTACAATTAAAATTAATTAAATAAAAATAAACATTAAATTTACTTTAAATTTGTTGTTTTTAGCATATCTTATTTATGAAATCATTCATAAATTAAATGTTTCAAATCTCTTCTCAAAAGTAGGGAAAATAAACTATATAAAGTAATGACAAAGATATAAAAATAATGTTAAGAGAAACAAATATGAAAGAGTCATCATTTTATAATTCATTAAAACTAGACTTATTAAATCTTCACATTTATGATAGTCTTGAGAATCCGTGAACGAAGATAATGCATGTATGACAATTTTAGGAGATGCGACAATAATTTACGTTGGACTAGGTATATTAGATAAATGAGTATCTTTAAATCAATAAAGATGTTATTCTTCCTAAGCTTTTTCATGTATTTTATATTTTTTTTGAAATAATTACGATTTTAAAGATATTTTCAAAAATTTATGTGTCTCTTATGTCACTTATCTAGGTATCATGAAATTTTATACTTAATATAACTAAACTTGAAACCACTATAATCAAAATAATTGAGAACGAATTATTCTTTTTTTTTTCGAAACGATAGATAATATTATAAATCAAAATGCACAAATGTGCGAATACACAGCAGCCAACGGTTGAATACACAGCAGCCAACAGCTGAAAAAGTGGGACGACAGGTCAGAAGACCGCCTAGAATCCCGGCTAGCAACGCTAGAATAAAGCTCGCAACTAAAACTAACAAACTAAACAACTAAAACAACTAACAACAACTAAAAAAGACCCCAATAGGGTAATACCCGAGTGCCAGATCCCAGTGGGATAATAAGGTGACACTCGGGTTCACAGAGGCCAAGTAGCCCAGACAAAAAACACAAACCTAAACAACCAAGAACAAAGACACAAACTAAACAAATAATTATATCTAATAAAACACGCCCTCCCCCGGCAAACACCCGATCTAAACAAGAGGACAATAGACGACTCCTCGAAGAGATTCGAGACACAAGAACTTCGCCCGCCACTGCTGCCGAACGCCTAGCAATACAAAGACTCACACCTCAAGTCAAACCAAGAGCCGACCCGCTCTACCGGCAAAAGATGTCGACTCGTCCCACACCAACCATCGTCCCGAAAAATGGCTAACACCACTAGCCAAGTTCCGGACACAATGGTCCTCCCCCGAACGCAGCGCCAGAGAACAGGAGAGAAGGGACCACAAAATCGACATCAACGCCCGGTCATCCCACCGCAGTCATCACCACCAGAGCACCCCTCCCAATCTCTGAAAACGAAACCCAGCCCACCAACTTCCACTGCAGAGAGCCAGCAAGCCGGGGACCGGAGCCGACACCTGCAAACAGGGAAAGCAGGAAAAGAGCTGGCCGCCGACAGAAGAAGAAGAGAGATCGCCCGATAAAGACCCAGCAAGAAAACCTGGGCCGCAGTCAACCACCGTCGCCGCCTTCCCCCAAACCTCGCCTTCCCCCAAGAAAACCTGAGAACGAATTATTCAAACATAATGTTTTAGCTTCCAATCGACAATAAAAAATGATCATTACAAATTATAGTTATAACAAATTCGAGTTATTTTTCAAAGAGTGTGATGCAAAAGGATGGCATAATTAAAAATCTATATTTGATGACAATATTAATGATCATTATTTTAAGCAAAAGGATGGAAAATAAACTATATAAAATGTTGACGAAGATATAAAAATAATGTTAAGATAAAAAAAAATATGAAAGAATCATCATTCTATAATTCATTTAAACTGGAATTAGTAAATTTTCATATTTAGGATAGTCTTGAAAATCCGGGAATGAAGATAATGGATGTATGACAATGTTAGGAGATGCAACAATAATTTATGTCGAAAAAGATGTATACATAAATAGGTATTAAAGACGATATAAATTTCTTTAGCATTTACATTTTCACTAAATAAAATATTAATTTTATTTTGAGTTTTCAATCCAATGTTTTTTTATTTAATTTAATCTATCATAGAGTTTAGTTAATAGTATTAAATACTATATTTCATTATTCAATAAAATACACATTTTTTTGTTAAACTAACTGAATTAAAATTATATTATACTATTAAAGATAAACCTAATACTAAAGTAATTTGAAAAAAAAAAATATCACGTGCGTAGCACGTGCATCTTCCTAGTATATATAATAATGGGTATTTTAGTAATTAACGTATATCTCGAGCCGCTCGACAAGGCAAAATATGGGCTCGAGCACGACTCGAATTCGTGCTCGAGCTGCTCGAGCTCGACTCGAGTTCGGTCAAACTCGAGCTCGAGTCGAGCTTTGACTCGAGCGCTCGCGAGCAGCTCGTGAGCCGATCGACTCATTTGCAGCCCTACATCCAACAACAAAAAATAGGTCAATATTATATACTAAGGATATATTTGTAATACAAAATAAAATTGAAGAAAACAAACAAAGCATATTGATTATTGATGAAAGATTGAAATTACAAGGTGTATGTTTTCTGAGAGAATGAGAGAGACGAGAGTGAGAGGCGAAAAAATAAAGTACAAAATGGATTCTCCAAACCCTAAAATCTTTATCCATATATAAACAGATTTACCATTATTTAAAAATAGCAGGTCAACTTTCCGGTCAATTTTGGACAACAATGAATGAGATGGTGCAGAAAATGGTCCCCACAAGTCACAATGTATCATCATCTTGCTCCTGAGCTCAACTAGGCTCCAAACTTCCTGCTGGTCTCTTTTCCCAATTGCTCGATCCTCAACCTCTTGCCCTTTTTTCCTTCTAGTTTATCTACGCTCTATGCGTTCTTGCATGTCTCCCAAAGATATCGGACAACGGTCTGAATGTTGTATAGGGAGTTGACAATGTTTCTATTGGTGTGACGAGAAGACCAGTTGACTGCGACCAGCCAGGTGGGGGGCCTGCTCCGGATGCTCTCTCGTCCAAATCATTTCACCAAAGTCTTTGTAGAATTGTCACTTGTTGTTGTAGCACAAATTGTTATTTTTACCGAGTACCAAATCGAAAGATTCGTTCCCTGGGTCGATCTCACGAGGAAGGCGGTTCAGAATTTAACTTTGATATTGATAGCACATGAAAGCAAAATAAATCCTAAACATACTAATCAAATAAGGGATGGAATGAATTATCAACTATGGAATAGTAAAAAGCAATACTACCTAGAAATATAAACAAAATAAAGATGGAGAAGCTAGGGAATTGGGGATTATTTATTCAAGTTCTATTCGAAAAATCGGGACATTAATCGTTCTATTCTGGATTGATGCTCTCGCTTAAACATCTAGCGGTTCGCTCCCAATAACTCTTTGTAAAAGGGATTGAACATAGACGAGCAAGCTCGAGCATACAACACCGACCAATAATCCAATCTCAATAACTCTTCGTAACAAGGGAAGGGACATCGACAAGCGTGTACTTCAACCCGAAATCTATAGACTATTCAGTTACGAAATTGTCTACCTCGTACGAGCCTAGTTCTACGACTCCTCTCCTTTCGGTTCTAAAAGTCGCTAATTCAGTTAGAAGTTATTTAATCAACTAATCATGTAGAATTAACAAACCACAACTCGACAAATCAACATTCAATCATTATTCCAATCACAAAATTGAAGTATCACTCTTCAATTATATCAACAAATTAACCTAAGTGTCACTCTTAGGTTATATCAAATTATCAAACAAGAATTCATCAATTCCTATAGCATAATCAACTCGCACAATAACGAACAAATTAAAGCCCAACAATTACGAATTAAACAAGAACAATCATCCCCTATCTCTAGCAATAGGGTTTAGCTACATACAATAAATTCAACAAAATGCTCATTTCTCCAAATTCAACCATTTCCATGGATTAAACAAGAAGAAAAACTTACAAATAATCTCAATCCAAATGTTGAATCCACAATACAAGCTTAATCCCTAAAATGGAAAAGAAAGAAAAATGGAGAAGAAAGATGGAGAAGAGGAGAAGAGAAAAAGAAGAAGGGAAGGAGAATATGAAGGAAAGTCAAAGGGGAGGCAATTTTTGGACCTAGGGTTCCTCCCCCTTCAAGCTGGAAGTGAAAGAATGGAGAAGAAAACGAGTTTTTGGGATTTTTATACCATTTTGGGACTTGCATGGAGGGGGCCTTAGCGCCGCTAAGAGGGGTTAGCGGCGCTAAGGGATGAAAGCCCGAGCTGCTGGGGGTCGTTAACATGGCGTAACGCCGCTAGGTATGCCAGGCTTCGCGCCACTAAGGCCTTAGCGCCTCTATGGCCTGGACAGCGTGACTTTGCGTTTCAGGCTCGTTTGGGCTCGTTCGAACTCGGAATTGAGTTCCGTTTTTTCCTACGCGTCGCTAACGAACCCCTCTATTAAATGATTCTTGCATGGCCAAACTATTCTTGAAATCCAATTCTCCCAAAGCTTATGACCAGCACACTAAAGACATGTTTTGCGCGACGTCGCGTTGGGCCCGAGCTCGAAATTGATCTCCGCTTCTTTCTATATGTCGCCAACGAATCCGTCTACACAACCATGCTTGTCAGTTCAACTTTTGGGCTGAATCTATTCCTCACGGGACTTCTGACCTTCACACTAAAAACAAGAAGAAAAACGTAGAAAACCTGAAAAATACACGAAAAACACATAGAAGACCAAAATAGAGCAAAACACACATAAAGTATAAAAACGAATAAAACCTAACGAAAAGACCTAAAACGGGAGAAAAAAAAGAACAAAACAATAAGGAAAAATGCAACAAAAATGGGACAAACACTTGCCATAATCTTCGAACAACTTTCAATATTATTGTGAGAAAAACTAGTCAACCTCTTATAGCAAGAAAAAATACTAGATTTTTTCCAAGACGACACCAATTTGATACGCAAATTGTTCCAAGATTCGATTAAATTGTAATCTACGAGCTCAGATCGGTTCGTCAACTCCGATGACCTGCAAAGAACCGGGGGTTCCCGGCAAAAAAGGCTTCGACAATCATGTCAATTCGTGCACAAAAAATTATAAGAAGCGTTTACTATATGAGAGTTTATGCGTGTATATATGTGTCATGTAAAATGATGACTTCGATACCAATTTATAGTTAGGGTTGCTTGTTGGTGAAGAGACTCCTATATGATAAAAAAAATATCTCGTATCTTCCCTCTTAACTAACCAGACTTTCCCATATCCTTTAGTGTCCTTGAAGATATACACTTCACATCCATTAGGACTCTTCTTCTTCAGCTTCACGATTCCCAGGTCTCTGGATCACATTTTTGACTATGGTCTCTCCTTTATTCAAGATTGGAGGTCTCTCCACACCCAGACTACATGCTCTTTTGATCTTCCAACCTCCGATCTATCTGAGGTCGGTCCTTGATCATCTAAGGCTGTGTTGGAATATGTATATATTGTGTATGTGAATGTTGAATAAAGTGAGTAGTATAAAGATGATGGCTAGACTACGATTTTATTGGAAGGAGGTAGAAACTTTTTATTTCTCATCAATTCTCTTTACATCACACATGGGATATTTATAGGAAACCTTGGAAGTTTCTAGTCCATGCCACATCTTTCACTTTTCCTAGATTTTTCTACACAAATCTATTCTACATACTTCTACACATGTCATAATTATCCTTTCCTAGATTACACTACACTAATGTAATCTACCACCTTCTAGATAATTCTTTAAAATACAATATCATAATTTATAAATCAAGTTTAACTTTCAACATCCCCTTTTAAACTTGATTTGTCATCCCGAGAAAACTTCTAAGCCTTGTAAAATCTTCATACTTGAGGGGCTTGGTAAAAATGTCAGCGATTTGGTCTTGTGATTTGACGTGCTCCACTTGAACTTCCTTTTTTGAAATGCATTCTTTGATGTAATGGAAACGTGTGTCTATATGTTTGCTCCGATTGTGGATCACCGGATTCTTTACTAGTGCAATTGCCGACTTGTTGTCCACTAAAATTGTTGTTGCCTTCATTTGTCGCCACCCAAGCTCATTTAGCATGTTCCTTAGCCAGATTGCATGACAGACGGTGGATGTGGCGGCTACATATTCTGTTTCACATGTTGACAATGTGACTATCGGTTGCTTCTTCGACATCCACGTGAAGGCAGTATCTCCCATAAAGAATACAAAGCCACTTGTACTTTTCCGATCATCATTGTCTCCAGCCCAATCGCTATCACTATACCCAACAAGTTCGTAATGATTAGTAGTGAATAGAGTAGTCCATAGTTGAGCGTACCTCTCAGATATCGAAGAATTCTCTTGGCCGCCTTGAGATGTGTAGTGGTTGGATTTTTCATGTAGCGACTCACGACTCCAGTTGCGTAGAGAATATCGGGTCTTGTACATGTCAAGTATCTCAAACTACCAACCAAACTCTTGAAAAGTGTAGAATCCACTACTTCTCCTCCATCGTGCTTGGATAACTTGCTCCCGCACTCTGCTGGTGTGTTAATCGGCTTGCATTTTTCCATATTGAACTTCTTGAGGATCTCTTTGGCATATCCTTCTTGAGTGATAAATATTCCATCCTCAAGTTGCTTGACTTCTATACCGAGGTAGTACGCCATGAGGCCAATGTCGGTCATCTCGAACTCTTTAGTCATCACCTTCTTGAACTCTTCAAATATCCTTGGATTATTTCCTGTGAAGATAAGATCATCTACATACAAGCACACAATTAAGATATCTTCACCTTTGATCTTGACATAGAGGGCAGGCTCATGTGGGCATTTGATAAACCCATTTTCTTCCAAGTATTTATCGATCCTTTTGTTCCATGCCCTCGGTGCTTGCTTTAACCCATATAGGGCCTTCTTCAATTTTAGAACCTTAACTTCTTGGCCTTTCACCTCGTAGCCCAATGGTTGCTTGATATAGATTTCTATATCAAGATCTCCATTTAAGAAGGCCGATTTAACATCCATTTGATGAATCTTCCATCTATTTTGAGCTGCAAGAGAAATTATTAGTCTAATAGTTTCTAGTCAAGCAACAAGAGCAAATACCTCGTCATAATCGATTCCTTCTCTTTGGTTGTAGCCTTTTGCGACGAGTCTTGCTTTGTATATTTCAATTTCTCCACTTGAATTTCTCTTTATTTTAGCTATCCACTTAACCCCAATAGCTTTGTGGCCTTTAGAGAGCGTTGCAAGCTCCCACGTATTATTCTTCTCGATGGCTTTGATTTCCTCATCCATCGCATCTCGCCACTTTTCATTTTGCTCAGCTTCCTCAAAGGTTACTGGCTCACAATCAACAAATAGACAAAATAGTGTAAGATCTTCTAACCTTTGAGTGTCTTCAAGACTTCTTTCACGTTGCGCAACTCTTTCATTTAATAAAGATGGTGGCGAGTCTTCATTGCTTGGCCCTGGTGAGCTTGGTGGAGTCATATGCTCTTGCCTGATGTCTCTTGCTTGCTCCTCCATCTTTGATTCTTCAAAGTGCGGAATGTAATTGAACTCCTCGTTGGAATTAAGATCTCATGTTCCTTCTTCGTCGAACTCCACATCTCGACTTATCACGATCTGTTTAGTATCGGGATTATATAGTTTGTATCCTTTAGCGTTAGAATCGTACCCGATAAATATGAAGACCTTGCTTTTGTCGTCGAGCTTTCTTCTTTTCTGGTCTGGTACATGTGCGTAAGCTTTGCTCCCGAACACTCTCAAGTGAGCAATCCCGGGCTTTACACCGCTCCAAGCTTCTAGTGGAGTCTTCCCCAAACACTCTTTGTTGGAGATCGATTGGATAGATACACCGCACATGCAACCGCTTCGGCCCAGAATTCATTAGGAAGATTCTTTGTCTTGAGCATGCTCCTCGTCATCTCGATAATGGTACGATTCTTTCTTTCAACAATGCCATTCTGCTGGGGGGATCTTGGGACTGTCAGTGGCCTTCTAATTCCATTTTCTCGACAGAACTCCATGAACTCCTTTGATATGAACTCGCCCCCTCTATCAGTCCTTAAGGCTTTAATTTTGATGCCGCTTTGCTTTTCGACCATGACTTTAAATTCTTTGAAGGCCTCTAATGCTTCAGATTTCTGCTTCAAAAATAAAACCCAGGTTTTTCTAGAAAAGTCATCAATGAAAAGCAGAAAATAATTACTTTTACCGAGCGAACTTGGATCTATCGGACCGCATATATCTGCATGAACTAGCTCCAATGGCTTTTGAGCTCTCGAAAAAGACTCCTTCGAGAATGGTTTCCTAGACTGCTTCCCAAGTAGACACCCTTCGCACAACTGATCTGGATGCTTAATTGATGATAATCCTCTTACCATCTCTTTCTTTGATAGTAATTCCAGTCCTCCAAAATTCAAGTGCCCATATCGAAGGTGCCACAACTAGGATAAATTTTTATAACAAGATTGAAGACATTTCGCCACATCATTTTGAATGTTAATAAAAACATTCTATTTTTTTACATTGGCACCTTGGCAATTAAATTGTTTTTGGTGTCTCTTATTGAAAGGCTATAATCCTTCATGCGAATATCATAACCTTTCTCCAAGAGTTGACCCAAACTCAAAATATTGTTTTTCATATTAGGCACATAGTAAACATTTGAGATAAAATCATGTCCTCCATTTTTCAAACGAATTAATATTTTTTCTATTCCTTGGACTGGAATTTTAGAATCATCACCAAATGAGACATTCCCACTTATCGACTCGTCGAGCTCCACAAACATATTCCTTTTTCCACACATGTGGTTGCTCGCGTGTCGAGGTACCAAGTGTCATCTTGTCTTCCTTCCTCTCCTTTGTAAGCTAAAAGCAAACTTGCTTTGGTTTCACCTTTTCTCTCAACGAAATTCGCCTTCTCTTCAATGTTAAGCCTTTGGCTTCTGCACTCAGAAGCAAAATGACCAAATTTATGACAATTATAACATTTTGAGGAAGACTTATCGTACCTCGATTTTTGGTTACTCCTTCCTCGACCGTACTCTTTCTTTTCATAATTGGTATAGCCACCTCGTCCGCGTCCTCGGCCTCGACCTTGTCCTTGGTCACGACTTCTCCAATATCCACCACGGTTGTTGCTCGGCCCTTCATCCTTTTCTTTCAAGCTCACTTGCATTTTGAAAAGTTGTTCTACAATATCTTGCTTCTTTTTATGTTTTTCTTCGTAAGCTTGTAATGAGCCCATTAGCATATCTATCGACATCTCCTCCAAGTTTTTTGTTTCTTCAATTTTTATAACAATATGCTCAAATTTTGGAGTTAATGAGCGTAGTATTTTTTCCATTATTCTAACATCCTCCATCTTTTCACCATTTCTTTTCATTTGATTTGATACCGCCAATACTCTAGTAAAATAATCCGATATAGATTCGGATTCCTTCATATTAAGGGATTCAAATTCACCTCGTAAAGTTTGTAGACGTACCTTCTTTACTTGCTCGACGCCTTTGCACGAGACTTGCAACTTATTCCAAGCTTCCTTCGCGGTTGATGCGCTCGAGATCTTCTCGAAATCGTCATCTCCCAATGCTTGGTAGATAAGGAAGAGAGCCTTCTTATCCCTCTTCCTTGAATCCCTTAGCCTTTCCTTTTGTTGTTGGGATAGTGTTGCTTCATCTGGCGGTTCCTCATACCCGTTCTCTACAATCTCCCACACATCATGAGCTCCTAGTAGAGCCTTCATTTTAATACTCCAATTATCGAAGTTGCTAGCTCTTGTTGAGAATTGGGACTTCAAAGGATTGTAGGTTGTTCGCCATTAGGGAATGAACTTGGCTCTGGTACCACTTTGTTAGAATATGTATATATTGTGTATGTGAATGTTGAGTAAAGTGAGTAGTATAAAGATGATGGCTAGACTACGATTTTATTGGAAGGAGGTAGAAACTTTTTATTTCTCATCAATCCTCTTTACATCACACATGAGATATTTATAGGCAACCTTGGAAGTTTCTAGTCCATGCCACATCTTTCACTTTTCCTAGATTTTTCTACACAAATCTATTCTACATACTTCTACACATGTCATAATTATCTTTTCCTAGATTACACTGCACTAATGTAATCTACCACCTTCTAGATAATTCTTTAAAATACAATATTATAATTTATAAATCAAGTTTAACTTTCAACAGGCTGATGATACAACCAGAATGAGCTCTCTTAAACCGTCCAATGTTGAGCTAACACTTCTGACTATTCAGCCGAGCAATTCTGAATACTATATCACCTACCTATCTTATTTACTTGTTATTATACTCTCTTAATCTCATAATTGCCAGAAACATACTTTTGATAATTTCTTATTATCGACAAAGGCGATACCTAGTACGAAAAGGACAAAACTTTTTTACATTCACAAAATATTTGTACAATAAATCAATTTTCTGTAAACTACAAAACTTGTGTTTTGCATTCATCACGAAAAAAAAAGAGAGAGAAAATTACGTGGTACACTTTTTTTTTTAATCGAAACATCAAATTTCATTAATTAAAACTCAAAAATGTATAGAGGCATAACCAACTGGTTATAAGATACACACTGAACTGCTACAACACAATCTAGAGTGACCCCGGGAACTGCTCAAAAATTACGTGGTACACTTAACATTTTGATTTTTATTACACTTAACATTTTCCACCACAATTAGTGAAAATCAATAAGGAGTTCTTCAATTTATTTAGTCACTTTCATCCCGCTCAACCTATTCGAATTAATTATATGTATATGTATGTATATGAGCATCGATGAGAACGAGATCTGATTCAAAGTTAAACCTAGCCCCAATCATTGTATGTATATGTGTACATTTATCGTATATATATAATTTGGGCGGCTTATTTTCTCTATCTCTCTTCCCCTATCTCCCCTTCAATATATGTATGATTAATGATTCAACTCATGATTTTTTTTTTCTAGATTTTTTTCATTTGATTTATTATGTTGTGGTATATGTTCCGTTTATATACAATATATTTTTTAGTATATGTTCTCGTAAGCCCAATCAACAGTATATGTTACGAGTATATGCAGTATATGTTTTCGTTGCACGTGCTTTGTGTGTTTCTCGTCTGGTCCGTGCATCATTTGTTTATCGTATACTTTACATATACTAAAATAATTTATTAAAATAATGATTATGATAAATTTATGATACATATATGATAGGTGATATACTGAACAAAAATTCAAATATCACAACTGTGGTTAGATAAAAATGCTATGTAAATAAAAAAATAAGGTTATATATTGAATATATACAGAATATAAACGGAATATATACTGCGTGGAATTGGCATCTATAGTTATATAAAGAGCCATCATATTTATTAAAATTAGTAGCAAAAGAATAGGTCAGCATTTAATGCAGCCCATAAATAGTAGTTTTATTATTTTTCTTATTTATTTTAAAAATCATACAATTTAATTTATAAATATACCTTAATATAATCATACAATTTAATTAAATCATACAATTTAATTTTTTATTTAAAATTACCGTTTAATATATATATAGTACTTTTTGCAATAAATTTGCATAAAATGTGTTACTTAAATATTTAAATAATTTAAAAATTCAAATGTTTAAATTAATTGATAAACAATTTATAAATATCTATTTTATTTAAATATGTAATTTTATTTAAAACAATTTTAAATATAATAAAATTTATTTAGAAAATCGTATTGATCCAACCAGTTCAACCGACTGGTGTTGACGAATTCAATAACAAATATTTTATTCAAGTGAACTAGACTGATTAATAAACCGATTCTCGAGCCATTCGGTCGGACTGTGTCCAACACGATTTAATTTAAAAAGAATGGGTAAATCTTGATTAATTTATTTGTACATTTAGTTTATAACACAATAGTAATATTATTTTTTTCTCGTGCATCGCACGGGCCACGCACTAGTGGAAATGAATTGACACGCAATATACTCGTAACTGAAAATCTAATAATTTGGGGAGGCAGTTACACTTAATTTAGTAACTGAAAATATCCTAATTTGGTGTATATTTATACTTAATTGGAATGAAATTGGTAAAGTTGCAAATAAAGTTTGCCACATGCTAAAATTATAATTTTTTCTGAATCATGTGGTATAAATAAAAAATCCCCTGCAAAAAATTATATTTATAAAAAAATTAAAAAAAATAAAAGAATTGTGTAAGTAACTTGATATGTGAAAAACTATAGTTGAAAAGCGAAACTCACACAACAAATATAAATATTATCATTTTATTACTTGAGGTTATGAAACTGTTTGATACCCATCCAGACACACCACGCCCTGCCAATCACGTTCTCACGATTATTAGGCATATTAATTATTATTTATTTGATGCCCCAGCCCATCAAAGAGTTACTTAGCT
The DNA here is from genome assembly GCA_902706635.1 of Striga hermonthica. NCBI lineage: Eukaryota > Viridiplantae > Streptophyta > Magnoliopsida > Lamiales > Orobanchaceae > Striga > Striga hermonthica. The sequence goes on along the minus strand of CACSLK010012206.1, from coordinate 2,243,600 downwards.
CCAGAGACCTGGGCCCATTCAAAATTGGGCTCACCCCAACATCTTGGCTTGTACCCGAAAGCCCAATCGAACACCAGCTCCAGGCCCAGGAAAAACCCGGTTCTATCCAGAATCCGGTTCCAGATTCCGCTAACGATGCAGTAATTGTTGTTGTAGGGCGGCCGGTGGTGGGCGGCGTGCTGCGACGGAGCCAGAAGGATTCCGGCGTCCTGAAGCGCCTTCACGACGGCCGGAAGCTTCCGTCTGGGCGTGTGGGCCCACGCGTGGAACTGCTGACTGAAAATCTCGCTGGCACCGAAGACGCCGACGAACATGAGCAAAGGCGGGTTAGTGGACAGAATATTGATGGGGATGACTGCCACCGAGACAGACGCCGCCGTCAGGTAGAGGTTGACGGCGACCTGCTTTTTTGTTATCGCCCACGGCTGCTGGTGGTGGCCCTGGAAGCCCTCGATTTGGGAGCCGAAAATGGGCGTATTCGGGCTCCCATAATTGTCGATCGCCCAGTGGTAAATGCCGGAGCCCAAGTCCGCCAATATATACCCGACAAACGCCGCAAAGATGGATGCTTTTGTGGAGCCGTAATGGATTGATTTAGCCACCGAGAACAGCACCGCCGCGCAGCCGATGGCCAGCCATGCACGGTGGCTCCACGTCGACACTTGCCAACTTTCCTCTATTTCGTTTTGAGTTGTGGCCAAATTTTTTTTATTAGCTTCCACTTGTGCAGACATTTGAAATTTTAATATGTATACTATATTTTAATGAAAAAGAAAAAGAAAAAAAAAAGAAGAAGAAATGTTGGGACTTTGGAGGCTGGGATTATGGAGTGTGTGAGGAAATGGTTTATAGAGCTCTAATTTATAAGGTGTTTCGAAGGAGTCGTGAATATCTTACCAAATAATTTTCAACATAATATAAACTTTAGAGAAATGCTACGGTCCGTCGGAGATCGTAACCGTTGGATCATCATGTAATGTAACTGTCGGGGATAGTTGATGTAACGGTTACGAACCCCGACAGACTGGTTCCTTAACGGACCGTAGCATTTCCCTAAAATTTATTGGCTTTTGAAATAGAATATATTTAATGTAGGGTTTGACACAAATTTAGTGTCAATTTTCATTTATTTGTAGTTTTATCTACATTTGAAATGTCAACAAAATCAAAATATATATTTATTTATTTATTAAGAAAAGAAGCTAATATTAAATTATTTTTTAATTTAATTTTTACCACTTAATGCATGCAATGTTGGGCATTATAGCAGTGCACAACAAAAATAAATAAATAAATAAATAGAAAATGTGTTGGACCGAAAGCTGTAAATGAAAAGAGGAAAAGAAGTTGAGAATGCTTAATTTTGGATGTTTGCATTGGACGGACTCTAACTTACATTTTAGCTATTGTTTGCTTGATCAAGTAACTAAACTGCTACCATTTCATGCACTCATCTTCATACTTTGTTTATAATTATATGACTTACATCATGGGCCAAAAACAGTTGGTAATTCAATGCATAATTCAATTATAAACCTTTAATATTAACTACTTTTTACCACAACTACTTTCAGATGCAATTCTATATGCACAAAACTAAAACTCATCCAACACCTAATTAAATTTCTCATCCTTGTTCATTCACCAACTTGCCCTTTTTCTTGAAATGAATTTCAGCTGTATTATTCGACTCCAATTCGTATTTAGGAAACTTGTTATTTATGGGAATAAAGTCGAGCTTCATAAATACTAAAAATATTCAGGGCGTTACAATGTTTTGTGTGATTTTTTTTTTTTTTTTGTTTCCCAAAACGATAGATAATATTGTAAATCAAAATGCACAAATGTGCGAATACACAGCAGCCAACAACTAAAAAAGTGGGAGAACAAGTTATAAAACCGTCTAGAATCCCGACTAACAACGCTAGAATAAAAAACACTCACAACTAAACCAACCAATAACATGAAAAACCAACTAAAAAGACTCCAACAGGGTAATACCCGAGTGTCGAATCCCAACAGTATAATAAGTTTGACACTCGGGCTCACAGGGGCCAACGGCCCAGACCAAAAACACAAGACACTGACAAACACTGAAAAGAAAACACTAAGCAAGGCCACGAGAAACTAAAATAAACTAACAGCCCTTCCCTAGGGAACGAGCTAGCCCGAACGAGCAGTGAACGATCGACACAAGGCAAATCTAGGCCAAGAGTCTGCTACCGAAACTGCAATCAAGCCTATACAGTAGAAGAAACCTAACCCGATCCAGTCCCCGAATCGAACCATCAATAACCGAGAGAGCCAAGTTCACCCCACACCGATTCCACCCGAACTTTTCTATAACCACTATGCGAAACCGATGGAACCTCCCCCGCCTCCTAACACAACTAGGCAAACAGGAGATTGTGCGAGAGGAACGCCCCTCACCCCGACCACCGCAACCAAAACACTGCAGCCACCGGAGTCCCGTCCACCCAAAGACCCGCACACTGCCCGACATCTCCACAGACACCCCGACCAGAGGCTCCAACTCGCCTGAAAAAACGGAGCTTGGTCGAAAAAAGTCATCCCGACAATCACAGACAAGAGAGACAGTTGACTTACCATCACCAATCAGAGCTTCGCCGGCCACGGAGGGACTCCACCTTCAAGCACCGATCGGGAACGGCGTCGCCGCTAGAAACCCTGTCCACAACCGCGAGCTAGATCCGAAATCGCGGCCATCAACCGAGAATCAGGAGCGCACGACGTCAAGGGAGGTCGGGACATTCATCGACGACCCCTGGCCGAGACTATCCGACACCGAGAAAAGCGAATTCGCCGAAATTAAGAGGAGCCTGCCGCGAAGAAAATTGAGGGAGGGTTTCGCCGCGTAGAATATTTTGGGGGAGAACTAATTAAGGATAAGAAAAAAAGTATCAAAAGAGAATATTTCGCCGCGGAGAATATTCATTGCGCATGTTTTTAAAATATTTTATATCTAATTTCACTATTATTAGAATAATAATTTATAAAGTATAAAGTATGAAAATTAGATAAATAATTTAAACTAAAATCTTTAATACAAAATAAAATCAAATTTTATAAAAATATTTGTCAAGTACAAACGTTCCGTACTTTTAATTGCTTGTATAAAAAAAAATGAGTCACAGCCATTGAACACGTATCATTAAATAATGGGTCTTTGGTAGTTATCGATAAACTAAATAAATATTAGTCGAGGTAGTTAATATATTAATATAAATACGAACACGTGTCAAAGAATGTGAGGATTTTCCGAAAAATAGTAAGACTGCTGTAGAACCCATATAAAACTTTTTAAAAATAGCAAGTGAGTTGTCTAATTATATAATTAATTAATAGTAGATAGCTAGATTTCAAAGGAATAGAAGTTTGAATATTGTAGAGTTGCTTGATTTGAAAGTATATCACTATATTGTGTGACAGGCGGGTAGTTTTATTGAAAGAACATTGGGCAAGCAAATGATTACAACTGCGCAGAAGAAAACTTCTTAATTCTTGCTCGGATGATACGCACAAGGTATGTAAAATTCTTTTATCATATTCACAGAATAATAAATAAACAAGTAACTGTCAAACAGTAGAATAGAAGACCCCTTTCAAAACTGAAATCAAAACAGAACAGGAATGTATTTGATGATCAAACTTAATAAGTTAATATCTTATACACCAAATGGTGAAAACAGTATACAATAACTCTTAGACAGTATCAGTTGTCTGTGTAGGAAGAGGCAGATGACGATACGCATGGAAACCAATACCGACGTCTACCGTCCTTGTGACCATCATCAATCATGGCAAGACCTTCCTGCAATTATACGTAAATGTGGGCCGCAAAGAGCCTCATTATTGTACTTGTCTGAATCCCGCTAGCTCGATTTGTTTGATTTGATAAAAACAAAAAGGAAATAAAATTTCGATAAGTTACTTCTAATAAAGTTTCCAGGGCATCCGTTGCACGTCCAGAAGACCAAGAAAGCCGTCTCTCAACTTCATCAACGGTCACGTAGCCTTGACCCTACGGAAACAACAAAAGTTCTCCAGTAAAAATAATTGTATTCTAAATTAATTGACAATGTAGATAGCACATGGTAATGATATTAAGAAAGTAGAAATGAAGCAACAAAACATCAACAATAATAACAAGAATACATATATATTGGTCATATTGATAGGGTGAAAACCTGTGCTAGCTCAAGAATTTCATTGTGGTCTTTGTTCAGTTCCGTAGGCACAGATCTTACAAGCTTCTTCTTTCCAAGAGAAATCACCTCAAAACCATTACCGAGCACCTGATATTTTTTCACAGAGGTAAACACGGTCAATAGTAGCAAGTCAAATGAGGTAGAATAAGAGCAATTGTATCTACGTAAACACACACACACACACACACAAAGATAGGTAGTATATACAAAGAGGACAGTTATGAATGAAGGGGATGAAATTAGGAAAAGTGTCAGGAATCGTATCAATTTTCAGAGCAAGATGCAAACCATTACCAAGCACCTGAAATTAACATTGTTATATAATAAGTCATCTAACGAATAATATAAAAGCTGAAGCACAATGAATACCTTTAGCTTACTTATCGCACGCAAACAGTCATCTTGAGAGACGGCCTCACGAGCCCCCTTCCTCCTCTGGCCTAGCAATTTACACAATTCTTCCAAACTGATCAAACCTCCATTTATGGCTCTAGTGGCCAGGCAAATATCAACAATTTGCACTCCTGTCTAGACAAATAGATCGACTTGTAATTACAAGTATACGAACAGACCTGCTAGATTCAAACCAATGAGCCACGAACCAGGAAAATGCAATGACGAAACGAAACAAGCCAAGTGACAAGTGCCACAATCATATGCCAATAATGAAAAGGTAACCACAAGATCAGAAGTAGCAACTAGCTAAACTGCAAGAGAATAAACATGAAAAAGAAGTCTGGGTACCAACCAAGCTCGTAATAGAAGTCACCAATCCCCAATAACTCAGCCCAGAAACCCTTGTTCGAGGCCAATGGATCCACTCCGACTTTGGCACACATCTCGTGAAACTGCGATCTGAAAGCTGGGTTCTTGCGAATGTCATTCTGCCCAAGTCACACGACAGTTACAAGTGAACTCGAGAAACCCAGTGCTTCATATGTTCCAATGAGGAGGATAAGATTAAATAAATATAAGTATGAAAATAGTAAAAATCACAATGTCGTCTCCTAGTAGTTATCATGAAACAAGGCAGGCAGGGCATAAAAATTTTCGGCTCACACAGATTCACCATATTCTCGCACAAAAATATCGTTAAACAGGGGTTTCTTTCGTCCAGCTACCGCATATATAGTTAGCTCGCCAAAATTTGCACAGAAGAAAAAGGGAATCGGAGAGGACCTTCTCATAGTTGTACTGTACTTGCAAATCATACTCAACCATCTTAACCAAAATTTGTATTCTAAGCTAAAACCTTCCACTGCCTTACGTACTTCCGATAAACCGAATCAAACTGAATTGAGAAAGTCATAGGGCAAATGCACTCTCCTTCTGTTCAAAAGCATAACAAGACCAAGAAGGAAATACAAAATGCAAAGCCCACAATACTAAAGAGACATGCTTATAATTCCACTGATATGCAGGAAAATTGGGCTACAAAGTCGCAACAAGTCAATCAGTTTCAAACAACAAGCACAACTTTCATCCCCATAAATCCAAAACTCCTTAACAATCAACTGGAAACAATTTTTTGTGCTTCTTAATCACCCATCATCCAATAATTGCAGAGGGAAGGAAAAAGAAAAGGGACCACCTTGTGCTTGAGAGCAAAGTCTTCTAACTGAGAACGAAAAGTTGCGAGCTGCTCCTTCATTAGATCCGTACGCAGTTTCGCCACATTTTCCCCAAGCAGACGATATTGATCCTTTGGTGGGTGGCATCACGAACGAGAAGCACAAATTTCGAATAATGAGATTTTTAATAAAACTACATAAAATGCGCTTATAAATAAATATATATGAATCGAGAGGGGAGAAGAAGGAAGAACCCTAGCGGCGACGGCGTTTTGCAAGCCGCCGATTCCAGGTCGCCGTCTCATTTTCCGATCTGTTGGTAACTCGTCGCTTGATCCGATCGATGAAACGAAACTGTCGCTGGGACTATGCTCTTTGCTTTGCTTTCACGGGTCTATGACCTGATTGTACACGGATAGTTAGATAATTTTTGTCTTTGTTTGACAACCAAATCAGAGTGGCGCAGCGGAAGCGTGGTGGGCCCATAACCCACAGGTCCCAGGATCGAAACCTGGCTCTGATATGAGATTGCGGCTTCTCATACCACTCTTAAAATTTTTGCCTTTTTCATCATATTTCCTTTTTAGCTTTCACTTACTGAATTGTTTTAGCCTTTTTAATTATCATTCATTTCTCTCGGGTCTTATTAAAGTTTTTGAGCACTTTTTTTCTCATGATTTTATTTATTTTTTAGCCTTTTTTTTTTCATTAAAATTCATTTATCTCCGGTCTTATTAAAGTTTTGTAGCACTTTTTCTCATAATTTATTTATTCCCGTGTCCTCTGCTATTAACCAATCAATTGATGTCATTGTTTTGTAAATAATTATTTTAAATAATTATTTGGTAAATAGTAGATTGTATAGTTGTTTCGAAAATATTATGTTGACATGTTATTCTACGAATCATATTTTCAGAATTAGCATTTGGAGTCAAAAAGCTAATCAGTACAAGTTATTTACCAAGCAAGCCAATCATTAAATTTGTCGGGTGAAACCTCTAAATGAGATTCAATCCGCTAATATGGTATGGTCATAACTGGGTCAACTGAGATTCCACCAAGTACTAAGAGGTCGATTGGCCGGTTAAAACGACCTATCACTCTCAAGACGTTAATATGATATGGCCATAATTGGGTCAACTGAAATTACACCAAGTACTAAGAGGTCGATTGGCCGGTTAAAACGACCTATCTCTCAAGACGGCCAGAGGACTGGGCATACGGACAGACGCCCTCCTTTGGCGCCTACTTTGAAACTAAGAAACACTATGCTTGGATTTCCGCCGATGAGTAGCCATACGCCACCGTTTGGTCTCCAACATGAGGAACCATCAACACATGTGGAAGGAAAAAGTCAACTATTACCAACTAGAAGTGGTAAAGCAACATCGATGACACTCGCTGGCGAAGGTTTAGGTCGACAAGAAGGCACATAGAACAAAAGGAAACGGGTTGAAGGAGAAGAAAAAGAGGTAGAGGACTCTGCTCAGCTCCAACGACCTGAGGAGCAAGCTATTACCCTCACAAGAGCTAAGTTGTAAAAGATGACTGCAGAAGAAGTAGCTGTGAAAATGAATCAATGTCGGAATACACATCTTAATAGTTCGCATAACAGTACCTACAAGAAGAGAGAAGATGATTAGTCATCCATGCAGATGATAACATGTACACAGTCGACCAGAGACAGCGCATTGGAGAAACTAACAGCTTAAATTCGTGTTCGGCAAGATAAGGTTGAGGAAAAGAGAGGATCCAACTTGAGAGGTCACCCATTCTGACAATATATACTTGACATGGACTTACCTTTTTATGGTGCCTAGGTTGGCATATGACGGATCTACTGACCTTTCGAGGCATCTGAGGAGTTTCCAAAACACAACATTGCTGCACAGATATAACGACCCAGTGTAATGCAGAGCTTTCTTGACCATGTTGCGAGGACATGCACAGGATTGGTTCCACCAACTTCCACCAGGATCAATCTACAATTTTGGGTCATTTAGCTCGAGCTTCATCAACCCTTCGTGAGTAGCAAAGCTCATGAGAAAACCTACTTAACTCTAATTGGAATGCAGCAAGGGAAAATTGAGTCTTTGAGGGATTTCGTAGCTCATTATACCAAAGCATGCATAGACGTACCCCCCGGTGTTAGAAGAGATAAATGGTGGAAACTAACTAGTGGATTGAGACCTTATAATTGCAAAAATTTATTGGCTAAAGAGCCAGGGCAAACTTGTGATGAAGTTTTATCAAGATGCAACAAGTACATGAACGCAAAAGAGACAGAGGCCGATTTTTTACAAGCTACAAAGTTGACCAAAGGACAGATGTGGGAGGAAAGGAAATAAAAAAAAAAAGCATAGTCCGCGACATGAAAGAAATGAATAAAAGAGGTCGGATAGGTGGGAACTGGGAAGGACGATCCTTGAAGAATGGACAAAAGTATGAAAAAGTACCCCATTGTCAGCTAGTGAAGCTACATTTTTGGAGGTCATGGAGAGGAATGTGCATAAAAGTTTGGTGACATGTCCAAAGACTAGGAAGGATGGGCCTACACGACCCAAAGATAACTTGTATTGCCGCTTCAACAAGGACTACGGACACACAACGGATTATTGTAGGCATTTCAAGGACGAAACTGGGTGATTAATATGAGCAGGGCATTTGAAGGAGCTCGTCTATAAGGATAGGGAGAGGTGACAGGGATCGCAGAGAAGAAAGAAACAAGAGACCTCGATAAACCGATTGAAAGAGACGAGCTCCCACCCAAAAGGAGAGTGATTCAAATGATTTCTAGTGGCCCAACGAATGGAGACTTCAACAGAGCTATAAAAGTGAACACCAGGATCCATAAGACCGAGGTAAATCAGTCGTTGGTAAAGGACCAATGGTGAATTTTGAATCATGAGACACTGAAGAGGTCGAGAGACCGCACAATGACGCTCTGGTCGTATCGATGGAGGTCACTATGTACGAAGTCGAACAAGTTTTCATTCTTCTACAAATGTTTTCAGCAGATGGAGCTCGAGGTCGAGTTAAACGCAGCCAATGCAACACTATATGGGTTTAACTTCTCAGAGCAACCCCAAATAAAGAAATCACATTAACAGTGGTGTTGGGCAAGGAAAACTTTAGAACAGTAAAGATGATAAGTAATATGGGATACCACAATAGGTATAGCAAAACCAATAAAGCGGCTGACCATGTCAAGTGAATCGGTTGGTCGAACAGAGTCACAGCAAGGTTGAACAGAGGTCGAGCGCCAATGCATAACAGGAGTCTTCAGGTCAAAGAAGACGTAAGGAGTTCAAAAGTGCAACGACAGGTCGAGATAAGGCCCTCGGATGGGCTGTTGAAAACTCGACCTGAAGGTATAGTTGGTCGTGTGATCGACCGAAAGGAAAACACTTTAACTCTGTACGCGCAGCTTTCTACCTCAACAAGATTCGAGCTGGTTGCAATTAGGCGGTCTAATAAGAAAGACTAATGGATAAGAAGGAATATTAATCGGATAAGGACCACACATGGATAGGGCAACATGGCTTAACGGAATTAGGCAGTTCGGGCAGTACGAATTGGTTGTTTGGGTAGTCTTGGCCAACAAGGTAACACTCCCCTGTAAAAGGGAGCGAGGTATGCACTTCATTACATTACATTCTATAGACTCTATATACACTTACATACAACTCATCATCCTCTTCAGTGTGCTAACTTAAGCATCGATGGCTCTTTACCGCAAAACACCTTCGATGTGGAGTTTTTGCCGATCTGAAGGACGATGTACCAGTGAGGAGCTCAGAGCAGGCCGAATCCAAGACGGTCGAGGGTCATTTTATACCATTTGGCGTCGTCTGTGAGAAGTTATTCAAAAATCCATTGAAGCTTCTTCATCTTCATCCATGGCGAACGAGATTTTCAGAAGAAATCTCAAGCGAATGTTTGATGACATGTGGCCGAACACGCGCCCATTCGGAGTAGTCCCACCACCAGGCTTCTCCATACCACTTCAGAGTTCAGACCATGATGGCCTCGACGCCTCATCCTGCAGACTTAAAGAGCTCATCGGTGGTCCCAGTTGTAGTTGCAGGGCTGAGCCACCCACCAGAGGCCCGAACAACCCAGGAGTTCGCCGATCTGGCCAGCGGACAACCTCGACGGACGATAGTCCAGGCGATGGGGTGAACTAGGAGCGAGGCCAATTGAGGACAGCTTGTCACGACGTCTAAGGAGGACCTCGACATGTCGATCGCCAACGTCGTTGCAGCTGGGACAACCCATCAGACCAGCCGCCAGACGTCTAATGCAACCACCGCACCGACCACAGTGGTGGGAATAAAAGGCAGGAGATGAAGATAAATGAATCGAGCAATAGGGACACCGGTGCGCATAGAGATTGAGTTGTGGAGAGGATGGTGGAGCAGATTCACCAATTGCAGGCTAAAGTCAACGGGAGGGCAGTACGTCGAACTCGGGGACTCCTATTTTCAGGGAGATCCTTGATGCGGTGCTACCAACAAATTTTAGGGAGGTCAATCTGACATATGATGGGTCGACGAATCCGTCAAGACACGTGAGGTCGTTAAAAAACATGGTTGTTTTGCATGAGTACTCGGACATGGTCTGTTGTCGAGCTTTTCTAGCCACCTTGAGGGGAGCAGCTCAAGATTGGTTTCATCGGCTTCCCTTAGGCTCGGGTGAAGGACTTTGAGGACTTTTCGAACTTATTTCTGAACCAATATGCCACTGCAATTGCTCAGAAGAAGACCTATTTGACGTTAATGACAATTGACCGAATGAGGGCAAGTCCTTGAGGAATTACATAGCTAGATACAATTAGGCATGTGCGGAGATATCTTCATCCTTGGACGAGGTCAAGGTTGGAGGTCTTATAAGGAGTTTGCGAGTTGGGCCGTGTCACAGCTCTCTTGTTAAGACACCAGCCAGAATGTATAACGAGGTGCTTAAAAGATGCAAAAAGTATGCGTATGTGTGTATGAATCAAGGGCTTAGAGGAGTAGTGTCGAATCTTCCCCACCATTGTAAAGATGCGAAAAAATAAAAAATTAAATAAACTGGTTTTTTTACTTATTTTGTTACCTGGCTAAAAACATAGGATAGTTTTGCAAATAACCCAAAGAGATTCAGTAACAGAAAATTGAAGGTTTCATTCTTGTCTGCATCACAATAAAGAAATTCTCATCAACTAAAACATCACTGGGGTTACAGAGGACCGAATAGATTTCAGGCTAACAATACACGTAAGTAAATCAATCATATGTTTTTCAATTTTCACTAGTTTGATTTTTGCATCTAAACTGCTGGTTGAGACAAAAAGACCAAGGCAGCAAACTTTGTGCTATAACCTCTTTTGGTTATTTTTCTAAACCTATGCTGATATTCCTGTAGCTTCTTTTGGTATAAAAAATAGAAAAGCAACCGGAATAAAAGTGCACAGGAATTGAATAATGATGCCGGAAAGAAGGTTCTCGAAATTTCCGGAAGAAATATTAAGAATCGAAGCCAGCCCAGCACCCACAAAAGATCCGATTGTTGAGCCCAAGTTGTTAATAGACATAAAGAGCGCAAACAGAGTTCCTTCTATACCGGGCGGGCAAAGTTGCCCTGATAAAATCAGGAATGGCATGAACCTGCAACACAAGAACAGAGTTCCTTGTAAGTTTTTGTTTCTCATACCCAAATAAGCTTCACTTGGTTGGCTTAGCCTCTATTGAAAATCACGAGCTAATTTTACGATACTTTTTAATTTGTACCAGCTAGCTTTTCACGTACCAACTAACAATTATCATCTTATCAGCTATTAGCTAGCTAGCTAGCTAATCAGCTTTGTCTATCAAACATACCCTTCGGCCTTATCTAATTATAAAATAACCAGTGTGTTTCAAGATTACAGTTCCCACAAAAGAACCACAGTATGTTTCATTAACAGTTGCTCTATATATCTCTACTTTTACAAACAGTTCATATTTATCAAGGAACATATACCTTAAATGGGTACTTGTAGATTTTGAAAGATAAATCAATTTTTTTTTTTCTTTTTTTTTTTTGGTTGTAATTAGGCCTGGTATCAGGAGTAGGTCGTATAATTATCCCTCAAAATTATGTTATTTGCATAAAAGACAGATGAACTGGGAAATAAAGAAAATAACGAATAGCAATTAATTAAAAATTGATTAAAATAAAAGGAAACTGTCAGACTTACTTAAATTGATTGATGCCATCTGAAAGAGCTGACCCAAAAAGCACCATAACCTTGTCCGATATGCCTAGTGCAAGATGTGATCTTGACACAAGAACCCCATCCAAAAGACTCAATAGGGACAAGCCAATTTGAGCACATCTGATCAAGAACCAGATAAAAAAAATGTTATATCTATTCGGAAAAATAAAGTTGCTTAATTTCTTGAAAACCCAAGTGTCATACAGGTTCAGGATAGACTTACAAGAGAATCCTACGTAATCTCATCCTCTTCAAGAAGCGGTTGTATATCACGGTTCCAAACATGAGGCCCAACCAGCCGACGACACGGGTCGTGCCCAAGAAGGAGGCTTCCAATTTTAGGGTTTCCGATTGGTAATAGAACATGATCGTTGAGAGGTTTGGGACAGTTACATGTGCCAGGAAAAACCACGACATAGGCCTATACATCCCAATGTAATACAACAATCTTAATTATTCAGCCCGCACGCAAGAGAGAATGGGCAACCAAGATCGAGCATATAAAACATTATATGCTAGAAATTCAGCATGAAATTGGGAAAAAAACATGCAATTCTAAATTCCAATGGTATAAAGAAGAATCAACATCAAAAGCTTGGTTCTTAATTTTTCTCTCAAGTTATTACACGGTAAAAAATTTAATTCCACTGTCGATTAATAAGTCATTTGAAATTCTTATACAAAGAATCTTCCATTATATGCACTAAGTAACAATTACATATAGGAAACAAGATAATTCAAATAAAGATGATCACCTTTTCCATTCACAAGGAAAGAAAAAAAGGAAGATCCATAAAAAATGTCCAAATGATTACCTCAAAATGATAGGCTGACGAAAAGCCCCAAACAATGAATATGAAGCCATTTTCAGAGACTGGAGCCATGTACTTGCAACGGATCTCTGGGCTTCAGGGCCCTGAAAATTATGTTCAGTCACAGATCTCGTTTTTTCACTTTTATGGTTCTTCTTTCGCCTCGAAATATTATTCTTGGACTTCTTGGAGGAAGTACTGTACTGGCTCTTGGAAGTATCTTCCTGGTAATCTTTGCCGTTCGTACCGTTTGAACTAGAGTGTTCAGAAGAAACTATACCGTCCACATAACTTTCCTCAACTAAACCACATGAAAACAGCTGTATGGCTTGTAAGGCAGAAAAAAGCAAGAATATTTTATCTATTTGTAGATTGGTTAGAGCATATCCCCCAAGTAAGCTCCCAAAGATTCCTCCCACGGCCATTGCCATCCATGATATGGACTGAAGATCTCCAGCAAAAGAGGCCCTGTTTTCAAGGGCAAGTGATTTATTCATGTTCCATGACACTAAAAACAGTAAGGCATTATTTTACCCCAAAAAAGACAGTAAGAAAAGCAATGTAAAGGCATATGTATGTACACTAAAGATTTCAATTGACAATATACAAGATCAACTAGAAGCGTGATGCAGAAAAAATCAAACACCCACGGCATGTCTCAATTCCAGGAACTCAGGCACTCACATTATATTATAGATGTACTTAGAATCTATAGTTTCAGGGCCTGGCCAACCTGTCTTTATAATGATAATTGTGCTAATAGCGACTAAAAAAGATTGGTTTGTAAAATAAAGTTTTCATCATTAGACACAACCATACATCAAAACTTTCACATCTGGCTTAATTCCAGCATAAAACAAGAATTTTATTGTTAATGATACAGTACGTACACCCACGGCAACTAATTATGTCGTCCTTTAGCCTGGTCTCGTTCCAAGTGTGTATTAATACTTGTTCAACTTCACAAAATCGTCAAAAAA
>CACSLK010012206.1:2201520-2213936 GCA_902706635.1 Striga hermonthica | reverse complement strand
CGATCAGAATGTAGAACTTTCACAAGGTCCTGAAGCCTCTCAGCGAACTCGGCGGAGAGCTTGGGTTCCTTCTTCCTCCGGGCTACAAATATCAAAAGTTCCGACCTGTTAGCGAAGAAGAAAAGCCTGTGGTTAGGAGATGGAGTGTAGAATAAAAAGAAAAACTTACTATAAACGTCGACAACTCGGTTCGGGACGGTCATTCCATCAATTTTAGACTCAGCGAGGAAGTCGGTCGACTCCCAATCATCGCCAACCCAGAACCATTCCTCTTGGAAGCCGTGTAATGTATCTAGAATCCCGGTGATCAATTGACCGACCTTCAGGTCGCCTAGCGCCTTGGCAGAACAGAAGAAGCAGCCAGAAAGCGGCACGCCGTCCCGCTCCCGACTCCGCTTGAAGAAAAAGATACTCCAAAATTCGTTTATCGATGGGAACGACAACTTGTTTTGAATGCAGAGAACCAGAAGTCCGATGATTTTCTTCCAACTATTGGGCGTGATCTGGCTGATGCCGATTCCCCAATCCCGGAGATAGACGGTGATGATGTTGGGAAGGGGGAACCGAAGCCCCGACCTAATAGTTTCGGCAAACACCCCCACACAACTGGGAGGGGGAAAATGAATTCTCTCGTCGGGATATGGGGCGAACATCTTCACAGTGGGGGGAATTCGCGCCGACTTTCTCAATAACACCACGTCGGCATCCGTCATCGTGCTGGGCTCGCCCAGAAATGGGACGTTAACGTCGGCCCAACGCCGAGGAGGGCGATTCCAGAAGCCTTCGCGGACAGGGAGATCACTCTCCACTTCGGCATCACCTTCGTGGTTGTTCCACCGCAAGACCAAATGCTCGGCCAACAGCGGATCCCAGCGATAATACCCTAACGCCAATTCTAAGTTCACATCCTCATCGGAAACGACTTCACGGCCGACCTCGTCGGAAATCGTTCTGCTACTGCTCCCGTCCGCTTGCTCCGCCATCATTCCGGCAGTCGATAAACTCAAAGCAAAATAAAGAAAAAACACTAACTAATCGAAGATTGAGAAGAAAGAAAACGATAAGACTTACCACAAACAAACGACAGGGTCGAAGACGTCGAGAACAAAAGCCGCAAAAGTAAAGAGAAGGGGAAAATCAAAAGCAAAGATCAGAGAGGGAGAAAGTTGTATGATTCGAGACGATGGAAAAGGAGAAGTTTTTATACTCGAGCAATATGACCGTTACTGAACGAAAACTGACGTTCGCGAACCGTCACCACATAAGGAAGGAGCATTTTGCGCTGCCCTCTTAATTACACGCGGGCGAATAGGAGGACGCCACGTAGGGGGTTATCAGAGATCGTGGGAACGTGTCACGAAACGACGTAACTGCCCAGAACTGAAGCGAACGGATATGTCGCTCCGTGAAGTCACGCGCCGCATTATGTTGATAAAGGAGAGTAAAACCCATATTTCTGACTAAGTATAGCAAGTCGGTCGGGAAGTCATAATAGAGGATACCACCGAAAAAAGCGCAAAGTGATATCAAGGTGGACCATCGTACATGTCCCCCTTAATATCAGAGGCCTCAATGTTGACATCAAAATCGGCTCACGTGTCAGGCGAACGACACGTGGATCGCGAGGGAGGGCTGGAATCACGTCCCAACCGAAGAGGGGGAAACGAGTTAATTGAGTTGGTAGAACCGACTTGTCCTCCGCCGAGACCTCGGAAAATGCCATCTCGGGAAAACCCGACCACAAAAGAGCTTATACAAGTCGTCTGCGCCAGCATTAAATGCCAGTCAAGTCGGCCGACGTATCGCACGTGGGGACATCATTACGCGTAGGGGGCCCACTGACAGAAAAGCTGCGTTAGTGTCATTCCGCATTAAATGCCGCCGAATCCCCTCAAAAGACGAGCCCGCAAGTTACTATAAATAGCAGCAATAAAGGCAATACGAGGATCTTTTTGGGACACATTAAATCCCGCATTTATCACCTCGGTTTTTTGCCCATTCTTGAACGTTATTGTCCTACTAAAAAAAACGACCTCAAGTCCGAATAACCGACTTGAATCAGATACAAAATATTCCACATTTAATCAATAAAATCGCATCATTTACACTTGAATTCGAGAATTTAACATTAGAAAAGGTTGATCAAATCCGTTTATCAACATATATTATTCGAGATTTCAGTGCTGATGGCCCTTTTTTTACGGTAATGCAAGCAGAATTTGGGTAAAGTCGAATGGAAAACGTTTTGGCAAATATGTAGATGAGAATGAATTTAGAAGAACCGTATTTATAAGAAAATGTACATTATTAAAATCTAAAAACAATAAAGAGTCCCAAGAGTTGGAAACCGTGTAATTAATATTTAATTAAACATATAAATTATCGATCTACATATCCCCAAACCGTAACCCTAGCCTTTTTCATTCCGTCGATTGAAGCTCCCTCGCCGTCCATCCCGGTTCGTCAGTGGACAGCCTCTGTCGCTCGTCCTTGGTGGGCCCGCCCTTGGTTCATTCGCTGAAGCCCGACTGTTCTGCGCGTCGACCATCGATGGAATTTCTCCTCCATGGTTAGTCGCCGGCGTTCTGGTGCTGTAGGCGGTGGACGCGGGCGGTGCTACTCCATGGATGAGGCTGGGTTCACTGCTTTTGGCTCGAGTTTGGGACGCTTCTTCTTCACCTTGCTTCCTCCTCTCTCCACAGGTCAAGATTGCGTCTTTTCGCCGGCGAAGCTGCGATGGGCAGGGGCCTCTTTCGTCAATTGGAGGTTTTCCCTTGTCTTTGCGGCTTTTGTCTCGGTATTTTATTTTGTCTGCGACCCAGAGGGATCTCGGTTCTTCCTTGGCGAGCTGGAGTTGGTTGTTCTCGATTGGGGGCTGTAGTTGTGGCTGGGGTCAAGGTGCTTTCGGTTATAGCTCGGTTGCTGGTTGTGCTCAGTCGTTTGGGGCTCGGTTAATTGGTCGCTGTTCCAGGCAGGCTGTTCCAGTGACGCCAAGCCGTGTCGGTCTAGGCACGTGATTGGAGTGCGGGCCGCCTCTTAGGTGGGCTTAGGGGCTTCGGTTATCCGTCTTGCTAGGCCTTATGCAGTGGCGGGCGGTCGTTTCCGTTCCTGTGAGCTGGCTTTGGAGTTGGTTTGTTTGCTGCGCATCTGGATGTTTTCGGTGGGGGAGGTTGTGCCTTGCGGCTTAGTTTAGTTTGGTTTCTCTGTTTTTTAGTTTTTGTTCTTTTAGGTTGGTGTTTTTGGTTTGGGCGTTAGCCTCTGTGAACCCGAGTGTCACCTTATTATCCCTATGGGATCCGACACTCGGGTATTACCCTGTTGGGGTCTCTTTTAGTTGTTGTTAGTTGTTTTAGTTTCTTAGTTGGTTAGTTTGTTGCGAGCCTTATTCTAGCGTTGCTAGTCGGGATTCTAGGCGGTCTTCAGACCTGTCCTCCCACCTTTTTAGCTGTTGGCTGCTGTGTATTCAGCCGTTGGCTGCTGTGTATTCGTACATTTGTGCATTTTGATTTATAAAATTATCTGTCGTTTTGGAAAAAAAAATTATATTTTGTGTATACAAAAACAAAAAATCGATTTACTATACAAAATTTTGAAATTTTTTTTTTAAAAACAATTGACAAAAAGAATACCAATAAAGGAAATTGGTGTATATCTAAAAAAATTGTATATATCTCATATAAAATCGTTCATTCTCAAAATCTGCGACAATGAAAAATATATTTAAGTATTAATATAAATATATTTAGATATTCATATAAATTTATATTTGTAATTGTTAATTCTAATAAATATGATAAAATAAAAAAGAATCCTCACATATGAGAATTCCAAAATTGACGCCATGTAAATTTAAATATTACTATAAAATTGTTTTTTTTTTTTTGTGTGTGTGTGTATGTAACATATATGCTAATTCAAATCAATGATTCTAATAATTTTTTTAAAATAAAAAAGAATCCTTGATAAATAAGAGTTTCAAAATCGGCTACATATAATTATTTACATAATCTTTGCCTACAAAACCACTATCAACATAATTAAAGTAAACCAAGAATTTACTAAAACAATACAAATCGAAAATCGAGTTATATGAAAATTATGCAATTAATGATTTATTTTTATTTAGATCATTTTATATTATTTTCATCTATAGTAGGTAATTAATGTTTTGGGCGGAAAATACTCATAAAATGTTCGGGTATGAAAAAACATATGTTATTAAAAACCTAACTGTAAACAACATTATTAGTTTGATTATTGGGCACACTACAATAAAATAATAAAATTTCAATGGAAATCTATTCCAAAAGAAATTATTCCAACGACAATTCCAACGGATATTTCAATACTATTATTTCCGTTGGAAATTTTCAATGAATTCCAACGGAAATTCTAACAAAAATATTCCGTTGGAATGAATTTTCCATTGGAATTTCCTTGGATTTTGACGATTCCAACGGTGGATATTTCAACGGGGTGGAAATGAAAATTCCAACAGAATTTGCATATTCAAACGGTAAAAAACCATTGGAAATATAGCAGTTGAAATCATCAAATTTCTAAGATTGACACTCATTCTTGTTTATCGTCATGACAATATAAATGAATGTTTATCTAAAAAAACTTAATCTCTGAAATGTAGTGATCGTGTGTTATTTTTTAATTTCGTGATTGATGGACTCATTTATTAATTAATTGGTTTGAATCAATATATAACAAATTTTGTTGCCAATCTTTATTAGAGTTTTTAAATTAATTTGTATAAATGCATAAATAAAAAGAGACCTAAACTATGAAATTTTTTTCATCTTTTGAAATCAAATAAATGACAAACATTATCTTTTAAAATAAACAATGATAATGATTATAACATTGTAATATCAAAACCGATAGGGTATATAAAATTCATTTTTCTTTTCAAATCGATAATGAAGAAAAAAGTCTAATTGGTGAAAAGATGATATATATATACAAATCATGATTTTAGAAATCTGATATATACAAATCTTAGCATGCGGTTTTAAATAATTTAATAATATAATAATAGGCTGAATGAATTATGATTCAGATTCATGCAAAGAAACTTTTGAACAGATTTCTAAAATCATGATATACAAATCATGATTTTCCTTGGAGATTTATTAGGATTTCCAAATTGTTTAGAAAAATAGGAGATTTATCCGAATTTTGATTCCTTATGGGTTACCAATATAAAAGTATTTGATGTTATTAATTAAAAAAGAGACTCATCCTTAGTCAAACAGCACCAAAGAAGCAGAAACAAATTGAACAAATCGAGAAGGTGGGGGCTGCCAGCCTTGAATGGCACCCACATGATCAATGTTAGCTGTGGTGTGGAATTGTAGAGGGCTGGGTGGGCCCTCTACAATTTCCCAATTGCGAGAGTTGAAAAAAACTCACCACCCACATTTTCTTTTCCTATCAGAAACAAAAAAAAAAACAAAAATCTTTTGTTAAATCTATTGGTACTAAGTTAGGGTATGAAGATAGAATTTGTATTGTTGACCCTTCTGGTCTTAGTGGTGGTTTGTCTCTATTTTGGAGTTCTGAAGTTGCCATTCAGCACATGATTTGTAAAGATTTCTTTATTGCAGTTCATTTTTCATTACCTTCCAGTGATCAGGGGCGAAGCCAGCCTCAAATTTCACCGGGGTCGGCAATATTTTTTAGCGGGGTCATTAACTTAGTAAACAGTGTTTGAACAGTATTTTATACTAAAAATTTTTAAATCCATAGGGGTCAGCTGACCCCAGCCACAAGGTGTGGCTCCGCCACTGCCAGTGATCCTCAGTGGGGTGTTTTTGTATATCTTAGTCCTTGTAGGACTTCCAGAGAACTTCAATGGGCAGAACTTCTTATTGAAAAACAGTCTTGGGGTGAATGTTGGTTTGCAATGGGGGACTGGAATGACATTTGTAAGAATTCAGATAAACAAGGAGGAAATCCCCGAAGCTCTGCCAGCCTCCAACCTTTTAACACTTTTATTGACAGCATGGACATGGAGGAAATCAGATTAAGTGGCTATCCATTTACATGGTGTAACCAACGAGCCTCTACTGAAATGGTGGAAGAACAACTGGATAGAGCTTTTGGCACTCTGGGCTGGCATCAAACCTACCCCAATGCTTCAGTGATCAATGTGCTCAGAAGTTCCTCAGACCATTCTGCAATTGCCCTCAACTTAGGCTTGCCTTCTGACAAGAAACAATCTAGATTCAATTTTGACAGAAGATGGATTGGCATGAAAGGCTTTGATGAGACTGTTCAACAAGCTTGGAATACTCCTGTCACAGGAACTCCTTTCTATAGGCTCAAAGAAAAAATCAAATTCACCAGAATTGCACTTCTAAGGTGGAGTTCCTCCTTCCACTCTCAAAATCAGGCCCTTATTGCAGAACTTACACTTCAAATGGAAACTTTGAATGAAGACAAGTCAGGGAGGAATTGGGACAAATAGATGCACACAAAAACCTCTCTGAATCAAGCTCATCTTCATGAAGAGCTTTATTGGCAGCAGAAATCTAGGCAAAAGTGGCTAAAAGAGGGAGATGCCAACACTCGATTCTTTCATGCTTTTACTCTTCAGCGAAGAAAACTGAACGCTATTACCAGACTAATCTCTCCTAGTGGAAGGGTTCTGACTACCCAATCAGAAATTGAATCTCATATAGCTGACTTTTATTCCAGTTTATTCTCCTCTGAAGGCAGTTGGGGTGGAGACTCTATACTCCAATTAATTCCTCAATCCATTACTTCTGATATGAATGAGGCTCTCCTGAAACCTGTCACAGAGGATGAAGTCAAGTCAACTTTATTCCAAATGCCTTCAGACAAGGCCCCTGGAGAAGAAGGGATGACCTCACTTTTCTATAAGCACTGCTGGGAATTAATCAAGCAAGATTTTCTGGCAGCCATTTTGAGTTTCTTTGAATCAGGTATGATCCTTCATTACTGGAAACACACCATTCTATCCTTGATCCCTAAGTGCACAAATCCAGATAATCTCAGTCAATTCAGACCAGTAAGTCTCTGCACTATAATCTACAAAGTAATTTCTAAAGTGCTGGCTCAGAGATTAAAAGGTTGTTTACCTCATTGCATCAGTAGTCATCAGTCTGCATTTATTGAGGGAAGACAACTAATGGACAATGTCATAATAGCACAAGAAGCATTTCATTATTTGAATAGACATTCTTCAGGCCCCAATTCTTTTATGGCTCTCAAGCTGGATCTTGTCAAAGCCTTCGATAGGGTGGAGTGGCTTAGTGTGCAGAAAATAATGCTCCAAATGGGATTTCATAGAGATTTTGTCAAGCTGATCTTAGTTTGTATTTCCACATCCTCCTTTTCTTTCAAAATCAATGGCAAGGTTAGTGGATTTGTTAAGTCAGGCAGAGGGATTAGGCAAGGGGACCCTCTGTCCCCTTACCTGTTTTTGTTAGTAGCAGAAGTTCTTACAGCTCTCATTCTGCAAGCAGTTGACACAGGTCATCTCAAAGGACTCAAACTCTCCAGGAATGGTCCTTTACTTACTCATCTGCTGTTTGCAGATGATTCAATCTTTTTCTGTAAAGCAAGTGCTGACCAAGCCAATGTTCTGATGAATATCCTTGAGAAATACAGATTATTCACTGGTCAAACAGTCAATCTGACTAAATCTGCAATCTTCTTCAGTAGGAACACTCCACAACCTTTGCAAGCTACAATTTGCTCAGCAGTTAATGGTATAATTCCACATAGATCCACCA
This sequence comes from Striga hermonthica, assembly GCA_902706635.1. Classification (NCBI taxonomy): domain Eukaryota; kingdom Viridiplantae; phylum Streptophyta; class Magnoliopsida; order Lamiales; family Orobanchaceae; genus Striga; species Striga hermonthica. The sequence continues at coordinate 2,206,167 of CACSLK010012206.1, read as the reverse complement.
GATACCTCGGCCTTCCTCTTGGCATTGGAAAATCTAAGAAAGAGGTGTTTGGTTATCTGTTGAGCTCAGTTAAGAACAAACTGCAGAACTGGAAATCCAAGCTTTTGAGTCCAGCTGGGAAGGAAGTTCTTTTAAAAGCAATCATTCAAGCTCTTCCTATTTTTACTATGACTTGCTTTAAACTTCCTGTTACTCTTTGTTCTGAAATTTCCCAGCTTTGTGCTAAATTTTGGTGGCAAAATGGAGACTCTCAAACCAGGGGAATACATTGGAAGAAGTGGAGCCTGCTTGCTTTACCTAAATCTGATGGAGGTTTGGGCTTTTTAGACTTGCAGTTATTCAATAAGGCTCTAATTTGTAAGCAATTATGGAGAGTTGCATCACAGCCTGATCTCTTGGTAAGTAGAGTTTTTGAAGGATAGATATTTCCCTCAAACAACTATCACTCATGCAACTAAAACCTCTAATGGATCTTGGATGTGGAATTGTTGGATGGAGATTATCCCTTTCTTTGGAGCATGGTTGAGGATTGAAATAAGAAATGGTGCTACAACTCAGATTGATGACTTCAATTGGGTCCCCAATTTGCAGAAACCTTCCCCATCTCTAATTCCTATAGCAAGGGGCCATCTCACTATGGTTAAGGATCTGCTGCAACCCAATGGCTTTGCTTGGAATGACTGGTTGGTGAAACAGGTCTTTGACCATTCTGACAGTGCAGCTATTCTTCAAATTTCTTCATTACATCCTCAGAGGCCTGACAGAATGTTTTGGGGCCTTGATGGCAAAGGCCAATTCTCAGTATCAAGCACTTATCAATGTCTCTCTAAAATCAAGCTAGCCCAACTGGACATCCCTGAATCCAGTTCCAAGTCTTCCATCAGTAAATCAGTGCAATTCAGACTATGGAAAGTGAAAGTTGCTGGGAAGTTAAAACATTTTCTTTGGAAGTGTTTGGCTGGTACTCTTCCTGTGGCAAGCCTACTGAGAAAGAAACACATAGACATTGATCATATATGTCCTGTATGTGGTGAAACAACAGAAACAATTGATCATGTACTTTTAAACTGCCCCAAAGCTCAAAGAGTGTGGAACCTTTCTCCTCTCACTTGGACTGGCATTTCAGACAAATCTACTTGCTTCCAAGATTGGTGGTACAAAATCTGTTCACTTGATCATTCCGAGGTCTCAGAGGCAAGAATTCAATTGTCGACCTACATCCTCTGGTGGCTTTGGAAATCAAGAAACCTATGGGTATTCCAAGCAGTCCTCATTCTAGAAGTGAAAGCTGTCAAGATTGCTCTCTCGGACTGGACTCAGTTTTCCGTTGCAGCTTCTCGTTGATCCTTGTTTTCAGTTTAGTTTGTTAGATTTTCTTTCTCCAAGTGTTTATCTTTCTAGGCTTTAGCAGTAGAGGATAATTCACATTGGTTTATTTTGGTTGTTTCTTTTCCTCTTCTAGAGGCTTTAGACCACTGTGTAGTGTGTCTCCCAGTTTGTTATTCCGGATGTGATATGTAGGACCCTTTGTATTAGGATTTTATCCTCTTGAGTTTAATGATAATATCTCTATCGTTTTGGAAAAAAAAAAAAGATTTTACGTCATTTTTTATTTTACTTATCAGTTGTTATGAGATTTTTTTTCTTAAACTGATTTTATTTATAGGATATAAGACAAATAAATAAAATTCTTAATAGAAATAGCAATCCATTAATTACGTTGACTTTTCAACCTACTAAATTTGGTAAATAAGATACTTTATTATATAAGTATATATATATATAGGTCATTGATTATATTAATATTGATGGTCTTGATTGTTTCATATACTTTTGGGATTTTTTTATTCAAAGCATTGCACTTAATTAGGGATGTCTATATTAGTCAACATTTTTTTTTTTGGTACAAATATTTTAGTCAACATTATTGTTTAGTAATTACATTAGTGCATATTTTTAGGGGAGAGATTGTTCAAGACTTAATTTGAAATGTAAGAATTAATTAGTCAATCTTTCTGTCACGAAAATGTCTTTAACTCAACTAGAAAAAAAGATAATAATAATTTGAAGGAATCACATGCAATACATTATTAGTATTACTTGTCAAAAAAAAAAGAAGAAAAAAAAGAAAATAAGCAACTAAAAAGTTGACATACATAATCATAGTCCACTATAAATAAAAAAAAAAAGAAGGAAGAACCGTCTAAAAAAAAAATATTTGTATTTTCTTTTCTATAATTGCGTGCTATAAAACGTAAAAATTCATTCTAAATAAAAATAAATTTTGGAATGTGCTATGAACTAAAATGAACTTAATAAAATTTTTAGCAACAAATTGTGATAAAATTAGCAAAAATCTTTACACAAATTAGCACATTTTATATTGCTATTTTTGTCCCATCACGATGCTATTTTTATTTGGTTATGATGCTATTTTTTTATTTTAAATTCTGAGTATACATATTAATTAATATCTTACAAGGAAAGCAAAACAAATCATTATTCTTTATAATAAATAAATTCAAAAACTAGAATAAAGAAAAGTGTATATATTAAATAAAAAATATCACAATGATTAAAAAAATGCAACAAGATTATTGGGAATAACTTCCATTAATATTAGTGCCCATTTATTTTATATGTGCACAGAAAATTTCTTTTCAAAATTACTGGCATATATTGATTAGAGTTTCAATCCAAGATTCCAAAAATAAAAATATGGAAATGCAATGAATGAATGTGGTAATGTAAAAAAAAAAAAAAAATTACTTTCCTAATTTACAGGACATCTTGGTTAGGAAATAATTATTGTGCAACTAATGCCAATAATTCAAGTCTATATGAGCCATCAAGATTAATATAATTAATGGTTAAGATTGGTTCTTAGTTCTTACACTAGATGAGAACCAAGTCCTAGCGTGAGACGACTATTTTTAGTTATATGTAGTGCTGATTAATTGTATTTTAGTGCTATTTTTAACTAGGATGTATTTTATTAAAAATAGCAATAAAATTATTATTAGTATTTGTGAAAATAATAGCATAATGCAATATTAAAAATAGCATCATACACAATTAAAAATAACATCAAATATGGTTCTCACGGTTCTCACACCAAACATAGTTTTTATTTGAACCAACCCCTAAGTGTGTGTATATATATATATAAATATATATATATATATATATATAAATACATATATTTGTATTTACTTGAAATATAAACTAAAATTCTGGCTAAAAGTTTTTTACTAAACTTGGTATTCTTTTTTAAAAATTTTCAAAAAATCTCGCCTCTAGAAATTAATTAATTAATTTATGATATAAAGTTAGAAAAATTAATAAATATGATTTTGGTATAAAGTAGGCGATTTTATTTTAGGTCTCGGATGACTATTTTTATTTTTGGTAGGAAATGTATTTTTATTAATAAATGTCTGAATTTATGGTATAAAGTGTGCGATTTTATTTTGGTATGAAATGTCAGAATTTAAACGACTTGAAATGTATTTAGTATGGATAGAAGTGTATTTAAAAATTCTGAAAATAATATAAATAATATGAATTTTATTTCATATGAGTATGAAAGTCGAATTTGAGATGGATTTGTTATAAAATCAAGGCGATATAATTTTTAGCATGTTCACATATATATAAATATATAGGGATTGGTTCAAATGCGGACAGGTTTTCTAAAATGCGAACGTGAGACCGCATCTCGTCCGTTCTTTCTTCATCCAATCTAACGTTCAGGATTAATTCATTATATTAAAAAATTTTCGAAGGGCGGTTCTTCATCTTCTTCATTCGACTGAAATTTCTTTCGCTTCCATTTTATGTCCCACTTCCATTTTCGCACTTGCTCCTTGTTTATGTTCCATTCTCTTCCACTTTCGATTTGATTTTGCTTTTCGTCTCAATTTGTGTTTCGGCTTTATCGTTCGCAGTCTCTATTCTCGCAGATTATCGTCTTAATCGTTTGTTTTTGTTTGTAACCTCATTTTTTATTTTAGGTTTTTTTTCTCTTAATAGATTTAAGCAATATGTTTTGGTTATTTTTTTTATCGGTGTTTGTTTTTTTTAATTCAATCCATGTATAAAGTATATCATTCGTATTTTCAGGGTTTTATTGGTTGTGTGTCTGAGTTGCAAGGTTATTGATATTTAGTTGCAAGGTTAGTTGTCTATCGTTGGTAGGTTTGTTGTCTATCGTTGGTAGGGTAGTTGTCTGTGTTGCTTTGTTATTTTTTCTGATGTTGCTAGGTTAGTTTTCTGATGTTGCAATGTTAGTTGTATGTTGTTGCTAGGTTAGTTGTCTGTTAGTGCTAGGCTAGCTGTCTGTTGTGCTATGTTAGTTGTCTGTTAGTGCTAGGTTAGTAGTCTGTTGTTGCTCGGTTAGTTACCTGTAGATGCTAGGATAGTTATCTGTAGCTACTAGGATAGTTGTCTTTTGTTGCTAGGTTAGTTATATGCAGGTGCTAGGATAGTTATATATCTCTGCAATGATAGTTTTATCAAGTTGCTAGGTTAGCTGTTTGTTGGTGCTAGGTTTTTTTTTTTTTTATAAAAACGCCCCGGGGGCGGGGGATTTGGCTGGATCCCCAACCTGTATATAGATCAAGGCCCCAAGAGGGGCCCAAATATCAA
>CACSLK010012206.1:2140885-2163446 GCA_902706635.1 Striga hermonthica | reverse complement strand
AGATTTCGAGTAGCCCAGCCTGCGTCTGTCACCCCTCCAGTGCGGCCTGCGTGCAAGCGGCCTAGATGTTTCCCAGCGAGGCCCAGTAGCGAGGCTCTTCAGCCCATCCCTTAGCACATTCCGCGCGGGCCGCTCTTTAGCCCGCGCAGCCCGTAACTCTCCCAGATATCGACCCGCGCGAGCCGCGCTCAGCTCGCTTTCCAGCCCACGCCTCAGCCCGCCAGCCTCACATTCCTAGCCTGCAGGGGCCCGCGTGTAGCCCGCGGTCGGCGACCCATGTCCAGCGCGCCCCAGAGCCCATTGCGTGGCCGAAATGCTTGTTTTTATTGGCCCAACAGGCGTTCTTTAGCCCAGAGACACCTCAGTGCGGCCCATCAGCTCCATATTGGCCCAAAATGCTGCCAACTTGTTCCAACAACCCTATTTTTTGCCCAAAATTATTTCGAGGTGACTAAAAATGAACGAGAAGGTAATTTAGGATATCACTCTCATGATGAAGGTACAGAGTGGATTTAAATCTTGCACTCGAGAATTTATTTGTGGAGCAATATTTGACTTGATCGTGAGAATATTTGATTTATTCATGGAGGATTACTTGATTTGCTCGAGCAATTATTGGAGTTATTTGGGGATATATTTGATTTGGTCGAGCAATTATGGGATTTATTCATGGAAGATACTTTACCTACTTATGGGAATAATTCGGTATATTCGCGAACACATCATTTGATTTATTCGCGATCAATTGGATTTACTTGCATGATGGTTTGATTGATTTACAAGCATATTATGTGATTTATACATAAAACTTAATTGAATTATCCTTGTGAGATATTTGATTTATTCATGGAGATTAATTCTCTTATTCATGGAGATACTTGCTATATGCGTGGAGACGATATGTGATTTGTTTGTGGAAATATTATCTGATTTCCTTGCGCAAGTATTCGATCTATTCTTGGAGTCAATCGATTTATTCATAGAAGAATTGTTTATTTGAGGATAAACGCGGGTCATAATTTTGAACTGAGAATATTTTGCGATCGTGCTTGACGTGCGGTGGGTATGCTTATCACTCTCGCATCGGTGTGCTTGAGGACATGAATTATATAATTGGTTATTTTGATATATTCAGAGTCTCTCATTTAGATTTTCATGAGCACATGTGGAATTTTGTTTGAATTAAAATTGTCCATAATTTTCTGAGCGTGTCATTGCTAGAACATGCATTGAATCGAGAAGATTGTGATGTTCATATTTGATCTCTTATTTTTCTCGCGTGGAAAATGATAAAATGAATGACGTGAATATAATGTTGATAACGACATCTCTTTGAATTCTTGTCGAGGAACCCACGGGATGATGCAAGTCTTGACAAATTATTGAGATAAATGTTCGAGTGTCGAGGACAAAATGAGCGAGCACGAATCTATCAATGTGAGATGACAATGGAGGCTAAGTTTTTATGGTGTTGATCACCGGTGGCAATCTCGAAGACAGAGATCAAGTCTCTTTTGGTGAGGTATGATAGTTCCGAGTGGTATTCTCGACTTTAAGGTACACAATTAATCTCAACTCTCGACATCTGTTTCGGTCGACATGATTTATCAACGCATTGAATTTCTTAGCACTCTTTCTCGGATAAATGTGCATTATTCGAATATATAGTGGAGAAATGTTGTTGGGATCATGGTTTACATGGATATGTTTCGAATTATTGTGGGGGTAATTAACAAAATGCAGAAAGGGAAGCATATACGGAACCTTGAACAAAAATCTGGCATGGCGAAGGCCTTCGGGCTGGCCAGTCTCGAGTCGCCACGACTAAGGAGTTGGTATTAGAATGAACTCATTTGAATTTTACTTTCTACATTCGTTTGATGATTGTAGATATCTGTGAAATATGCTTTGTCGAATTATTTATTGAGTCTTGGGTTTGTGAAATTCTGGTCTATCGTACATTTGAGTGGATATTTATGTCCTTTATTATCGGGATAAAGAGCTTAATTGCGGATTGTGGAGTGATATAGTAACACGTGGATTGATTTGATTTTTTTGATGCATCTATTGCTATTATTTCTATCGGAATTACAAATTGGATGATATGAATAAACTATGATTAATGGAATTTTGGTCGACGTTCGCCGAGGAAAACACATGAACAGGTGTACTATATTTGGATACAACATGGATTGCTGGGTTGAAATAAGGAATAGGTAGCGGGGAATAATCGAGCATAAGTCATCATGTATAAACATGAAAGGGAGGTTGAAAATGTGTTTGATGATTTTCTGATACGCTGGATATTTTTACGATTATCTAGCTCGTGTAACTATATTTTTGGTGATCTAATGAGAATGATCGACTATTATCATATCTTGTGGTGCTCGACGTATTTCTCTTCGACCTGTGGCGGTTGAAGTGCTCGAGCTGACCGAGGAAGAAAAAATCCACCATGACTAAGGCCTCAGGGCTGGGTGATCCACCATGATTAAGGCCTCCGGGCTGGGTGGTTGAAGTAGACAAATCCACCATGACTAAGGCCTCCAGGCTGGGTGGTCGAAGACAAAAAACCCACCATGACTAAGGCCTCCGGGCTGGGTGGTCCACCATGATTAAGGCCTCCGGGCTGGGTGGTTGAAGTAGACAAATCCACCATGACTAAGGCCTCCGGGCTGGGTGGTCCATCACGATTAAGGCCTCCGGGCTGGGTGGTCAAAGACGAAAAACACACCATGACTAAGGCCTTCGGGTTGGGTGATCCACCATGATTAAGGCCTCCGGGCAGGGTGGTTGAAGAAGACAAATCCACCATGACTAAGGCCTCCGGGCTGGGTGGTCCACCATGATTAAAACCCATCGAGCGAAGATGGTCGGATGTGTCGACCACCCCTCCGAGGGTGGGCATGTGTTCGAGGAAAAACCCATCGAGCAAAGATGGTCGTATGTATCGACCACCCCTCCGAGGGTGGGCATGCTTTCGAGGAAAAACCCATCGAGCGAAGATGGTCGTATGTGTCGACCACCCCTCCGAGGGTGGGCATGCGTTCAAGGAAAAACCCATCGAGCGAAGATGGTCGTATGTGTCGACCACCCCTCCGAGGGTGGGCATGTGTTCGAGGAAAAACCCATCGAGCGGAGATGGTCGGATGTGTCGACCACCCCTCCGAGGGTGGGCATGCGTTCGAGAAAAAACCCATCGAGCGAAGATAGTCGGATGTGTCGACCACCCCTCCGAGGGTGGGCATACGTTCGAGGAAAAACCCATCGAGCGAAGATGGTCGTATGTGTCGACCACCCCTCCGAGGGTGGGCATGCGTTCGAGGAAAAACCCATCGAGCGAAGATGGTCGTATGTGTCGACCACCCCTCCGAGGGTGGGCATGCGTTCGAGGAAAAACCTATCGAGCGAAGATGATCGTATGTGTCTACCACCCCTCCGAGGGTGGGAATGCGTTCGAGGAAAAACTCATCGAGCGAAGATGGTCGGATGTGTCGACCACCCCTCCGAGGGTGGGCATGCGTTCGAGAAAAAACCCATCGAGCGAAGATGGTCGGATGTGTCGACCACCCCTCCGAGGGTGGGCATGCGTTCAAGGAACAACCCATCGAGCAAAGATGGTCGTATGTGTTGACCACCTCTCCGAGGGTAGGCGTGCGTTCGAGGAAAAACCCATCGAGCGAAGATGGTCGGATGTGTTGACCACCCCTCCGAGGGTGGGCATGAGTTCAAGAAAAAACCCATCGAGCAAAGATGGTCGGATGTGTCGACCACCCCTCCGAGGGTGGGCATGCGTTCGAACCTAGATAATCGATTGTTATCATATTTTGTTGTGCCCGATGTATTTCTATTCAAACCTAGATAATTGATGTTGATTCTTGCTTGATTTTGTTGAAATTGTTCTTCGGCCTCGGTGGAAGGTCGAGTATATTCATTATTGCTTAAGCAGGTCGATGATTCAAATTTGAGCTTAATTTTGTTGAAATTGTATTTTGACCTCGGTAGAAGGTCAAGTATATTCATTATTGCTTGAGCAGGTCGATGATTCGAATTTGAGCTTGATTTTTTCGAAATTGTATTTCGACATCGGTGGAAGGTCGAGTATTTTCATTATTTCTTAAGCAGGTCGATGATTCGAATTTGAGCTTGATTTTGTCGAAATTGTATTTTGACCTCGGTGGAAGGTCGAGTATATTCATTATTGCTTGAGCAGGTCGACGATTAGAATTTGAGCTTGATTTTGTCGAATTTATTTTTCGACCTCGGTGGCAGGTCGAGTGTATTTATTATTGCTCGAGCAAGTTGACGGTTTTATTTGAATTCATTTTGTCAAATGCAATTTTTCAACGTGAGAGTGGAGTCACGTCTTTCAGTCTTCGAGAGGATACAAAACAGGCTTGAATTTCAAATTTTAAACTAGGGGCGATGGGATGAGGTAACCGGAAAGGTTTATTATTAATTGACAAAGCAGAGTGCGTAAGTTCAAATTTTCAAATTCATGACTTCGAGGATTGGTCATGTGGTATTCGACTTTGATTTCGGTACTCGACCTCAGAGCTAGGTCATTCAATTTTCGACCTCAGAGGCAGGTCTTTCGAGTTTCGATCTCAGTTTCAGGTTTTTCAATTTTCGACCTCAGAGGCAGGTCTTTCGAGTTTGATTTCAGATAAAGGTATTTCAGTTTTGACTTTAGAGTCAGGTTTACCGATTTTCGACCTCAGACGCATGTCTTTTGTTTTTCGATCTCAGTTTTGCATTTGGGTCTTCGACTTCAATTTTGGTTCTCGACTTGGAGGTAGCGTCGGGTTATTCAGTACCCAATCTCAGAAACAGTTTTCAGTTCTCGATCTCGAATGCAGATCTTTTGGTTTTCGACCCCAGAGGCAGATCACTTGGATTTCAATCTCAATGATCATCCGACTTCCGATGCTGGACCCCAGTGGCGGGTCACTTTACATTTGACCTCGACAATCTATTTTTCACTCTTGGATTGAGTTATGCTCACTCGACCAGAGTGGGGAGGACTAGATGATATAGCCACGGCTAGTACTGCCGGCTCGACTGGTAGTCTCTGATATAGCATGCCATACCCGACCGATTTTTAGGGATATATATTGAAGAATATTCCTATACATAGGCTAAGACACTTGATATGATAATATAGGCCAAGCCCAACTTAGGCCAAGCCTAATTTGGACTATAAGGTACACTCCCCCTATAAAAAGGGGGCTAAGGTACTCATTTCACACATTCTCTACACACTCTCTCCTACACACTCTCTCTCTCTCCCTATGAATTCTCATATGAATCCAGTACTGACTTAAGCATCGGAGGCCCAAAGTCGGGCACCTCTCCCGGGGTCCCTAGCTTTGGGTTCTTACAGATACGGTGGTCGTCCGAGTCGAGGGAGCCCGAGTGACATTTTTGTCGTCCTATCAACTTTAATATCCCACTAACAACTAATCATACCAACATTTCAAAATTAATTATGGTTAACAAAAAAAAAACTCATTTTGAGCAGATCTATTTGTATACAAGCATGCCCTAAAAGTCATTTTTAAGATTTTTTTTTTAAATTTAATTTTTTTTTTTAAAATTATGAGATTTAAGAGGAATTCTTGTAAATCTTGGGGGTATATTCGTTTAGGATTTCGAGTATCATTTTTAGATTTTTTAAGATTTGCGACTTTGTAAGATTTTCAGATTTTAGAATAATCCTATGAAATCTTTTGGATGGGATTAGGAGTGAGATTTGTAGAAAAAAAAAAATCTTTTGAAAGTCTAAAATATCTGAAAAGTCTTAATGAATTCTAAGCACAATAAAGCTAAGTACCTCTAAATTTTGTAAGACTTTATAAAATCTCAAATGAATACCACAAGATTTTTTATCCTAGATTTTTTAGTAGTTAGATTTGTTGGGTTCTATTAGGAACGTCGGCTATGTGCACATTCAAATTTAGTGAAAATAAATCCTATCACAGCGGAATCTATAGTTAGGATTAGGATTTACGGTTTAAAATTTTTGCCGACTCTTAGACGTTTCTGATGTCTGGTGTTGGAGATCATCTGAGCCGCAGAGTCTGTTGAGAAGTCGGACTTGGCCTCATTAATGCATTTTCAGTTGCTCGTCGGATCGTCTCGGACCTTTGGTAAGTTAATCGGACCGCTCTGACTGCTCGAGAAACATCTTGGACATGAACCAGGGTTGCTGGGTCGAGCTGAATCGGGTTGGACTGGTCTAAAGCTGGTCTGGTCTGGGACGGACAGGACTGGTTTAGGTCGGTCTGGTCCCTGGTGACAGGGAATGACTCGTTGGCTGCAGCCTTCACGCGTATAGGCGCGCAGGCATGCTCGCAGGTCGCGCAGGGGCACGCGGAGTCGCGGATCATTACCCGTGTTGCGCAGACTTTGCAGTTCGTGTTCGGGTTACGTATGGATCACGCGGGTCACGCGTCTGCTTCGCGGATCCTCGCTCGAGTTGTTGCAGATGCACGTGGGTCGCGCAGTGGAGAGTCGAAGTCGTAGTGTGGTGGATACTGGGATGCACCAGGTGGCGCGCGAACATCTCGCGCGACGAGGACTGGGTGTTGTCTATCTGCGCACGATGATGCACTAGGTCGCCAACGCAACTCCGCGCGGCCGTGTGCGAACCTCCGGGGCACTTGGAGCTGCAACTCGTATTTGCACGGGTTGTGCGGTATGGGACACACCTGGGCACGACTGGGGGAGGGATGCACACGGGCGGTGGCCTTCGGACTCCTCCTAGGTTGCCGGGTAAATTGGGTGATCGTCGGAAGCTGCGGGATGAAACATATTCAATCGGGATACGGATAAAGGACCTTGAATTTTCTATTGTATGACTTTTACAAGATCTCCAATAAATCTTGGTGGAGCAATTTATTGTATTTCTCAAAACTTCTCGTTTTTCTTTTCCTAAGACCTCTCGGTTTTATCCGAATTTTCTCTCAAAGAAGGAACTCTTTTTTTCACAATTTTGACCGTGTACGATTAGCCATCATCATGAGAAAAAAAAAACGTGTAACACACAAGAGAAAATGTTAGAGGACTTAGTGTATTTATAAACTATAATAAGGACTCTAATGAGGTGCTAATATGGGCTTATCCAACTAGTGTTAGGAAACATATTTATTCTTCAACTCATTTCCTTTCTAGAAGACCTAATTCCTTCTAATTCTATCCCTTCTATTAGACTATCATGTCTCCTAACATTTGATAATATTCTAGAAGAAATAATTATTTTCTTAGGGAATTATTTAAATAGAGAATAAATTAATTCCTTACCTTATTATTGAATTAAATAATAAAACATTCTACTAGAGTAATATCATTTCTCTCCCCATTTAGCTCCGATTTACAATTAATTCGTCTCCACTTAATAAATAAATATTAATTTAATTGATCCATTTATCATCCTTATGTTTAAGATATAGCGTCCGTTGATTACTTAAATTACTGACAAAATATTTAATCAAATTCTTATTCATTTATGAAATTAATACCACTCAGATCCTTTTATTAGGTCGAATACTCATCCGTTTGCACGGCTTGACATAATATTCCTTCCTTAGCTCATTTTGGGACGTCATCAACCCAGCGCACTGGGACACAATGACCGTAAATAATTTATAACATCACATCATATAAACATCATCATTTATCAAAATACCAAGTATGTCATCCTAGTAAAATAGGAATCACTCTTGGTAAATCAAATAAACAAGTAGTGAATATATATGCTCGTTTTATATTATCTTACGGCTTAAGCGTACGCATCAATTATTGAAGGTCTAGATTATAACTATGATCAATAAATCTTATCATCATATCCTTGTGCGGTCTTGTTCAATACTTAAAATTTAGTCAAAGTCCAACTGAATCAAGACTACACTACAATCGTTTTCCAGTAGGGTCTCAATGCCTATCTAGACTGTGAATGATTAGCTTATCTTACAAGGAACCGATATGTGATCTTTATGTTCAACACATCAAATCATACTATCAACAATGTAAGATTAATGAGTATGATTGCGCAAATAAATAAACTGCAAAAACATAAGTATTTTGGCAGATTAAATTGGAATTACTAGAATCTGAAAGTCAAACTTTTACAGCAAACCTAACAAGATTTATTTAGTTATTAGATATATTTAGTCACCATAGGACTTGATATTATTTTCTATAGATTAGAGTTCTAGATCACTGAAGATTATATTTAATTTTCCATTTAATACTTGCCATTGTTATTCCAAATTTGTCAGCTTTTGATTAATAAAAAGACCGGTTCTTCGATCACCAATTATTTTTGTTAGTATTCTTGAGTTTCATCAAAAAATTCTTTTGTCGAAAAGGGTGTTTCATTACATAATTCATCATAAGCTCGATTTTGGTAATTATATCACATCCGAGAAGTCTCAAAATCATGAAAAGATAAGTAGAAATCCGAGTCATCCACAATCTATCGCTAAGAAGGAAGCTGTCTAAGAAACTTTCGAAACAAAAAAGTTATCAAGATACACGATCTTCATCACATCCCCTCCACGCTCTTGGTCAGGCTTCTATTCACCACGTACACAGTGATGTTGATCGCCTTACCCCATAAGCATCTAGGCTAGCCCTTAGCCTTGAGCATGCTCTTCGTCGTTGCCATCTCCTTGCCATTGCAAAATTCAACGACATCGTTCTGTTGCAAGCTATAAGGCACCTTGTGCTAACGGTGCATGCTCTCAGGTGCACAGCAGTCCACTAACTAAACTTATCTCAACAATCGGGATGGATTGTCTTGATCTTGAAGCCGGACTCGCCTTTCCCCCACAACCGAATCTCTTTGATGTCAACCGCGACATGATCCTTTGAGGAGATCATGACTGGCTATATGTATCTATTGATGTCCTCTACCATCAGCAAGAAGTACTTGTTACCTCTAGGTGTCGCCGGCGTGATGGGGCTGCATAGATCACTATGCACTTGCTCGAGATGTTGTTGTGCAAGATACTCCACTTGCATCAAAAACGAATTCCACCTCTTCTTCCCGACCTGATACATGTTGCACCCCTGGTTGACCTGCCCAGTCACTGGTAGGCCATGCAACAACTCTTCCCATGAAATGCCTAGTTGTAATGGCTAAATCGCTCATTTAAGTTCCATACTACCTTGTGACCGCAACTGCACACGCCAAGAACGATGATTGTGTCACCTTGATGTGGAGCTTGTACACGCGGTTGGTTATCTGCATCATCTTCACCAACAGCTGTCCATCGGGATCTTGATCCTCACCACCACGTCGTTACTATCGACCTTGTAGCCTTTCTCGCCTAGCTGGTCGAGGCTTACAATGTTCGTCATCAAATGTGGGAGCACTTTCGTATTGAACTGAACTCAGTAAGGAAATGAAATGAAGTAGACGCTAGAAAATGACTAGAGCTCATTGTTCTTACACGTGAACACGATAGTGCCGCGACACTCAATCCACGCTGCCGTGTCGTTGCTGAACCGCATAGCACCAAGCATCGCCATGTTCAACTTAAAAAATTCGGCCTTAGATCCGGACATGTGGTTGGTGGCTTCAGTTTTCAGGACTCAGGTCTCTGTCTCTCACTCTTTCTCCTCGCTGATGTGGGCGAACACTTTCTCCTCACAGATCGCGATCGGGGCGCTCGATCCCATCGGCGCTGTTCTAGATATGTGACACCACCATAGCTTCTTGTAGTATTGACGGGGCCAGCATCAGTGCCCTGAGTGACAATCCACCCTCAAATGTTTGTCGTGGCGATGGGGATAGAGAGCACTTCATGATGAGGAGTGATGCATCATCCTCATCTTATGCCATTTGGGTTTGTTATTTCTTGGGCTTTGACCGACACTAGCAGGCCCAATGGCCCATCTTCTCGCATCGCCTGCATTCATTGCCAGTGGGCTGGTGTGAATTCGACAGCCTGACAGACGACAGACATCTATGCCCACCCATGCGTCTTTCTCTCCCTTTATTCGCACTGCCCTCACATCTTGCGTCGTCACCGGAATAGTTCTCTACCTCGCGCTTTCTCGACCATGTGTCCGATTTCTTTTCGTGAGGTACAATTCTCCCTCGTTCTTCAGCAACGCTGGAGCTTCTTCAACCCTTATTTGTTTGCTTCAGTCACCCATTTATTTCAGCGACAGTCATTTTCGATGTGTCAAGTAGTGTCTGGATTGTGATCTTGATCTGCTTGAGCTGAGGTGGTAGGGTACAGAGTATCTTTGCGCTGATCTCACTCTACGCCATCTTCGTGTCCAACTTGGCAAGGTGTGTCACCATGTCATTCAGGCGCAGCCCATACTTCTATATAGTGTCACATGTAATTACTTGAAGTTTGACATTAAATCAACAAACTCCAGTGAAGCTAGAATTGTCAAAAAAATATAAAAGGAAAGTTTTGTTATCTTGATTTATTTTATTTCCTTAAAGTTTATTTAAACTTATTAATCTATTTATTATATCAACAAAAGATCGAGAAAGAATCCACAAGATATCCTTCCTATGGGGCAGCCTCACGTGAATTAAAGAAAGATCCACACTTACCGTGCAGAGGAACCAAAACGTGTTGGAGAACTTACCTTATATGTCATCAGAGAACTGCATTGAAGTCATACCTTATTAGTGATAACTTGCGAGTGAGTGAAGAAATCATGAAGAACAAGTCTGGGGATTTTGGACGCAGCTATTATGGGATTGAAGATTGCAAGGAAAACTTACCATGTGCATGAAGATATAAAGACACTCGCACGAAGAATTGGAGAGAGACTTTACAATGAGATTAACTTTATTACTTTGAGTACAAAGTGTTCTTTGAGAAGTTATCGGAGTTTATTATTTTTTTTTTTGAGTGTGGAAACGAGAGAGCGTGTTCTCGATCTCATTGAGCTTGAAAACATATTCAATTGACGTGAACCTTCAGGAGAGCATCCCACTCCCACTCTGGAACTCCTTCGCATATATATAAGTGTTTGGCCCATTACACTTAGGATATACAGTGAAGACTCTCTCTTTAAAATCTACGACGTGATCACTCTCACACACTACATTTCCGACCACAAATCCCTTGTGAATTTTACAACTCGAATTCCTCAAGTCGTTCTAAGTGTTCCTTCCGTACACAAATGTTGCATGATAGTGTGTAAAAAGTGTATTGCATTAATGATGGACTTTTTTTTTATCTCATTTGTATTATGATCTTTAGATCGTTTTCATTCTCCGCTTTCATATATCGCGTTTTTGCTAAGACTAGAGAGGTACAAACGAAGCGAAGTGAAGTTCAGTCATAAGGGAAGCGCAGTGAATGATTCAATCTTTTGCGCGGAGACTCGTGGCGAGTCATCTTGGTTGCTTCCGTTAGAAATGGTACTTTGCCAATAACTCAGGAAGGTCGTCCGCTATGTCTTAACGATCATCCAAACATGACGGACAAAGAAAAAAAATGAGCCAAATTATAGGGATTGATTCAAATGAGAACACATTCTTAAAATGAGTATGTGAGACTCAGTCCAATTTGTAGATAATCACATGATCAAAATTAATTCATGCTGCTTAAGTGACATCATATTCAACATGAAAACAAGTATCAAACAAATTCATAAAATTATTTTAGTCTTATTTTAAGCAAGAATTTGAGTAGATTAATAGTTTAAGTTGTAGAACAATCACTCAACAATTAATCTCTCATACTATTACACGATTATTGTTTTTCATATGTGATTTCAAAAAATAATGTTCTATACTTTGTGGTTGTTATGAGGGCAAACAATATCAATTTCAATTATGTTACTTAAAGTTATTAATAAATTTATAAAATTAAAGAAATATTACTGAAACAAATTATTTTATTTGATATGATACATATGGTCAAATAAGCTCTCAAATTTTATTGAGAAAGTCATAATAGAATATAATAATTTTAAGATAATATCAATAAATAAAATATTTAATATATAAAAATTTTAATTCTCATTGTTTAATTAGCCCCATCTTGAAAATCAAAGGTTAAAATAATGTAATAATAATTAAAATCATGATATATTTTAGTTAATTATTGAATGAAAAAGACCAAAAGTGTTAATAATTAAAATATTACTAAACTTGATATTAATCACCTAATGGTCTGATGAATATTCATTAACTTTATTCGTTTTGGGATCAAAATTAGAAAAAATAAATAAAGAAATAAATGACAATTTTTTAAAATTCATCCCATAAGACTAAGGCGCAATTTTTTGTTCTATTTCAAAATACAGTAGTTTATTTTTCTTAAATAATAAAGTAGTTAAATGGATTGTTCCACTTTCTTGTTTGTTGGACTATGTATATATTTCACCTGTGAATGATTTTGGTAAAATTTTTGTATATTCTCTTAATTAAAGTTAATTATGTATCTTTTAAATTATTTATTATATACAAGCTACCCTTCAATATTAATTTGTTCTTTTTCACTAAGATTTATTGTTTTTTTAATTGTAGATAGGTAAATAAATAGTTGAAAATATTTGTATGCTTTTTAAGTATTTATTATGTTGTTTTTGTTGGATCAATTTTCGTTAAAGAACTTTTATATATTAGAATTATAAATATGATCACGATTTTATCATTAAAACTATATTAAAAATAAGGATACAACAAAAGTTATAGTTGAAGATACAACAAAACCTATTAAAAATTGCACAACAGTCATATTTGGATTCTTTATAAGTATTTATTATGTTGTTTTGTTGGATCAGTTTTCTTTATAGAACTTTTATATATTAAAATTATTAAATATGATTACCATTTTACTATTAATTTTATATAAATAATTAAAATATATTACAAAATAACAATTCTATATCCTTTTAAAATTTGTTGTTTGAGTTGATTTTTGAGAAATGAAATAAAGCAGTTTGAGAGATATGTGGAAGAACATCTATCGTTTCGGGAAAAAAAAAGATATGTGGAAGAAAATAAATCATTATGATGTGAGAATATTGTGGTTGAATTTTAGAAAATGTAGAATGTTTTTGTGTATTTGTATTTAATTAATTAAATATTAATTATTAATTAAAAGTATATGATATGATGGGTATACGTGTATTACTAATTTGCCATAAAAAATATATCAATGTAAGGATTTTTTAGGTAGATATTTATTAATTAAAAATATAAGATAGTATGCGTATTATTGTATTACTAATTTGCCATTAAAAATATGGCAAAATAAGAGTTTATTAAGTAGTTCACTTTTTACAAAATCATTCGTCTATAGATATACTAGTTGGTCCCTTGCTGTGCACGCACAACCGGCCCAAGTTTAGTCTTTAATTATGAAATAGTGATTGTTTTTATATCGAACCTAAAAATGTTGCTTAATATGTGTCCAACTTTATACATATATTCGTCAAACTTGATGAATATATATACATTCATTTGTTCGTATTTCTAAAAGTAGCGTGAGATTATTTTATATGAATGCATCACAAGGGTAGTAGTCCCACAACATGATAAAATATTCACCAATCACAAGAACCGTAAAAAGAAAGTTTTTTGTTCACCATACAATCCTAAAGTTGCGTTCAAAAGCAAGAGATTACCACTGACCTAACAATCTACCTAACATAGCAACATAATTTGGGCGAGTTTGGAAGCGGAGCCACATCCTTTACAGCCCCCCTCTGGCCAGAGAAATCCAGTTTCTTGGAGACACGTGTAATGTTAGCCTCTCGTAAATGACCGTAAAATCAAACACGATTATTTTGAGGGCTGTTGAATTTTCAAGATGAGGAGATCATGATTTTCATTGCAAACGAAATTTTTGGTTTGCAAATACGATTGCGCAAAAAAAATATATATATATAGAAATTTCATCTCAAACGAAGTTCAGCCGATCAAGGGTTTCTCTGAAGTTGATGAGACCATATAGTGCTTAATGGGAACCTAAATGAAAAAACGAAAGAGAAAAGTATAACAAAGAAGCCCGAATTAGTTGCAGTGACAAGA
Source organism: Striga hermonthica (assembly GCA_902706635.1). NCBI lineage: Eukaryota > Viridiplantae > Streptophyta > Magnoliopsida > Lamiales > Orobanchaceae > Striga > Striga hermonthica. Next base: position 2,149,426 of record CACSLK010012206.1, on the reverse strand, counting down.
GTCCATCTTTATTGATGTTATGGCACTAAAAGGTTAGCTAGCCGAGGAATTTTCTCTCGAGACAACCTTTGGGGTTTAGGGCTTTTAGAGGTCCGAGTTATAATTCATTTGTTGGTTTCTATCATCGAGTTCCACGATTATATTCCCTCTCTGCATATAGAGTTAGCCACGAGAAAATATCAAAAAATGTGAGGATCTGAACAGGCACCACCACAGATTAAGGTAAATCAAGGAAAAACAAAAAGAGTTTAACGATCGTCACCTGCACGTACCTTCTATTCTGCTATTTGAAAGAGAATGAGAGCTTGTTGCTTGGAAATATATCTGCACATTGCTAAATCAGAAATAAGAAAAGAAAGTGCTAACAAAAAAATCTGAACACTGAACACACTGTTCCAAAAAACAATCACCAAATTATGAAGCAGTAAATAACACAGAAAACAAAGGGAAACAAAAAAGGGTTTTGAAGAAAAAAAGGGGCCCTCACTATTTGGACGCGACATTAACAACATGGAAGACCTTGCCTTTATAATCGCTCAGGTTCACATCATTGAAATTATTATCTTGCTCCAAATAATAAAATACAACCGAAAAAAAAACATCATAAAATGCACTTTTGGGTCGTTCTCGAACACGTTTCTTGGCATATGTAAGTTCCTCCCTGGGCCTTCATGATCCTCACTCTCCCTGGCCACGGCAGCAGCATCGCCAGAATTAGAAGACCATCATCAGGACCACGGTGGCGATCAGGTACGGCAGGGTGAGGCAAATCCACCGACTCTAAAAAAACATGCTAATGTGTTATCAAAACGGGATATTTCAAAAACTAAAAAGGCATTCTCAAATATTTTAACATGATAAAAAGGGACAAACATGTGTATTATGTGCATTTTCAGGAAGATGACACCTTTAATTTTGATGAACTGATTGTAAGTATCAGAGCTGTGACATGCAGCTCTTGAAACACACACACACGCACACACAAAAGTACCTGACCGACTTCATCGCGACTCGCATGCTCGACCTGACTAATAAAGAAGATCTACTTGGCATACTTATCCTAACACACACAGATAGCTGAGATTTGTTTCTATGGGAACTTCCTATTGTAAAAGGTAACTATAGAGTATGTAGTGCTTAAGTAAAATCTAAGAGCTTATGAATTGAATTGAATTCATTAGTTGATAATCAAGTGAAAATTAGGCATCAGTTAAATGCCGAACTGTGGGGCCCAGTTCAATCTCTAATTTGTTTTGAAAGTTAAATAATTTATGTTGCCATACCTGCTTAACATGATCTGATGCTACTTGTATTATGATACATTCTCAGTCTTACATCATAGTCAAGCGAAAATATAATATCAGTAAAACATACACACAGCCGAGTTTAGTTTACTCTTTGATTTTTTTTATTATTATTATTATTATTATTATTATTATTATTATTAGAAAGTTTAAGACAATATGACATTATTTTAAAATAAATAACCTTTACAATTAAGAGAAAATGAAACTTAGCAAACTAATTCAAGTATCTAATCCCGTTATTTTTCTCATATAAGAATAGAAGTCGGATGAAACAATTACGATCTCTGCAGTAACTCAGGTGCACGGTACTAAATCGTCACTACAACCTAGAGTTCACAAATTCAAAAGATTATCATAATGATAACAATATAAGTTGGCAAGTCTTCAATCTCTTTCAACAAAAGATGAATATCGATAAATCACAATTGGCAAGTCTTCAATCTCCTTCAACGAAAGATGATAAATCGATAAATCTCTAGGTTTGTACCTCAAAATCCAACTATGCATGAGTTGTTAAGATACTTGTAGTGAACCAGATGCTAATCCACTCTTTCATAAACAAATTAGATCTTGTTGACAACAGTTGATGAATTTATATGCCATAGCACAATTCGCGCCGACTTTCCCAAAATTCTCATTAATGCTCAGTCCAAGCTTCAACATCCTATGCATCCTGTTCCCGAACATGTTGGGCTTGCCCAAGATAAAGGATGACGTGAGTAGGGTCGTCTCAAATGAAGAAAAATAAGGAAATAATACATATTAATAAGCTCGATCAAATGAAAATTGAGAAAAATAATAAAAAAAAAACAAGAAGGTTGGAAATTATCCTTTTAAGCTCACATACAATGTTTTGTTTCTAAAAAATATTGAGGTGCTACCCGTTGATGCTAGTCAATCAAGAGGTATCTCCAAATGTAATAATATAACTTTTTTTTCCTAGTGAAAGTAGAAGAAAACCCATCCAGTTTGTGTTAAACAATATCAACGTAAGCTCAAAGCATACATAAAATCAATCTGCAGCCGAGAATTTGAGAAAAAATAGTATGAAACTATTAATCCAATTTAAAGGCAAATATACCTACGAATTCCTTGGTTTATGGGTTTTCAAGTAGAAAAATTTAGAAAAACATTACTCACAAGCATTAGAATCCGAATCCAAAATACTTTGGGATATTGAATTTCTAAGCCCTTACATGGGTGAAGTAAATAACACGAAAGCAAGGAGAGATTTCTTGCGAAAACATAAGAATTCCATGACCACTATAGCAATTATACGTTTTGAATTGTGAGTCATTCAACATTTATCTAACCATGAACAAAAAAATAAGTCTTGCAAATGACCAAATTCAAGTTTAAGGGGATAAAGAAGTGTAAAGATGGTCATGACAGTGAAAGAAACTACTTATTGGCTTTGAAAAAGAAAAAAGGTCGAACCTTTATCCTTTCTGCCAAGGACAAGTAATTTAACAATACAACATTAACCCACAACAAGACAACTCCAAAAAAGTGAAGTAAATATGAACAAAAATATTCCATCTTTTTGTACTTTTAGTCAAACAAAATACCACTCTTTTGAAAGGTATCTACTTGTAAATGGGCTATCTGTTTACCAATTCATTTTTCACCGTTTTAATTTTCCCAAGATTTCAAACACAGATAAATAGGTTTTAGTTCTCGTCCTAAACATGCCTGAAGGTAAATCTAAAACAAAATTGAGCCACCACATACAGACTTCGACTTGTCTATCGTGCTCTTAACACAGTCACCCAGTCTCCACTGCTCAAATTGCCTTCGCACTGTCTTGCAGTTACTCGATGTTCACGCCCATCTTGAGATATCTCTTGCCTGCTCAATTACCACATGAAAGTCAGCAGTGACGAACTTTGTAGGGGATCATCTCGAGAAACTATATGGTAACATACTGACAACAAACACTAAAACAATTTAATTGGAGAAAACTGATGAAATGTTCAAATAACAAATTTACAGGAAGTGTACGCCTAAAGCAACGATGTGTATACCTATAGCCAGCCCTCTATATGGCTTCCTCTTTTTTTTTTTCAAAAATCGAACTCCAGAAAAGAAAAAAAACTCAACCAGGGTAAAATCCACGATCAGAAAAGAACAGATGATGGGTAATAAAATCAGAAAAGGAAAAAAAAATAGATAAAAGTGCTTTACCTCCAAAGCACTCATATTTTTGCTTATATGTAAGATAAAGATATAGATTTAAATTTTTAAATATTTCTTAACTCAACAACCGTGTAGTGCACGAGTGTTATACTAGTGCTTAATAAGTTATTTAATTTATCTTACTAAACTTAATTGACAAAAAAAAAAAAATTCATCACACCACGTGATCACAACACTTTACTAGTATTAAAAAAATGTGTCTATGATATCAATCGTCAAGTGGATGCTTGGATATAAGATGTTTTGATTTTGTTTGAAAATTTTTGTTTGGTATGGTTAATATTTTAAAATGTAGTATGATTAGTTGTTAGTGAGATTTTAATTTTATATTAAACTAATATTTAAAGTAATGATTAGTTGAAAGAATTAAAGTTGATTTGATTTAAAGGTAAAAGAGAACTGATGTGAAGTGATAGATAGTTAAAATTATATGAGTAGATGAATATTAAATAGTGAATTAAAAAAGTTGATATAATGTGTAAAAATGATAATGATATTATTAATGCAAGTGTGAGCGTCCTGGTCCGGTTTGGAGCGGATCGATCTTTGTCCTCGCCGGTAGAACGCCGGAAACCTGCAAGTAACTCTCACACCGGGGGTTGTGTCCGGTGAAGAGCCTCCGATGCTTAAGTCAATATGTGTATGACTATATTGAAGTGAAGAATGAATGGAATGTGCTAAGGGAGAAAGGCTCACCCCCTTTATATAGGGGTGAGATACCTGCTCTAATAGCTGCCCAGATAAGGTGAGCTGGCTGCCCAAGCTGCCCGTCCGTACTCTGACACGCCGCGCACATGTCAGAGGTGGCGCGGGGCGTTGGGAGCTGTCAGAGGTGGTTATCGCTATCACCCAATATATTGTCGACACGTACCCCCTTGCACATGGGGTAAATATTCTCCTGAGATTCAGTTAGAGGCTCTCACGCGCACCCGCGACACACGCGCCTGTGACTAGGCCGATTGTGGGCTCCTCGAAGCGATCGACCTGCTGAGGTCGACTGGCTTGCTCGATCATGTATTTGGTCGAGCGTTGGGTTGCTCGATCGCTTGTCCGATCGAGTGATGGAGTGCTCGATCATGTATTTAGTCGAGCATTGGGTTGCTCGATCGCTTGCCTGGTCGTGCGATGGGTTGCTCGATCCTCGATCCTCTCGCCTCTTGGCCCGACTTCCTTGCGGTTTGATCTTCTCGACCGGCTCAACAGACCGGTTTAACTTTGCGTATATAATATCCTATATCATCTAGTCCCCCCCACTCTGGTCGAGTCTGAATGACTCGATCTAAGAGTGAATTCGTGTTTATCGATTCTCTGGTTGGCGCTAGATATCAACCAGCTGGCGAGTTTCCCGCTTATTGTTTTGAATAATTTCCCATTAATTGTCAGGCATAAAGTCGTCTATCCCATATCCTTCCTGTCGCACCTGCTTTTCTGCCACGCGTCACTCCTGTTCGCGTGTGTCAGGTACTTTAATGATGACTCCCCCTCGCCTAACGCGCCCACTTGGAGTACCGCGCAATTTAATGCTTTCCGCTGTACGATCTAACTTTAATCTAACGATCTTCATCTTTTCACCCCTTAAACTCCTCAGAGTATAAAATCAACACTTAGCAGATTTTCGGACTTTTTCCACCCTTGCAATTTCGAAGTCTCCTGTGCCTAAAAATTCTCTCTGCAAAAAACTCTATCTTCCTCGGCGATTTCCCCTGCATCCTTTCGAACTTCCATTACTTTTTGATCCACGGTTATGAGTAAGTCTCTCCGCCTTTGAATTTGTATTTTCTGTAGTTCTATTTTGTGTATCCTTGGATTTTCGGTATCGGGGTACCCTCGATTTGTCTGTTGAATCACTTTGAATTGGCGTGTCTTGTGTTAAATTTGTGCTCTGAATACTTGTATCTGTCTATTGGGTGTTCTGAATTTTGCTTTTCCTCTGAAAATTTCCGAAATTTTCGTCTTCGCGCCTCTCAAATCCCTCTTCTGGTTTTGGGATTGTTCCTTCCGAAAACCCTAGTCTTCCTTCTCCCCCTTTTCTTCTTTGCGAAGGGTTCTTTTTGATATTGTTCTCTTTGTTTTTATTTTTTCAGACTCTGAGACCTCCTCTGATTCGGTTGAAATACTGCCTTATGCGCTCGAAGCTGTCCCTCTCTCTATCCTTCGCCCCGGCGACACAGTTCCTACCCGTGTTTTCACAGCTCGTATTGCATCTCCCAATTCCGGGGATATTATCCATGGATAATATCCCCCTCCGCCGCCGTCGACCTGCTCTCGGTGCCTTAGACGAGCCAGAGGAGGACGAGGTTCTTTCTGCTCAACCTACTGCTCCCGCATCTTCAACCATTCCGTCTTCTTCCTCTACACCTGGACCTTCGAACTCTCCTCCTAAACGATCCTCGACCAAGAAATTTTCCAAGCGTCCATCTTCTACTTCTCTCTCTCACCCTTGGTTCAATCCTGAAAAAATCGGCCAACCTCTTGGTTGGGCGTTCCTTAGGTCTTCTTCGTCCGACAAATACGATCATCCTCTGCGGGATTGCTATACTTTTTTCGAGATTCAGTTCAAACTCGGTCTCCGCTTTCCCCTAAGTCCCGAGCTGCTTCGCATTTGCGAGTGGTTCTCGCTTCCCCTACATCAACTTCCTCCTAATGCTATCCGTTTCATGAACACTTTTATTATTCTCTGTCACGTCCGTCTAGGTCGATCCGATCTGGATTTCTTCCACTATTGCTATGGCCCTTCAAAGCAAGGTCGAGGCCTTTACTTGAAAAGCCGTAATGGTGCCCATTTCATCAACGACATCCCTTCCAATCTCCCCAAGTAGAGTGATAAATTCATCTTTGTTCGACCTGACGCCCCTTTCCCCTGGCCTTCCATTCCTTGGGTCAAGGAAGTCTCGCGAGAGACAGTCTCGGCCCCTCCTTCGAACCATCATTTCGACCAATGGATTCACACTTGGAATGCCAAGTCCGTTGAGTCTGAAAAACTTCTCGGGGATGAAAATCTTCTCCACTATTGCGGTCTTCTTACCCATAAAACTCTTTCTCCTCCTACTGAAGAAATTCTTAATCTTGTTCGGATTTAAAATGATCCAGGTAATTCTCGACCCATTTGCTCGAGTGTTTGCATATGTGCTCTTATTTCTGTCGAAGTAAAAAACTGACATTTATCTTGATCTCCTTATTGTACTTGTGCAAAGGCTCCTAATTGTATATCAATTATTTAATTGTATTGATAATATTGATGATAGCATGATTAAATCAAGATTGAGTTAATTTTAAAAAATAATTAATTAAAAATAATTGAATTTTTTTGAAAAAAATTATAAACTTGTTCCATAACTGGAGGACTAAAAACCTACAACCAAAGGTTTTAAACAGAGGAATGAATATATAAAACGCCGGTTCCTCGAATGGCCTCCCATTACTTTTCCCTCTTCTTCGAATCCTCTATCTAACTCACTCGGTCTCTCACAACTCTCTCTCTCTCTCTCTCTCTCTCTCTCTCTCTCTCGGAAAAAACACACACATGTGCCGTCTGCCCACCTTTAGCCAATAAACCCCTGTAAAACCCTCTTATCTACGGCCGCGAGTTTTTGCTTTTTCTTTAAAAGAGTTATCAAGACGGCAGCCTTTTGTAGTGCAATTAGCAACACAAGCAGTAGCATCAGGCTGGGCAGTGTTGCGGCGGCTATGGCTAAAATGGGGTTTTCTGCTCCGGCTACCCCTTTTAGGCCCTCATCCTTTTCCCCGCCCTACTTCTGGCTCTGCCGCTCCTACACTCGGTTATACTCTTTCTCATCTTGGAGCAGAGTTTTTTGCAGGTTCAACTTTGTCTCTTTATTTGCTGAATGCTGTGGTTTTAAAGGGTTTTTTTGCTGGTTAAACTGTCTCCTTATTTACGGTGTTGGGTGTTTTAGAGAGTTCAATTTGAGGTATCTTCAATAAACCCCAAGGGATTTGGATTCTAGCTTTCTTTGCATTTGTTTAGGAACTTTTGGGGCTTGAGTTGTGCGCGTTTTATCCCTCCATATGTAGGAGATATTTGTCTTGTTTCGTGAGATTGGGGTTTTGCGTCCGGGCATTGTTATTGTGTGAGATTGGGGTTTTTGAGTACTGGCATTGTTATAGAGGTTGTGTGAAGACGTTAATTTACTTGAACCAATTGATTAAATACAGACCGTACGACAATCTTGCTATTCTATTATTTTGTTCTGTTTTCTTTTTACTTATCGTGTTAATTCCATATTGCAGGCTGGAAGATAGAGTGCGTCCAACTGGAAGTGGCCTCAATGATGATTTAGTCGTACAAAAACAAAGAAAAAGTTACAGCACACATTATGAAAGAAAGGGTGGACGAGTTACTAATTGGTCATATCCTCAGTTAAAGGGGCCCGTTGTTAGTAGTGAGGAAGATTGTAATGAAGTCGTGAATGCAAATTTTAGCCCTTTGCATACAGCCACCGACTGGGGCGTTGCAGCTGGAGTACAAAGTTTCAAGAGGAAATGTTATGTTGAAAGAGTTAAGGTAAATGCCAATCTCCAGACACTTCCGGAAGAAGAAATTGCAGGAAGACTCGGGCATGGCAGCCAAAAGAGAGTAAGATACGCCCTTACCCTAACAAAGCTTAGAAGTTTCGTGTGTCTTGAAAAGTCTAGCTATATTAAACGAAAGTACTATTATAAAAATTTTGTAATTGTGAGAAAAATTGTTTTATTTGCAGTATGAAAGAAAAGGGGAAGGGGGCAGCAACATGGCAGTGGGGAGTTTGATGACAAAACCCACTTGCCCGAATGGTCTGGAAAATAAAGGATATGGAGATTCTATAGCCGGAGAGAATAATGTGAATGGCATAATAGAATCTGTTTCTGCTGATGAGAAAGCTAATTTAAGCGATGCTGTTGGGGAAAATGTCAATCAGGAAAGGACTGCTTCTGAAAGCGAAATCGCTCGCGAGAGGCTTAGTCAGGTTTATGACAAGGTTCTTGTGGTTGATGGTATTTCTGCAGCAAGGGAAGTAGTCAGAATGCTCACCACTCAATA
>CACSLK010012206.1:2070668-2080704 GCA_902706635.1 Striga hermonthica | reverse complement strand
AAAGTTGAATGAATCATCCAGGAGGAAAGAACCGGTAAAAAATACACACGGTCTAAGTATATGGTAGCCATATAAGCACATATTTCTAAACATGTCGGAATTTATACAAACCTTATTAATATTTGTTTTGTTATGCAGAGAGGGTTCACATATGAGCCACACCCTATCTTTGGTTATGCATTGAATGGATCGCAGCCGTCATTTAATATTTACGTTCAATTGTTTTTTTTCTATTGTTTTTTTAGTTCATATGAGTATATTTTGATGTACATCAACTCTTTTTATTAATTTTATTTATTTTGTTTTGTTTTATGTCTCATTATATGTTTGGTATATCTAATATTATTCGTCCATAATAAGAATAAACACGAAATTATAATATTTATAATTTAGTTATTTGGTTATATGTTTGTTATATATGAGGTAAATGCTTTTCTTTTTTTGTAATAAATTTGATGTCTAATTTGACATCTCTTTACGTTTTAATTCTGATTATGATTATAAGTGGGGTATATGCAATGTCAAGTTGCATTTTTTTAATATTAAAAGTCAAACATATAACATACATATACCCATAATACAACAGAAATACATTTTATAACCGAAATATACACATAATATAACATTTAATACATTTTATTCTTTATAAGTTCGTATAATATAACAGTAATATACCCAAATAATACACATACAATGTTGTTGTTATTTTATTTTGGAGACAGTAAGTATAATTCAAGAGTATGTGTGGTATCTTTTTTACTGGTGCATATGTCATAGTGCCATTATGTTTTGTGGTTGTTCACCACACATGTATATTTTCTGTATAGGGTCTACACTTTCTTATAAGTCAAACATACGCATACTAATACAACACAAAATATAATCTCCAGAATAATTAGTTAATAACGATTCTAATTCAAAATATACATAACAATTATTGGACTATAACCTCTTCGGATTCCTACAAGTTTTCACATTGTGCCCTTTCTCATTACACTTGCTGCACCTATTTTTTGACCTATGCTTCCATACGGACTTTACCCGTTGCTTGCGTGGTCGCCCTGGCCCAACTCTTGCATTTGGTGGACTTATTAAAGTGCGGTCACTCTGCGCCTCACTCGTGAATGCAATATCTCCTTCAATTGGTATAACAACATCCTCATACGTTGATAACATTGTAGAGTTTAGGTAGTACGCAGAACAGAATGGAACCAGATCGAGGTTTAGTGACTTTATAACACGTATAGCGTGCGGGCACGACAGCTCATCAACTTGAAAGCGGTGGCATGTGCAGGACTTTGACTCTGTGTCCACTATAAAGGCTTTTCCGTCAGCTATCACCTTAAACACTTTGTCACTGGCTTTCTGAACCTGTTACACATTTTAGTATATTTGACGTATATTTTTGGTATATTTCAAGTAATAAGTCACGCAAAAAATAAGTACAATAAAAAAAATAAGGAGAACCATTAATACTTACAGAATATCTTGCTGCTATTTTTGGTAATTAGTTTCCAACATACTATGTGGCTTCTTTGCAAGAGTAGTAAATGTGCCTTTTGCTTCATCCTTGTTAGCCACATTCCATCTCTGATGCATGTCCCTAAGAGCCTCAAGTAGTGTTGTTATTGGTAGGTCACGAACGGACCGAATTGCAGCATTTATTGATTCAGCAGCATTAGATGTCATGGTAAAGTATCTATTATTGGGGCAATGAACTCGTGCCCACTTCTGAAAGCCAACTTTTTCTAGATACGTTACGACATCCGGATTCAACTTCATTATTTGAGACATATGCATATTGAATTCATCTACGGTATATGCCCTTGTTGCTGCATAAAACTCCTCTTTTACTGCTTGTGCCTCAGTCTTATAATGCATCTTCAATTTGTTTGAGATATGATAGGTGCATAGACAATGCACCGCATTTGGGAATACCTATAAAAATATAAGTATAATTGATGATTGCTCAGTGTATGTACTAGTTAATATATATATGTAACCCAAGGAACAATACACAATTCAGTAACTAAACAGTATACGTACCATTAAATATACTCAATTATAACTTCAAATATACCATTACCTGTTCCACAGCGTGTCTTATGCTTTCGTGACCATCTGAAACAATGCAAAGGCCAACCCTGTCACCAATAACAGCTTGCAATTTGCTAAAAAACCACATGTATGAGTGGTTATTCTCTGAATCAACAACACTAAATGCAAGCGGTAAAATGTGAGAATTTGCATCTTGACAACATGCTGTTAACAAGAGCCCCCCGTATGCCGATGTCAAAAATGTGCCATCGACAATAACAATTGGCCGACAATGGGCCCATCCTTTAACAGATGCTCCAAGTGACATGAATACGTACAAGAAATTCTTCTCCGGAGTGGTGCTCACCCTAAAAATGCTACCCAGATTTGATGCACGTACCTTCAAAAGATACTGATGAACATAATTGTAAGATTGGTCAACTTTCCCACGTACAACATCAACAGCTTTCCGTTTTGACCTCCATGCTTTTTGGTACGTCAAGTTTATCCCAAAACGAGTTTGCATGTCATCCACGATATTTCAGGGGGATTATATGTTGTCTTCGTGTTCGTGAATTTCGTCTTGATAAAATCGCTAACAACAGTTGAGGTAGCTTGTCTCTGGTTACTTGTTCGAACATCAAACGGACATACATGCTCAGTCCCGACAGCCCTAATCTTAAAAGTGTTTGACTTACCCAAGCGTGATGCTCTCACAAACCATGAACAATCGTTCGACACACACCTTACTGTGTATTGTTTGGAGCACGACTTCTCCACCTTGAATTGATATTGATTCTTGATGGCATGCATGGTCAACAATTTCTGAAGCTCTTTTTTATCCTTAAATAACCGACCGGCAAAAATACCGTAGTCAACATTTTCTTCTACTGTGAACCCCATCTCAGTACCAGGGTTTATGTTGAGTATATTTTCGGTATATGCGACGGCTTCTACCATATCTGCAGCAACATTCTTTGCGAAAGACATGAAATTAATCGAGTCATCTTCTACGTCAGGATACCTGTCAAGACCCGGGTAACTCAAAGGTTCAACATTTGTTTCATAATTCATATAAGACGTATTACGTTCTTTATCGAACAAATTCCCAGCAATACTATCAGCCTTCACCTCCAAGCAAATAGGAAACTTTGTGTAGTCATCTTCTTTGTACCTCAAGAAAAAGTAGAACCCAAGACTTCTATCATTTTTTATGGTTATTGGTGGACTCCCTTCCTTCAGCTTATATTTCAGTTCAACGGCACATGATTGCGATATCACCCCGAAATCATCACACAATATACCACAGAATTCTTTGAAGTTGCAATCTTTTTTAACCAAAACACCAGTCAGACTGTAATTCACATACTCGTTCTCGATCCATTCACCGCCATGATGTACTAATATCATCATGATCGAATCCATCTACAAAAAAAAAAGAAAAAGAAAACGAAAACAGAAATTAAACCTTAAAATTATAAAAAAAAAATCAAAATTGTATGGTTTTAAAATATCCGACAAAATAACATAAATATACCTCGAATTATCTGAATCGTGAGGTCACGATCTGCTGTAGTATATTTTCTGTGAACTTGTTGGATTGAACTACTCCGATTTCTCACGATTTTTTTCTGTGTAGTATATGTTCGGTTTTTTTTTTGGTTGCTGTAGCGCTGAAGATCACGTCTGCAATTCAAATGTCGAATCTCCCCCATAAAAATAGGCCTGATACGAATTTGAAATAAAGATCACGTTTTTCTTTTTTTTTTTCTGGTTGGGCGGAAATCACGCAATACATGCTGAGTTGAGAACGTTACAAGGTAACTGATAATGTTGCAATCTCTTAAAAAAAATAGCTGGAATAGGTATATTTGAAAATACTTTTAAATAAGGGTAAGATTGAAAATATTTTATTATCTAGTAGGAGGTGCAAAAATTTCCCTAAAAGGTTCACGTGGCAATAGCAATTGAACTCATTTCGAACAAATTCTCTAACGAACGAAAGAAAATAAAAATAAAATTATATTGAAAATAATTTAAGTAGACGAGGATATCTACAAAAATTATTTAACTATTAATTAGACGAGGACATTTAATTAATCTCGCCAAAATTATAAGCTAAGCCAAATTAACCGAACAAACAAACAATACACAACGCAAAATAAATCCACACAGGCATATAATCAACCGTCTCCTCACACTCAATTGGGGAACTAAAATTACACTATGCGCATAATAGTACACCAAGCCTAAAATTTGAACTAAAAGCAAGTACATGATTATAAATAATGTAAGCAATAATAAGACAAAAACAAAGAATAATATAAAGGCAAACACATAAGCAAGCACATAATAATAAAATAAACGCAACTAAACTAAACAAAATGCGAGAACTTATATGAACTGAAATGGGCGCTACACTCCCCATCTTTTTTTCTGGCAGCGGACTATTTTTTTCGTTGCCTTGACGCCTTCATCCGTGATAAACCGAAAATGGCCTACAACACTCATGGCTATAGTCCCCCCATCTCTCACCTCTCCTATGCGAATGACTTCATCATCTTCACTCGTGAAGATGATGATGCACTCGTTGAGCTTATGCACCTTTTACGGCATTATGGGTGGGTCTCTGGTCATCTTGTGAGTGTGCAGAAGAACACTTTCATTCTCTCTCACTCCACTGCGGATCAGTGGGCGTAGTGTGTCCACAAGTGTACTGGTTTCGCTCGCGGCGACCTACCCATCACCTACCTTTGCGCACCTTTGTACAAGGGTCATCGCATGAGAGCACTCTTACAGATGTTAGGCGTAAGATGATCGAGCGGACACTAGTTAGTCGCGTAGACATCTCTCTTTTGGGGGTCGGCTTGCGTTGATAAAAAAAGCACTCTCGGCGCACTTCTATATATATATTTCCACCTCTGTCCATCCACCCCAGCATCGTTGAGACCATCTTTATTCCCAAACCAACACAATCCAATCTAATAATAAAAAATATTTCTCTCTCCTCTATCCACACCATTCAACTTTACAACTCAACTTATTTTTATTCTCAACTCAACTCAACCTAAATATATATTTATTTGTATTTTTTTATTTATTAAGTATGATCTACAATTGACTTTTGTTATTGTTTTAATCAGATTTATACGATATTTGCTTATAGTTAGAATAAAATGGAAGGGACGATATAATTTAATAATGTAGGATTAGGCAAAAAGTAAAAAAAAAAAAAAAGGAAATTGCAATTGTGTTACATAACCTATCGAATGTGGTCTTTGTTTATAGAGAATGAAAAAAAAAAAAATACAAATTATAGAATTTTTATTTTATTTGATCCTCCCGATGACCGCCATCAATGAATATACTCTGTAACGAATCTGGAATATGTTACGAGAGCACTGTGGGGTATTTGTTAGAGTAGTATACCCGGCGTTCCAATCTGATTGGACGTATTCTACTTGTAAATACAATCTATTGGAATTATATTAATTAAAAGGCATTACTTTATCTTAAGAGTAAGCATTTATCATATAATTGCACTTAAGATAAAATCCCTAGATCACATATGTTATAAGGTATGGTTGCGCATAGAGATGGTGATCATGGAACATACCTTGAAAGCAGTGATCTTAAATAAAGTTCCAATTCGATGGATGTTTCGAGATGGGATATCGAATAATCCATAAAAGATTGCACATAGTATGTATGCTTGTTGGACAAGAATGTTGCATTCCATCAACATTAGCGTGGGACGCAAGTACATATATGTGAGTGCTTGTTAGAGAATAAGTTCACTGAACATGACCGTATGAAAATACTTAATGAAAGATTTGTCTTGTCGAATAAGTATTTTCATGTTACAATAGTACATGATTGGTCCTTAGACTTGAGGCACAATGGTAACTTTGTGCATATTACATTCTACTTTGATTTATCCTTTTGGTTGCTAGCACAATCGTATAAAGGGATGTTTTGGGTATTATGTTAATATGTATGGAAGTTTGTTAGTGGCCAAAGAAGGATTCGACACTTATGAAGATAAGTGAATTTCCTATGAGTTTCATAGTTAGTAAATTCAAAGTCCTTGGCCAAGGCGGGATGAATAGAGATTCATAAACGAATTACTAAACTTGAAATGGAATTATAGTTATTAAATCAATTTGGGTTTCGACAAAATCATACCCAAAGATTTAATCGGGAAATTGGATGTCGAAAGGATTTTACATGTATGAACTTGTAATCGAAATAGGTTTACTCGCTATTCACTTAATACTAGATTCATGCTACTTGCTAGATGTTCCCATGATATGTGGGTTCTTGAATTAATGAGTTAATTCAAGAATAAGAGTTAATATGAATAACTCAAATTACAAAGAGTTGTATACCCACTACTAGTATTAATTGTGAACCTAAAAGGTCACACCAATTTTTGAATGAAGGTAAAATTCAAATAGTATTTCTAAAGAGTTAGAATTAATTGACAAATCTAATTTGATTAGATATCAATTAAAGGAATATATTAAATTAATCAATTAGATTGATTAATTGAATTTTGGATATTAATTTAGTAATTAATAGAATTACTAATTAATAGTTGGAATTTAAAATTGGATTTTAAATTTCAAATCCAAATAATAATAAGATTATTAAATAAGGAAATGGAAGAATAGATTAAAATAATAAAGTCTTGAAAAATGTTTTCAAGAATTATTATTTTATTATTTATCTTTAATATGATTGAAGATTAAATAATAATAAGAATAAATTAATTATGGTGGTTAGGAGTTGTTAACTAATCTACATAATTAATCTTATTTTTATTAATACAATAATAATGATTGATGGTGGTTATAAACCAATCATATTATTAATTAAAAGTCAATATTTGGTATGATTATTTAAATAAAATCTGATTTTATTTAAAATAAAATATATCAAATATTGATTATTTTATGCTAAAATGTTTAGTATAAATAGGTGCAAAATGTTTGCATATAAATTGCTAAGTTTTGATCAAAGTTCTTCCAAGAGAAAATTCATTCAAAGAGTTGAGTGATAATACAAGAAAGTGTTCTTGAAAAATTTCCTTATTAATATATATATTCTATACTTATTGAATAAAACCGAGTAGTTCCTACTAGCGAAGGAACTATTGTCGGAACCGGACTTCAAAAGGTGGATACGATTAGAGGGAAGACATTTGGATTCCTAAAGTGAGTAACCACAAGAAGTGATCGTTACCAAACCGGGAATTGATTTCCTCATACATCGACGGTTTTGAAGGAGTTCAAGAACAAAGGTAATTTTATAAATTATATATATCAAATCAAAATTAGTAAAAGTTACTAGATTTTAAATGATGCTTATTCGTAATATCGTTATACTTATGTACGGAATAAGTATTTATAAGATAAATACTTATAAAATTTTAAATTCCGCTGTAAACTCTGTTCTGTACGGTATATCGAACCCAACAGTATTCGGGTTGGCATTGCAGAACAAAGGTGCGATTTTCTTCTAATCGCGATTCATTCTTCTCTTATTTGAGTTAGATCAATTCCTTTACACTTTCATCAGTAAATAGCCCCATTCCATACATATTTCCTCGATTTTTGTCAATAGCTCCGGATCTTTACATAAGTACACTAAGAAGGCCGCCCACTGTGTTAGTAGCTACTAGTGAAGCATAACTCGCTTAGGTATTTGTAGCTCCTTTAAGGTATGGAAAACGAAATGAAATTGACTATGCCACATGGCCTTTAGAAATTAAGATGCATTTGAAAAAGAGCCCGGGAGACACAAAAAGGAAAGTTATACCACTAGCACTCTTAAATATAAGAGACGAAGAAAAGAAAGAAATTGCGCTCAATCAAAAGAGGATCACTAAACTATTCATGGAAGATGAAAAAAATGAAAGCATAAAAGCCATCAAATATTTGTTCCGCTTTGGTTCAATTTTCAATTCAGAGAAAGTTTGCGCGATCATGTGTCTTCGTTTCGACGGTACCTTTTTCGGGTGGGGAAGCTTCAACCAATGCCTAACCCTTGAGTTGACCCGTTTTCCTATCAAATTTTCTTGAAAAGCGACGAGCCTAAGCTTGTTACGAGCCAGAAAGCAAAGCGAGTTTAGTATTACAAGCTCTACACTACGCCATGTTACGAGCCCTAAGAGCGATAAAGTACTAACGTTACTTGAGCCAGCCAACCTTTTCAAAACAGACTCGACAAGGCAATGCAAGAAGGCCGCCGAAGGAGCCCATTTCTTTTCCTTCGCCTTTCTTTCATTTCATTAGAAAGTTCATTCTTTTTGTTACCCGGCTTTGATGAGATAGGATCGGTAAAAGGTCTAACTCTATGGTAGCCGCCTTGATTCCACTTATTCTATGTCATTTTCAGCCCTAGGTAGTTGTTCCTCCAGCAGTTCTGTTCTTGGTCTGATAGTCTTGTTAACGCTTTCTACTCTACTTTTCTACTTTCTTGTACAGAACTTCCTTTCCTTCCTCGTCCATTGACGGATTTGATCCCTCTTTCAGTAAGTATTATTATTTAGTAAGAAGAGTACTGCCTAAAGCAATGTGAGTGAAAGTGTCAATATGGGAGTAAACTCCTTTTCTGGTGTAGATCCCCTTTTTTATGAATAAGTTCCCCGGGTACAAGGCTCTGACAAGACCTAATGTATTTTCTATGTTTCGGTGTAGATCGTCCCTTTGTCTATGGAGACCTTTTCAAGTCGTCGGTATGGATTCAAAGTCATCCTTCACACGCGGGTACATGGAGTCCTGCTTGTGCTTGGTCCAAGCCAGGCACTCCTAGCTCTTCTGGTACGGCAGCTATTCCTTTGACAGACAGTGAAAGTTTCAGTCAAAGACTTCAAGTATTGGTTATATAATATGCTCGACTAAAGTATTGTGTGTAGTGATTTAGATTTCCCAAGCAAAACGAGAATGAGTGGAGTGAAAAAAAAAAAGAAAAAGAATAGGGAACGAACGAAGCGAAGCAGCAAGAAAAAGGATGCGCTAACGCGCAACGGCTTTCGCGCTAGTTGCTCAATCCGTTGCTTGTTCAGTGAAGTCAAAAGTATTGGTGAAGTCATGTTAGCAGAATGACTGACCCTGCCTCCAAAGAGGCTCTGTAAGACATAGAAGTAGATTCGTTCAAGAAAAACTCCAAGGGGTCTTGATCGTAAATGAGAAAATTGGTTATATAGAAAGAGAAAAATGGATTCGTATTCACATACATGAGAATTATATTAGAATAAGACTAATCTTTGCTTCCTTTTTGAAAAAGAGGAATTGGCTTTCTTTGAAGGCATTGGATCCCATCCTTTGTCAACACACCGTCAGGGTCGATGTAATTGAGGATTCGAAAAGAGGGATTCCCAACCCACATGGCCCCATACTTACAGGTGAGCCGACAGGCCAACAAGAGCTAGGAAACGAACTGTACGAAGGATACCGTACTAAAATAAAAGAAAAAGGAGCGAACTCCTTACCTGGTCTCTGCATCTCATTCCAACTCTGCATATTCTACTCTTTCTTGTCAGCTCGTCCGGTCATACTAGTCCCCCGTCCCGCTAATGTCATGGATGTCCACTAGTGGTAGGGGATGCGACAGGGCTGTCTGTGGCTGTCGTATCCCTTTCCACATCTGCATCTCTCTGGAGAGTCTCAAATCTATTACCCAGTGAAACTTGAGAACCTCCGGTCCTTTTTAAAAGCAAATGGTATTCTTATTAAAGATGCAGTACTCGGTTAGACTGGATGACTTTTATCATGCTCCATTAGTTTTACGAAACTGGTACAAACCAGCTGTTGATGAAAAAACCCAAGGACCAAGGATAGCAAGACACCATAAGCGTGCTAAGATAGTGGAATTCAGTCTATGATTAGTTTACGTAAGTAATGTGAAAAAGGGCGCTTCCGACAGAGGTTACTTAAAAAAACCGTTGTTGCATGGGCGGCTCCAAGGTTTATTATTAACTTTATGATTATTACCT